>SJYW01046125.1:320702-393202 GCA_006410735.1 Raphicerus campestris | reverse complement strand
TTGGGTGTTAGTTGTGGCACACAGTTCTTTTTCATTGTGGTGCACAGGCTCTAAAGTGTGTGGGTTCAGTAGTTTTGGAGCTCAGTGGTTGTGCACAGGCTTAGTTGTCCTGCAACTAAGGATCTTATCTTAGTTCCCTGACCAGGAACGGAACCCACGTGCCCTGATCTTGGTTATCCAAAGTCTAAGCCATTTCACGTTCCTTTGCAAACTAGCAAATTAAGTTGTTTAAACTCTACTTTACACTTTTTTCTTGTATTTGTATTTACTATGTTTTTGCCACAAATTAATTTTGAAATTGGCCCTGAAATCATGTGGTCTCATAGGAAAAGAGGATCTATAACATCTGCACATCTCTTGTCTTTACGCTTCTTAAATGCTGCATACAGCTCTTCTCCCCCCACTACCAAATTCCAAGTGACTGTTGGAAGATTCCCTTGGAGAAGGGCCTGGCAATCCACTCCAGTATTCTTGCCTTGAGAATCCCATGGACCGGTGGGGTTGCAAAGAGTTGGACATGACTGAAGTGACTTAGCACGCACGCATTCATTGAGATGGGAAGCAATGTTGAGCCAATGTTAACACTGCTTATTGGTGATATCTATAGTCTGAATTCCTTCTTTAGTCTCAAGCCTTTTATCATTTAGCCTGCTTATGACTTTTGATACTTGCTGTCCACTTTGTTTTGATTTCTTACTCCTGCTGCAGATTGTCTAGATGCTTCTCCTCCTCTTGATGTTTGGATATTATGAACAGCCTAACTCCTCATTTATTGACCTTCTTATTTTTATAACTAGTGTTTATCCTTAACTGGTTCTAATGTTGAATTTGTTCTGTTGCCATTTCTTCAGTCTTTGTCACATTCTACTCTTGTAATTTATGCCCTGTCATCATAGAAAGATCAACATATATTTGTACGAACTATTTAAGCAAGTTTGAGAAATAGTTTCTAAATTCTTAGTTCCATAAGGAAGTATTAGTTAAGATTTTCCAAAAATTTATGCTTGTGTTGAAGTGTTCACAAATATTGGAAAATTTTCCTTTTTATTATTTTGTCACATTTGTACAATATTATCTTCTCAAAATATCTTTCTCATTTTATTTTTCCTATTTTTTTTTTTAGTTTTATTTATGAAATAAATGGAGATAGTAGTGGATAGAAAGTTGCCTTCTTCTAAAAAAATGTATTTAAGAAACCAAAATATTAAGAAGGCCCTAAATATGTCATATGAAAAAAGTCTTCTTAGGTAGATCATTTTGTAAATATTTTATGCATTATAAAGAATATATCTTTTATAAAGTATGATAGGTGAGAATGCTAAATTACATCAACATTAACTTTTAAATATTTCTGTATTTAATAGGCTTCTTTTTTCATTGACTTGAGCTTATAGTGAGATTGTATGATTTTCTGTGAATAGTTTTATTCTTCTTGATGTCCTCAGTGACTTAGCATTGTATCTTGAATACAGTAAATGCTTGTTTTTCATTTGGAGTTACACATGTACAGTGAGGGAATTACTGTACTGTGTTTTTATCTTGGAAAGTTCTCTGAACTCTTAGTTTTGGTTAGGTATATACATGGAATGAGGCAGAAGAGCTAACAGTTAATCACGTTATTCAAATCAACCCAGGTGATCTGTAGGTTGGAGTTCTAACATAGTCTTCATATGTTATTTGAAATAAGTATTTTTCTTTTTATTCTTGTACTTTTTGGTCTCTAAAGTTAATTTGTACTGTACAGTTTTTCTAAGATCCCGTCTATATATATTAAAGTCTTAACTAGAACTCTTAAGATAGTAGCTTCAGTAAATTCTAAACAAAAAGTTTGATGTGATGGTGTGTTTTACAAGTTTTAAAAGTTGTTTTGCTTTGTTATTTCACATTTAAGAAGCAAATACAAGTGCAGTTTTGCACCTGAACTATTATTTGACATCCTTCTATCCACCCAACTTTATTTTTACATTTAATTTGAATTGTTTGCTTTTACATTGTTTTATAATATTCTGTTACTACTTACAGTGTTTACCTGCTACCCTCTTCAACATCTATTCATTATTCAAAGTTCTCCTTCCCTAGGGTTTTTTTCCTCTCTAGTCTTTCTTTCAAGTTCATTATCTCTTATCCTATTCTACTCTTAAAAAGTCATGTTAGACTGGGTACATTAGAAACATTTTAATGTCTCTATAATGTGCTTGATAAATGTTGAATTCTTTAATATGGATACCTTGACTCTCTTTAAAAAAAAATCCCTTATGCATTTGTGCAAAAGATATTTCATTCCACAAAAGAATTTGAACTATCTTATGAGTATATATATTCAGAAAAAATAAAAATACAAAAATCAGAAGTAGTAAATTAATACCAGTGATAAAATAGACTTCAGTTCAGTAGCTCAGTTGTGTCTGACTCTTTGTGACCCCATGAATTGCAGCACGCCAGGCCTCCCTGTCCATCACCAACTCCTGGAGTTCACTCAAACTCATGTCCCTCGAGTCAGTGATGCCATCTAGCCATCTCATCCTCTGTCATCCCCTTTTCTTCCTGCCCCCAATCCCTCCCTGCATCAAGGTCTTTTCCAGTGAGTCAATTCTTCGCATGAGGTGGCCAAAGTACTGGAGTTTCAGCTTTAGCATCATTCCTTCCAGAGAACACCCAGGACTGATCTCCTTCAGAACAGACTGGTTGGATCTCCTTGCAGTCCAAGGGACTCTCAAGAGTCTTCTCCAACACCACAGTTCAAAACCATCAATTTTTTGGTGCTCAGCTTTCTTCACAGTCCAACTCTCACATCCATACATGACCACTGGACAAACCATAGCTTTGACTAGACAGATCTTTGTTGGCAAAGTAATGTCTCTGCTTTTAAATATACTATCTAGGTTGGTCATAACTTTCCTTCCAAGGAGTAAGCGTCTTTTAATTTCATGGCTGCAGTCATCACCTGCAGTGATTTTGGAGCCCCCCAAAATAAAGTCTGACACTTCCACTGTTTGCCATCTATTTCCCATGAAATGATGGGACCAGATGCCATGATCTTAGTTTTCTGAATGTTGACTTAGATTGAATTAACTAGCAACAAGAGCCAAATTAGAAACTTGATGAGTTTTGAGATTTATGTTGTTCATAAGCTCTGTAAGCATGGTGGATGTTCTGGAGAATTGATGCATTTTGTGCAATTTAGATCTTAGAAAATAATTTCTCTTTGTGCCACTGTATTGGACGTACTGCTTATTGTATTAAATAACTCCATCCTTCTAAAAGTAAACAAGCTTGATATTAGTTTCTACAAAATGTAAGCTGAGGATTTACTGATAAAATTAAGTTGGGTTAAAAAAACTAGTACTGTAGCCTGAGTACTCAGTTTTCTGGTAGTCTTGTTTGTTTCAAGGATAAAATTTAGAACACTCAGAGCAGAGATTGCAAACTCTTGGCTTCTTGGCTGTATTAGACTTAGGAATGTATTTTGTATAACTGACATAATGTTGTGATGGTCATTTATTTAGATTTTTTAAAAAATTCATCTCAGAAGTTTTGTGTAGTTTTCACTGTTTGGGTCTTACAAATGTTCTATTAAACTTTTCCCTGTAAGGGATGGAAGACTTCTCTACCCTCTTAGAGGGTAGACCCTCTACCTCTTAGAGGGAAGACCCTCTACCCTCTACCATCAGTGGTTGAGATGTGCAAATTGAAAAGAAGTCAAAACCCGAAGAAGCAATTAGGCTTAGGAGCTTATATGCCATTTTTTAAATTTTTGGCTCCATAAGGTCTTAGTTGTGGCACNCAATTGCACTCATCTCTCATGCTAGTAAAGTAATTCTCAAAATTCTCCAAGCCAGGCTTCAGCAATATGTGAACTGTGAACTCCTTGATGTTTAAGCTGGTTTTAAAAAAGGCAGAGGAACCAGCGATCAAATTGCCAACATCTGCTGGATCATGGAAAAAGCAAGAGGGTTCCAGAAGAACATCTGTTTCTGCTTTATTGACTATGTCAAAGCCTTTGACTGTGTGTATCACAATAAACTGTGGAAAATTCTTCAAGAGATGGGAATACCAGACCACCTGACCTGCCTCTTGAGAAATCTGTATGCAGGTCAGTAAGCAACAGTTAGAACTGGACATGGAACAACAGACTGGTTCGAAATAGGAAAAGGAATACGTCAAGGCTGTATACTGTCACCCTGCTTATTTAACTTACATGCAGAGTACATCATGAGAAACACTGGACTGGAAGAAACACAAGCCGGAATCAAGATTGCTGGGAGAAATATCAATACCCTCAGATACAAAGATGACACCACCCTTATGGCAGAAAGTGAAGAGGAGCTAAAAAGCCTCTTGCTGAAAGTGAAAAAGGAGAGTGAAGAAGTTGGCTTACAGCTTAACATTCAGAAAACGAAGATTCAGAAAACTTTATTTTGGGGGGCTCCAAAATCACTGCAGATGATGACTGCAGCCATGAAATTAAAAGATGCTTACTCCTTGGAAGAAAAGTTAAGACCAGCCTAGATAGTATATTCAAAAGCAGACATTACTTTGCTGACTAAGGTCCATCTAGTCAAGGCTATGGTTTTTCCTGTGGTCGTGTATGGATGTGAGAGTTGGACTTTAAAGTAGGCTGAGCGCCAAAGAATTGATGGTTTTGAACTGTGGTGTTGGAGAAGACTCTTGAGAGTCCCTTGGACTGCAAGGAGATCCAACCAGTCCATTCTGAAGGAGATCAACCCTGGGATTTCTTTGGAAGGAATGATGCTAAAGCTGAAACTCCAGTACTTTGGCCACCTCATGCCAAGAGTTGACTCATTGGAAAAGACTCTGATACTGTGAGGGATTGAGGGCAGGAGAAGGGATGACCGAGGATGAGATGGCTGGATGGCATCATGGACTCGATAGACGTGAGTCTGAGTGAAGTCCGGGAGATGGTGATGGACAGGGAGGCCTGGCGTGCTACGATTCATGGGGTCGCAAAGAGTCAGACACAAGTGAGCGACTGAACTCAACTGAACTGAACTGAAAGACATGATGCTTAAAAGAAACATACTTTAAAGACAGAGAGAGGTTAAAAGAATAGAAAAAGACATACCATGAAAACATCAGCTGTGGCAAAGCTGGTAGAGCTATTATTAATATCAGACAAAGCAGAATTGAGATAAAACAAGGAATACTAGCAAAGATAAAGAGGGATATTTAATTACATAAAAGGATAAATTAAGCAAGAATATATAATAATCCTAAATGTTTACGTACCTTGTAACAGAGCTCCAAAACATAATGGAGCAAAAATTGACAGATCAGAAAGAAAAAAACAAAACTCTTCATAATTGTAGTTTAAATTTTGAAACTCATCTCTTAGTCCTTGCTAGGCAAGTAGACAGAAAATCAGTCAGAACATAAACGACTTGAACATTATTAATTAACATAATATAATTGATATTTATGGAATACTCACCCCACAACTGCAGAAAATATATTATTTCTAGATATTAATGAACCGTATTTTCAACCATAAAACAAGTTTCAATATATCTAAAAGAACTGAAATTTTAGTACAGTATATTCTCTGACCACACACTATACTTTTAAATAATCCACAAATTTTCTCAAAAATAGTTCCTCATCTGAGTGACAGATGACCATAAATGACTTGCGAGACTATCTTCTCAATTCTCCCAAGGATGTTATATAAACAATATGATTATATATGCACAAGAGAAAAGAGATGTCTTAAGCATTTCAGTGTAATTTTCCCATCATGAAACCCCAGTTGAGAAAGGCAGAATGAATCAAAGAGGGAATCACAAGGAAAATTATAAAGCATTTAGAAGTATGCTTTACTTACTTAAAAATGTGTGGTATATACCTAAAGCAGTGCACAGAAAGGATATTTACAGCCTTTAATACAGTAGAAAAGATGAAACACTAAAAATAATAATCTAAGCTTCCATTTAAAATAACCAGAATAAGAACAAATTAAATCTAGAGAGGAAATATAAGAGCATAGGTCAACGACACAGAAAATGAAGATAACACAGAAAAGTCAATGACATGAAATAAAAATTAAAGTTTACAGAAAGAAATATTGATAAAGGTTTTAGACGAACAAAGGAGAAAATGCAAATTATCACTATCAGAACTGAAAGAATTACTAAAGAATAATTACAGATTACCATCATTTAAAATAATAAAGACCACTATGAACAACCTTATGTCAATTAATTCAACAACTTAGACTGAAATACACAAATTATGCAAAAAGAATTAAAACTTTCAAAACTGACAAAGAAAAGCTAAATAGCCATGTATCTATCGAAGGAAATGAATTTTTCATTAAAACTGTTCCCACAAATAAAACACAAGGCACATATGGCTTCACTGCACAACTCAATCACTCAAACAAATTTTCAGAAAATAGAAAAGAAAGATATACTTCCAGATACTTTATAAGGCTAACATTTCTCTGATACAAAACAGCCAAACGTTTTTTTAAGAAAACTAAAGATCAATATGCCTTGTGAAGAACAATAATCCTTAATAATATACTAGTAAACCAAATCCAGCCATATCCAAAAGGGGTCACACATCATGACCAAATGCAGCTTATTCTAAGAATACAGAGTTGGCTTAACATCCAAGAGTCAATTAATATAATTCACATAATGACAGAACAAAGGAGGAAAATCAAGGATCATCTCAATAGAATCAGATAAAAGATCTGACAATTCAGTACCTTTTGATAATAAAAATTTTTAGCAAATAAGGGATAGATATCTTAACCAGATAAGGGAATCAAGAAAAAAAGTATAAAGAACACCATACTTAATTAGGAAAAATTGAACACTTCTCCCGCTAAGATCAGGAACAAGGCAACTTGGTCCAATAGGTCACCAATTCTATTCAGTAGTTTACTGGAGGTCCTATGTAGGCCAACAAGGCAAGAAATAAGAATTAAAGGCATAAAAATAGGGGAGAAGGAGAGATAAACTGACTTAATTTGCAGAGATGACCATGCATGTAGAAAATTCTACCCTCAAACAAACAAACAGAAAACAAGCCTGGTTAACCAAGTGAATTTAGCAAGCCAATAGGATATAACATCAATATACAAATGTCCATTGCATTTCTATCTATAAGCAACAAACAACTGCCAAATAAAATATAAAGAATTATCATTTACAATAATCTAAGTATTTCATCTTGGCCTCTCCTAAACCAGGAAGAGGAGAAAGACTTAATCACTGTCATTGGAGATGACTCTTATCACTGGTGATGGTTCAAACTTAACTCTGCATAAGAAACTTCATTAGATAACCCAGTTACTTGGATAGTAAGGAGATCAAACCAGTCAGTCTTAAGGGAAATCAACCTGAATAATTGCTGGAAAGACTTACGCTGAAGCTAAACCTCCATTATTTTGGTAATCTGATGTGAATAGCTAACTCACTGGAAAAGTTGCTGATGCTGGGAAAGACTGAGCACAGAAGGAGAAGACGGTATCAGAGGATGAGATGACTGGATGGCATTGCCGATGTAATGGACATAAATTTGGGCAAACTCTGGGAGATGGTGAGGGACAGACAGGCCTGGTGTACTGCATTCCATGGGGTCACAAAGTGTCAGACACAACTGGATGACTGAATAACAACAACATTTACCAATCAGTTTTCCCATATCGTTGCCCTCCTACAATTTTCCACTGGAGAAGTCCAAATTCTTTTTCCTTTGGCTAGTTAGGACACAATTTATCATCCTTTGTTAAGATAGCATACAAGCAGGACTTCCCAGGTGGTTCAGCAGTAAAGAATCTGCCTTCCACTGCAGGGGACAATGGTTCAATCCCTGGTCGGGGAACTATGACCTGAAGATCCCACATGCCATGGGGCAACTAAGCCCGGGTGCCACAACTAAGACCTTATGGAGCCAAAAATTTAAAAAATGGCATATAAGCTCCTAAGCCTAATTGCTTCTTCGGGTTTTGACTTCTTTTCAATTTGCACATCTCAACCACTGATGGTAGAGGGTAGAGGGTCTTCCCTCTAAGAGGTAGAGGGTCTACCCTCTAAGAGGGTAGAGAAGTCTTCCATCCCTTACAGGGAAAAGTTTAATAGAACATTTGTAAGACCCAAACAGTGAAAACTACACAAAACTTCTGAGATGAATTTTTTAAAAAATCTAAATAAATGACCATCACAACATTATGTCAGTTATACAAAATACATTCCTAAGTCTAATACAGCCAAGAAGCCAAGAGTTTGCAATCTCTGCTCTGAGTGTTCTAAATTTTATCCTTGAAACAAACAAGACTACCAGAAAACTGAGTACTCAGGCTACAGTACTAGTTTTTTTAACCCAACTTAATTTTATCAGTAAATCCTCAGCTTACATTTTGTAGAAACTAATATCAAGCTTGTTTACTTTTAGAAGGATGGAGTTATTTAATACAATAAGCAGTACGTCCAATACAGTGGCACAAAGAGAAATTATTTTCTAAGATCTAAATTGCACAAAATGCATCAATTCTCCAGAACATCCACCATGCTTACAGAGCTTATGAACAACATAAATCTCAAAACTCATCAAGTTTCTAATTTGGCTCTTGTTGCTAGTTAATTCAATCTAAGTCAACATTCAGAAAACTAAGATCATGGCATCTGGTCCCATCATTTCATGGGAAATAGATGGCAAACAGTGGAAGTGTCAGACTTTATTTTGGGGGGCTCCAAAATCACTGCAGGTGATGACTGCAGCCATGAAATTAAAAGACGCTTACTCNCCAGGTTCCTATGCAATATTGCTCTTTACAGCATCGGATCTTGCTTCTATCACGTCACATCCACAACTGCGTATTGTTTTTGCTTTGGCTCCATCCCTTCATTCTTTTTGGAGTTATTTCTCCACTGACCTCCAGTAGCATATTGGGCACCTAATGACCTGGGGAGTTCCTCTTTTGGTATATTATCGTTTTGCCTTTTTATACTTTACATGGGGTTCTCAAGGCAAGAATACTGAAGTGGTTTGCCATTCCCTTCTCCAGTGGACCACGTTCTGTCTGGCCTCTCCACCATGACCCACCTGTCTTGGGTTGTTCCACAGGCATGGCTTGATTTCATTGATTTAGACAAGGCTATGGTCGTTGTGTGATTAGATTGACTAGTTTTCTGTGAGTATGGTNTGGACCACGTTCTGTCTGGCCTCTCCACCATGACCCACCTGTCTTGGGTTGTTCCACAGGCATGGCTTGATTTCATTGATTTAGACAAGGCTATGGTCGTTGTGTGATTAGATTGACTAGTTTTCTGTGAGTATGGTTTCAGTGTGTCTGCCCTCTGATGCTCTCTTCCAACACCTACTATCTTACTTGGGTTTCGCTTACCTTGGACGTGGGGGTATCTCCTCATGGCTTCTCTAGCAAAGCACAGCCGCTGCTTCTTACCTTGGATGAGGGGTATCTCCTTACCACCGCTGTTCCTGACCTTCAACGTGGGATAGCTCCTCTAGGCCCTCCTGCGCCTGCGCAGCCACCACTCCTCGGGTCTTGCTTTTTTATCCAGACTTTCAATCTATCTCTCCCTTTTAAATAGTGTATTTGATCCATTTTCACTTAATGTAGTTATCAATATTTTATGTTTAAGTCTACTATTTTGCTAATTTTTTTGTTTGTCCCACTTTGTTATTGCCCCTTTTTCCATTGTTCATATATTTCAATAGATTGAGTATTTTTAATATTCCATCTTATTACCTCTATCGGGGCTTCCCAGATGGTGCAGCGGTAAATAATCCACCTGCCAGTGCAGGAGAGGCAGGCTCAGTCACTGGGTTGGGAAGATCCCCTGGAGTAGGAAATGGCAACCCACTCCAGTGTTCTTGCCTGGAAATTCCGTCGACTGAGGAGCCTGGCAGACCGTGGGGCTGTGCTGTGGGACTGTCAAGAGTCAGATGCAACTTAGTGACTGAGCATATAGGCACAGCATCCTGCTCAAAGTGACATTGCCTCTGTATTTTTGTTGTTGTTGTTGTTTTCCTTCAAACTTTAGTTGAAATAGTATTTATTGCTCTATCTCAAGTTCATTGGTCCTTCTGCAGTGTCATCCAGTTCATTTTTAATAACAAATACTTTATTCAGCAATGGAAATTCTCTTTGATTTTTCAATTCTATAGATTTTTATTTCTTGCAGCAATTTGTTCACATTCTCTTTGTATGTGTGAGCATTATTTTAAAGAGCTTTAAAGTTTTGTTTGCTCATTCCATCCCTGTCATTTCAAGATCTGTTTCTATTTATGTTTTTTCCCCAGTTACTGGATGTACTTTCTTTTTTACAAGTCTAGTGATTTTTGTTTGATGCTGAATAATGTGATTATTGGGCTTCGTAAAGAGTCCACTTGTTAGTGTAGGAGATGCAAGAGATGTTGGTTCAGTAATGGGTCAGGAAGAGCTGGAGAAGGAAATGACAACCCACTACACTTGAGCCTGAAAAATCGCGTGGACAGAGGAGCCTGGAAGGCTACAGTCCATGGGGTTGCGAAGAGTTGGATGTGACTGAGTACACATACACTTAACTTAGTGTGATTATTACATTGTCAAATATCTAAATATTATTGTACTTCTTTAAGAAGTATTGAANGAGGAGCCTGGAAGGCTACAGTCCATGGGGTTGCGAAGAGTTGGATGTGACTGAGTACACATACACTTAACTTAGTGTGATTATTACATTGTCAAATATCTAAATATTATTGTACTTCTTTAAGAAGTATTGAATTTAATTTTGGCTAGCAGATTACTTGCAAATAAGATTCATTTTTTTGAGGCTTGTTTTGAAGCGTTCTTATGGCATCTTTCTAGTATTTATACACCAAAGTTAGAGAAGCCCCTCTCATTTATATATGTGACCTTTCTGGTTTCTCTACCAAATACCCGAAGTGTTCAGTGAAATCCTTTTCCTCTGGCTGGTTGAATCTCTTCCTGTAGCCCCTATAGTTGTTAGGTTATAGCTCTGTAATGATTCTGTTCCTGGTTCTTCTCTCCAATTTTCTGCCTCATAAATTATAGCATTCTCAGCTTCTCCAATTTCTGGTCTTTGTCTCCTGAACCAAATAGGGCTTGAGTTCTCTACTTTGTTTTTCTCAAATAATGTTGAATGTAGTAGAAAGATGAAGAGAGGTAGTAGGATTCACTTCTTTCTTTGCAGTTATCATACCCCTGTTTTGTCTGAAGAAATGGGAAGCTTAGTCAAGTACCAGTTACTTTGTTGTAACTCTAAACCATATAGTCACTATATGTAAACTGCTGGGTTGTGGAGAGAGTTACACTAAAATAGACCAAGTTGTGGCAAAGTTGCAGTGAAATATCTGTGGCGGCCAGTGCTGCTGCTGCTGCTAAGTCGCTTCAGTTGTGTCTGACTCTCTGCGACCCCATAGATGGCAGCCCACCAGGCTCCCCCATCCCTGGGATTCTCCAGGCAAGAACACTGCAGTGGGTTGCCATTTCCTTCTCCAATGCAGGAAAGTCTAAAGAGAAAGTGAAGTCGCTCAGTTGTGTCCGACTCTTCGCGACCCCATGGACTGTAGCCCACCAAGCTACTTCGTCCATGGGATTTTCCAGGCAAGAGTGTTGGAGTGGGGTGCCAATTGCCTTCTCCATTAAAGAAGCCTAATCATGTTTAATGAGAAATTCTAAAAATTACTTTCAGCTGCCTATGTTATGGAAAGTAAATACATTTTGAAACAGGTTAAAAAAAGCTATTTAATGTTATTATACTAATGGCAAACACTCTATTGTCTGGTCTTTAGGTACTAGATGGGAAGCTTCATTAATTATAAAATTTCATAGAAAACTTGGAAATTTTAAAATGGTTCATAGAAAGTTAAAATGAGCAACGCTAAATTTTGCTGTTTCCTTTCAGTCATTCTTTATGCAGATACAGTTACACGTACCTTTTTAACAAATTGGGACCCTGTTATTTTAAAATATTATATATCTTGATTTTTCCCGCCACACATTGTATCTTTATTTTTTAATTGGAGGAAAATAACTTTACAATGTTGTATTTGTTTCTGCTGAACAACAGTGCAAATTAGCCATAATTATGTATATATCCTCTTCCTCTTGAGCTTCCTACCCTGTAGGTCATCACAGAGCTCCAGGTTGCGCTCCTTGTATTATATAGTAATTTTTCAGCAGCTATCTGTTTTACACATGATAGTGTATATTGCAAATGCTACTTTCTCTATTCATCCCACTCTCCTTCCCCACTGTGTCTATAAGTCATTTCTCTACATCTGCATCTCCATCACTTCCCTGAAAAAAATTCATCAATTTTCTTTATTCCATATATTACTATCTGTTGATATACGATATTTGTTTTTCTCTTTCTGACTTACTTTACTCTATAACAGGCTCTAGGTGCATCCACCTCACTAGAACTGACTCAAATTCCTTCTTTTTATGGCTGAGTAACATTCCATTGTATACATGTACCATACCATCTTTATCCATCCATAGATAGTTGGACATCTGGGTTGCTTCCACATCCTGGCTATTGTAAATAATGCTGCAGTGAAAAATGTGGTACATGTATCTTTTATACTTGTGGCTTTCTCATGGTATATGCTCAGTGGTGGGATTGCTCAGTCATATAGTAGATTTAGTCCTAGTTTGTTTTTTTTTTTAATGAAATCTCTATACTCTTTTCTATAATGTCTGTATTAGTTTGCATTCCCACCAACAGTGCAGGAGGGTTCCCTTTTCTCCACGTCCTCTCCAGTGTTTATTGTTTGTAGATTTTTTTGATGATGGCCATTCTGACTGGTGTGAGGTAACAACCCATTGTAGTTTTTTTAAAATTAATTAATTAATTTTTGGCTGTGCTGTACTTTTGTTGCTGCACGGACTTTTCTCTCATTGCGGAGAGCTGGGGCTACTCTCTAGGCCGCAGTATGTGGGCTTCTCATTGCAGTGACTTATCTTGTTGTAGAGCATGGGCTCTAGGGTGTGCCGGCTTCAGTAGTTTTGGCTCCTGGTCTTTAGAGCACAGGCTCAATAGTTGTGGTACATGAGCTTAGTTTCTCCATAGCACGTGGAATGTTCCCAGACCAAGGAACGAACTTGTGTCTCCTCCTTTGGCAAGCGGATTTTTTATCACTGAGCCACTGGGAAACCCCTTACCTTTGATTTCTTTCATCAGTGTCTTATAGTTTTCTGCATAAAAGTCTTTTGTCTCTTGAGGTGCGTTTATTCCTAAGTCTTTTATTGTTCTAGTTGCAACGGTGAATGGAATTGTTTTCATTTCTGTTGTGGACTTTTCCTTGTTAAAGTGTATAGGAATATGAGATATTTCTGTGTATTAATTTTATATCCTGTGACTTTGCTATATTCGTTGATTAGCTCCAGTTAATTTTCTGGTGGCATCTTTAGGGTTTTATATGTATTAGTAAATATCATGTCATCTGTAAACAGTGAGAGTTTTACTTGTTCTTTTCCAATCTGGTTTCTTTTTATTTCCTTCTCTGATTGTCATGGCTAGGACTTCCAAAGCTGTATTGAATAATAGCAGCCAAAGTGGGCACCCTTGTCTTGTTCTTAATCTTAGAGGAATTGCTTTCAGTTTTTCACCATTGAGAATAATGTTTGCTGTGGGTTTGTCATATATCACCATTATTATGTTGATGTATGTTCCTACTATACCTATTTTTTGGAGAGTTTTACTGTAAAGGGATGTTGAAGTTTGTCAAAAGCTTTCCCTGCATCTTTTGAGATGATTATATGGTTTTTATCTTTTAATTTGTTAATATCACATTGATTGCTTTGCATATATTAAAGACTCCTTGCAGCCCTGGGATAAAGCCCACTTCATCATAATGTATGATCCTTTTAATGTGTTGTTGGATTCTGTTTGCTACAGTTCATCCAAAAACAGTAGATTGGACTTTTTACTCAAGTGCACATGGAACATTCTCCAGAATGCAGGTGAAACACTTTCCACATCTTGGGTCACAAATCAAGCTTTGGTAAATTTTTAAAATTTTAAAAATTGCAATCATTTCAAGTATTTTTTTCTGACCACAGTGCTGTAAGATTAGATATCACCTTTGCTGACAAATGTCGATATAGTTAAGGCTATGGTCTTTCCAGTAATCATGTATGGATGGGAGAGCTGGACCAATTGATCCTTTTGAACTGTGTTGCTGGAGAAGACTCTTGAGAGTCTCTTGAACAGCATGGAGATAAACCAGTCAATCTTGAAATCAACGCTGAATACTCATTGGAAGGACTGGTGCTAGAGTTTAAGCTCCAGTCCTTTGGCCAGCTGAAATGGGAAGAGCTGACTCATTGGAAAAGACTCTGATGCTGGGGAAAATTGAAGGCAAAAGAAGAAGAGGGCAACAGAAGATGAGATTGTTGGATAGCATCACTGATTTGGTAGACATGAACTTGGGCAAACTCCAGGAAATGATGAAGGATAGGAAACCCTGTCATGCTGCAGTCCATGGGGTTGCGAAGAGTCAGACACTGCTTGGCAACTGAACAACAATCACTGATGAAGATAGATGCAAAAGTCTCCTCACACATTATTTGTATTTTGCTGTATCCTTATATTTATATTTTGCTGTATCCTTAAACATTTTCTGGAAGTATCAATTTAAATATGTCCATTTTTTTCTCTTGCTATTATAAATAATTTAGCAGTGAGTGTTTTCCTGTGTTTTCTGTATTTCAGAAAACTTGTAGTAGATTTCTAGATCAAAGGATATGGTTTTGAAACCTTAATTACATTAATACATATTTTGTGTAGAGATTTTGAAGCATAAGGAAAAAGCATATCTTAATAATTGTGTCTTGGTCTTTAACTCACATCTGGTATATTTTTACTAGACTTCAGAATATTCTAATTTTTAATATATACCTTGAGCATTTTTCTGTTTTGGTGATTGCATAATATTCTAGCTGAAGAATATAACTGACTATGCTTTTATATTGTTGGATACTTGGGTTATTTTCAGGCTTTCTACTGGAAAAACATTTTTAAAATGTCAGTTGGTCATTTTCTAAGGAAATCTGGCTTTATTTTTTGAAGAAAGCTCTATGTACTGATGTGAATCTTTGTCAAATGTGATAAATTTTTTTCTGGGAAATTTGCATTTTATAAAAGTATTTTATATGTATATGATTTTTAATTTACTTTTTAATTGAAGGATAATTTCTTTACAGAATTTTGTTGTTTTCTGTCAAACATTAATGAGAATCAGCCATTAAGTATATATATGTCCCCTCTCTGTTGAACATCCCTCCCATCTCCCCCCATCCCACCCCTCTAGATTGTTTACAGAGCCTCTGTTTGACTTCTCCTGAGTCATACAACAAATTCCCATTGACTATCTTTTTTACATATTGTAAGTTTCCAAGTTACTCTATCCATATATCTCACCATCTCCCTCCTGTGTATCTTTGTGAAGAATGTCTTCTTTTATATTTAAAAATGTCTTTCCTTTTCTGGAGATCAGATAATATTTATCTATATATTTTTTGATCCAGTCCTACTGGAATTTATTTTATACTGTGATACATAATGTGAAAAAAAAAAAAACTTCTTCCCCTAGCACAATTTAATGAGATGATTGACTAGTGAGGTCATTTTGTATTTCAGGGCACCTGTTCTTTACAGTATCAACATCTTTTTGACTAGGATTGACTAAATTCTATGAATAATCCTTGAGTAAGAACCAAGTTAAACTTGAACACTAGTCTTCCAAAGGTGTACATTTGGCATTATAGTTGTTCTTTGATGGACTGATACAATCCAACCTCTGATGGAAAGGAGAGTGTGATCATGGTGGTGGTTGAGGTGAGAACATCTTAAAGGTAGGAGTGGATGCTTGATCACAAGAATACAGTGATCCACTTTATTCATCAGTGCCTAGCATAGTGCTGAGTACATTAGAAGTATTTTGATGTGTTTAATAACTGAGAGAAAGCATGAGAAAGATTCTGATGGCCTTAATGTGATTTAGAAAATATTTGATTGTTTTTGAATATAAACAAAAGCTATTGGCATTTAGAATCGTTAAATGCCTTTCAATTAAGAGAAGCTGTTTTTGTCTTCATATATAAGCTACTTTCATGATGGAGGTAATTAATCTTCACCCTTTGAGCAGTGGTTTAACCTTGGTCTTGCATTTGCATTACCTAGGAGCTTTTAAAAATTCTTAATGCCCTAGCCATACCCCTACATGTTTAAATATCTAAGGTTATCTCCCAGAAATTAGTACTTTTCCTGTTAATTCTGTATAGCTAAATTTGAGAACCACTGCTCTAAGACTGATTAAACAGAATGTAAAGCAATATGCCCCCTAATTCTCCAGATGTCTTAGTCTATTTGGGCTGCTATAACAAAGTACCGTAGATTAAGTGGTTTGTAAACAGATTTACATTTCATAGTTCTGGAGGCTAGAAGTCTGAGATCTCAGGGTGCTGGCGTGGTGTTAGGTTCTACTGAGGACCCTGTTTCATGTTGCAGAGAGCCATCCTCTTGTATTTTCTGTGGTGGAGTGCAAAAAGAGGAAGAATGTTCTCTTATAAGGGGACTAATCCCATTATTGAGGGTGCCTTCCTCATGACTTCCAATCCTATTACTTCCCAAAGGCCTCACTGCAGTATCATTACATTGTGAGGTAGATTTCAACATACGATTCTGTGGGGGACACAAGCATTGTCGTCCACACTACCAAGTAAGTAAAGTTGCATCCTTATTAAATGCTGAATAGAAGCAGATCTTTGAGTTGGCTGATATTTCGTAAAAAAATTCAGAAGAGGATATTCTCCAGTCTATTATGATAGACTTTTTCAGTGTTTAAATAATCTGGACAAAGATGTTCTTTGTGTATTTTATAATATAAACCTATTTTGTTCTATAATCAGCACAGACAGAGACAAAAGCTCTCCTGTGTTTCTTTTTTAGGATTCTGAAATTCATGATGGGTTAAAAATATAAGTCAATCTCTGTTAGCACAAGAACATTTTTAGTGTTTAATGTCTTTCTGGTTTCAAAAAGGGATATATACTAAACTGTGTGAATTTTCATTGCAGTTATACTCCTCTAGGTGAAAAAAGATATAATTCATGGAGATACTCTGCTGTCAGAAATATTTTTAAGATGATAAAAAATATGGAAAGCATGGAGATGTATTCAGGGTTTCAAAATAAAGGACTTGTCAAAGTTAAATATCTTTAGTGATATAACTTAATGTCATAATTCAAGAAATATTTATTGACTGCTTCCTTGGTGTACTGCTCTTGGCTTAGACTACAGCAATGAAAAGATAGATGAAGTTCCTACTATCTTGGGACTTTTATTTTAGTTGAAAAGACTGACAGTATGTAATTTGACTAGAAAATAAATAATAGAAGTTAATATTATCATTACTGCCATTGGAAAATGAAGTTAAGGTGATGGGGATGAACCATGGCAGAGAGGAGGAGGGTTCATAGTTCATAGGGTCACAAAATTATACTCTAAGGAATGACAAATTTAAGTGAAACCTGAGTGATCAGAAGAAACTAGCCATTTGAAAATCTTAGTAAATGGCAGCAGAGAGGGAAATGTAATTGTAAATTTCTAGGGTATACCTCTACATTTAACTTTAAAAAAAATGTTATCTTCAGTTTTAATTTTGGCCTCATTGAGTTCTGATTGCTGTTTATGGGCCTTCTTCAGGGGTGGAGAGTGGGGGCTCCTCTCTTCTTGTGGCCCAGGGGCTTCTAACTGTGGGGCTTCTCTTGGTGGAGCACAGGCTCTGGGGTGTGCAGGCTTNTTGACTTCTCCTGAGTCATACAACAAATTCCCATTGACTATCTTTTTTACATATTGTAAGTTTCCAAGTTACTCTATCCATATATCTCACCATCTCCCTCCTGTGTATCTTTGTGAAGAATGTCTTCTTTTATATTTAAAAATGTCTTTCCTCTTCTGGAGATCAGATAATATTTATCTATATATTTTTTGATCCAGTCCTACTGGAATTTATTTTATACTGTGATACATAATGTGAAAAAAAAAAAAAAAACTTCTTCCCCTAGCACAATTTAATGAGATGATTGACTAGTGAGGTCATTTTGTATTTCAGGGCACCTGTTCTTTACAGTATCAACATCTTTTTGACTAGGATTGACTAAATTCTATGAATAATCCTTGAGTAAGAACCAAGTTAAACTTGAACACTAGTCTTCCAAAGGTGTACATTTGGCATTATAGTTGTTCTTTGATGGACTGATACAATCCAACCTCTGATGGAAAGGAGAGTGTGATCATGGTGGTGGTTGAGGTGAGAACATCTTAAAGGTAGGAGTGGATGCTTGATCACAAGAATACAGTGATCCACTTTATTCATCAGTGCCTAGCATAGTGCTGAGTACATTAGAAGTATTTTGATGTGTTTAATAACTGAGAGAAAGCATGAGAAAGATTCTGATGGCCTTAATGTGATTTAGAAAATATTTGATTGTTTTTGAATATAAACAAAAGCTATTGGCATTTAGAATCGTTAAATGCCTTTCAATTAAGAGAAGCTGTTTTTGTCTTCATATATAAGCTACTTTCATGATGGAGGTAATTAATCTTCACCCTTGGAGCAGTGGTTTAACCTTGGTCTTGCATTTGCATTACCTAGGAGCTTTTAAAAATTCTTAATGCCCAAGCCATACCCCTACATGTTTAAATATCTAAGGTTATCTCCCAGAAATTAGTACTTTTCCTGTTAATTCTGTATAGCTAAATTTGAGAACCACTGCTCTAAGACTGATTAAACAGAATGTAAAGCAATATGCCCCCTAATTCTCCAGATGTCTTAGTCTATTTGGGCTGCTATAACAAAGTACCGTAGATTAAGTGGTTTGTAAACAGATTTACATTTCATAGTTCTGGAGGCTAGAAGTCTGAGATCTCAGGGTGCTGGCGTGGTGTTAGGTTCTACTGAGGACCCTGTTTCATGTTGCAGAGAGCCATCCTCTTGTATTTTCTGTGGTGGAGTGCAAAAAGAGGAAGAATGTTCTCTTATAAGGGGACTAATCCCATTATTGAGGGTGCCTTCCTCATGACTTCCAATCCTATTACTTCCCAAAGGCCTCACTGCAGTATCATTACATTGTGAGGTAGATTTCAACATACGATTCTGTGGGGGACACAAGCATTGTCGTCCACACTACCAAGTAAGTAAAGTTGCATCCTTATTAAATGCTGAATAGAAGCAGATCTTTGAGTTGGCTGATATTTCGTAAAAAAATTCAGAAGAGGATATTCTCCAGTCTATTATGATAGACTTTTTCAGTGTTTAAATAATCTGGACAAAGATGTTCTTTGTGTATTTTATAATATAAACCTATTTTGTTCTATAATCAGCACAGACAGAGACAAAAGCTCTCCTGTGTTTCTTTTTTAGGATTCTGAAATTCATGATGGGTTAAAAATATAAGTCAATCTCTGTTAGCACAAGAACATTTTTAGTGTTTAATGTCTTTCTGGTTTCAAAAAGGGATATATACTAAACTGTGTGAATTTTCATTGCAGTTATACTCCTCTAGGTGAAAAAAGATATAATTCATGGAGATACTCTGCTGTCAGAAATATTTTTAAGATGATAAAAAATATGGAAAGCATGGAGATGTATTCAGGGTTTCAAAATAAAGGACTTGTCAAAGTTAAATATCTTTAGTGATATAACTTAATGTCATAATTCAAGAAATATTTATTGACTGCTTCCTTGGTGTACTGCTCTTGGCTTAGACTACAGCAATGAAAAGATAGATGAAGTTCCTACTATCTTGGGACTTTTATTTTAGTTGAAAAGACTGACAGTATGTAATTTGACTAGAAAATAAATAATAGAAGTTAATATTATCATTACTGCCATTGGAAAATGAAGTTAAGGTGATGGGGATGAACCATGGCAGAGAGGAGGAGGGTTCATAGTTCATAGGGTCACAAAATTATACTCTAAGGAATGACAAATTTAAGTGAAACCTGAGTGATCAGAAGAAACTAGCCATTTGAAAATCTTAGTAAATGGCAGCAGAGAGGGAAATGTAATTGTAAATTTCTAGGGTATACCTCTACATTTAACTTTAAAAAAAATGTTATCTTCAGTTTTAATTTTGGCCTCATTGAGTTCTGATTGCTGTTTATGGGCCTTCTTCAGGGGTGGAGAGTGGGGGCTCCTCTCTTCTTGTGGCCCAGGGGCTTCTAACTGTGGGGCTTCTCTTGGTGGAGCACAGGCTCTGGGGTGTGCAGGCTTCAGTAGTTGCAGTGTGTGAGCTCTATGGCACGAAGGACTTAGTTGCCCTACAGCATGTGGGATCTTCCTGGACCCAGGGTTGAACCCTTGTCACCATCATCTGCAGGCGGATTCTCAACCACTGGGCCACCAGGGAAGTCCTACAGAATGGTACGAAGGGGATTGAAAGAGGTTGAATTAATGACTCAACCTTGTATTTTATATAAGGTAATGGAAAATTGAGAAAATATTTTCTTCAGGAAAATAGATGACTTCATGCTGGAAGGTGCTGAATGTCCTATTTCTTTGTCCTGCTGGATTTTTTCCTCCTTTCTTTTCCCTCCCACTTTCCTTGTCTTCTCTTTCCACCCACCTTTATTGCCATAATTTGAGGCAGATGGAGCCACAAATAGAAAAAGATGTGTTGGGGAAAGAATGGGTAATTTTTAGAATATACTATAGCTACTTTCTCTTGGATGGGCTCACAGGAAGTAAGAGTTGTTAAGATCTTTGATATCAGACTCTTCAAATTCTTATATATCTTTTTCATTGTGTGCTCAGTTGCTCAGTGGTATCTGACTCTTTGGAGTCCCATGGTCTGTAGCCTGTCAGGCTCCTCTGTCCTTCAAATTTTCTGAGGGAGAATACTGGAGTGGGTTGCCATTCCTTACTCCTGGGGATCTTCCAGACCCATATTGCAGTGGATCTTCATTGCTGCGTGCAGGCTTTATCTAGTTGTGGTGAATGGAAGCTATCTCTAGTTGCAGTGCGCTAGCTTCTCTTATTGTGGAGTGCTAGCTCCAGGGCATGAGTGCTTCAGTAGTTGTGGCACGAGGGCTTAGTCGCATCTCTAGGGCTCTGGAGCTTAGACTCAGAATGCTGGAGTGGATTGTCATGCGCTTCTCCAGGGGATCTTTCCAACCCAGGGATTGAACCTACATCTCTTATGTCTCCTGCATTGGCAGGCAGATTCTTTACCATGAGTGCCACCTGGGAAGCCCTACATTAATATCTAGAGTGGAGAAATTAAAGAAAGAAAAAACTGACAGTATCAAATGCTAGTGAGAATCCAAAGCCTCCAGAACTCTAATACATTGCAGGTGGGAATGCAAAATGGTACTGCCATTTATAAAAGTCTGCTGTTTTCTTAAAAATTTAAAAACACATTTTTTTTCTCATTTATTTATCCATAGGAAATGAAAACATGCACACATAAAGCCTAGTACTCAAATGTTCATTAATGAATAGCTAAACAAAGTGTGATATATCCATATGATGGAATGGTATTCAGCAATAAAAGGGAATGAACGACTGATGCGATGTGTGCTGTAAATGAATTTTAAAGGCATTGTGCGTTTGTAAAAGAGGCTGCATTCAAAACTTTGATTAATTCCCTTTCCTTCTGGAAAAGAGAAAAATGAAAGTAACAGAAAGCATGATTACTAGAGTGGTGGTAAGAGATTGCCTGTAAAGGAGCAGGAGAAATGTTTGAGTATAAGAAATACTGTCTATCTTGATTGTAGTGAGAATTACATAACTATACATTTGCCAATATCCATAGATTTATATGAGACTTCCCTGGTGGCTGAAGATGGTAAAGAATCTGCCTGCAATGCAGGAGATGCAGATTCGATCCCTGGGTCAGGAAGATCCCCTAGAGAAGGGAATGGCTACCCACTCCAGTATTCTTGCCTAGAGAATTCCATGGATAGAAAAGCCTGGCAGGCTACAGTCCATGATGTCACAGAGTCTGACACAACTGAGCGATTTTATACAACTAAAAATGGGTGAACTTTATGCTTATACTTACACTTTGATAAACCTGATTTTCAAAGAAATTTAATTGGCTACAGGAAGGAAAAGAATGGAGGGAAATACAATGCTCTCCTGATTTTACTTCTCTTGGGAAAACAAGCTGTTGCTGTAACTGAATCTTAGAGTGACTTAATATTGATGTCAAGCTGTGCTGTTCTTAGTTGCTCAGTCTTAGTTGCTCTCTGTGACCCCATGAAATGTGTAGCCTGCCAGAATCCTCTGTCCATGGAGTTCTCCAGGCAAGAATACTGGAATGGGTTGTCATGCCCTCCTGCAGGTGATCTTCCCAACCCAGGGATCAAACCCAGGTCTCCTACATTGCAGGCTGATTCTTTACCATTTGAGGCACCAGGAAGCCCGATGCCATGACTTTTTTTTCTGTTTACTTAAGAAGTATTTCTGTTGCATGTGCATTTCAGACTGAATTACATATACTAGCAAGTTAATCCTATATACCTCAAAATAATACAAATTGTTTTGATACTTCTTTTGTAATTTTTGTTAGAAATGTGGAAAGTTATTCTTGATATTTTTGAGGATCTAGAATTTAAAGTATTAAATTATCTTTGAATATCTAAATTATTAAATTATTTGCTAAAATTACACAGTAGAAGACTATGTGGTCCTTTTATTGGTATTTTTATAAGGTAAGTGGTAGATTATAGAAGAGTACAGATAAGTAAAATTCTCTTGTTGATTTCACTCCTTGATCACCACATGGCCTATATATTCTGAAATTTTTATTTTCTTGATTATACATATATTTTGTTTTTAATCAACTTGAGCAGACATATACCATGCCTGCTTTCCTGAGACTTACATTTTTCACCTAATAAAATGCAATATTGATACTTTTTGACATCAGTGTTTGTGTATTCATTCAGGAAATATGTTTGAGTTTAAGTTTAATGTTTTTAAGGCCCTGTTCTGTTTGCAAAGCAAGGAACAAAGTATGGTCCTTGCCTAAGTGAATTTATATTCAAATAAGATAATAAACAAGTTGGAAAATGTCATTGCATTGTTAAATTTCATAAAGATGAATAAGTCTAAAGAGAGGAAAATTAAAGGTACAGAAAGAATAGAGTAGGTACATTTAAATAGTCATGGTGTAAGTCTTTATATGTAGATCTGCTTTAGTTCGTTGCTTCATAATTTAAAACTGTTATTCTGTTGATGGGTGTATGGATTACATAATTTTTTCTTTTATAATCAGTTCTGTAATAAACATTCTTGTACATTTTTTTTTTGCTGACATATACAAGTATTTCTGCAGTCTAAATTCCTAGAATGAAAATTGCATTTTAAATGTTGATTATAGATACTATCATATTATTCCCCAAAATAGATAATATCTGTCAATAGATAAAAAATAATACCTCATTTTAATTTGTATTTGCCCGATTGCCAGTGAGGTTAAGCATATTTGTTGGTCATTTGTTATGTCTTATATAAGTTGCCTGCTCATATCATTTTGCCTATTGTGGGGTTTGCCTTTTTCTTACTGAAATTTTAGGATTTCATTAAAATTCTGTTTATAGTATAACCATCATATTTTATAACATTTTCTGCTAACATGTCAATTGTCTTACTTTATGGAATCTTTGGATTTTTCATTTTTATACTGTCGAAATCTATCAGTCTTTTCCTTCCTAGCTTCTAGGTTTTGTGTCTTTCCTGAAAAGCCTTCTTATAGTACCTTAGCCGCTTATGTTTTCTTCTACTATGTCTTCAGTTTTATTTATGTTTCTAGTAGATTTTAATTCATCTGGAATTTTTAAAATATATGTTTTATGGCTGAGACCTAACTAAGTTTTCAGTTTTGTAACCATTCTCCCAACATAATTTATTGAACAATGTCTTTTTTTTTTCCCACTGACTTGAAGTATCATCTGTATCATAATTTAAAAGTCCAAAATATGTTTGTTCTGGATTTAATACTCCATTGTTTTGATGATTATCATTTTATATTTGACATCTGGTAGGGCACCCCTCCCCATTGTCTTTTTCAAAAAATTTTTGGCAATTTCTGTGTATTTTCTCTTCCAGATGAACTTTAGAATCAACATGTCAAGTTCCATTAAAAATCCCTTTGGGATTTTGATTGGAAGTGCATTGAATTTACAGATTAATTTGGGGAGAATTGACATCTTTACACTATTGAATCTTCCCATCCAGGAACATGGTATGCCTCTCCATTTCTTCAGGTGTTCTTTTATGTCCTTTAGTAAATTTTATCGTTTTTTGTTTTTTTTTTTTTCCATGTAGGTCTTACATTTTTCTTGTTAGGTTTATTCCTGGGTATTTCATAGTTTTTGTTGTTACCGTGAATTACATCTTTTCTTCCATTTTGCACTTTATTTTTCAGTTGGTTATTGATAGTATATAGGAAATCTATTGATTTTTGTANTTTTCCATGTAGGTCTTACATTTTTCTTGTTAGGTTTATTCCTGGGTATTTCATAGTTTTTGTTGTTACCGTGAATTACATCTTTTCTTCCATTTTGCACTTTATTTTTCAATTGGTTATTGATAGTATATAGGAAATCTACTGATTTTTGTATGTTGATCTTACCATTTACTTAATTGTCGATTGATTCTCTTGAAATTTCTAGAAGGATGATTACGTTCTCTGCAGAATGATGGCATTTTGTTGTTTACTTTTTCAGTATTTGTACTTCTCTATTTTTTGTTTTGTTTTCTGGTCTTATTACATTTCTTAGGTTTCCAGACCTGTTCCCTGCTAGTTCTGATTTGGACATCTTTTCTGATTTAACTTGAATGCTTCTAATTTTTAAACTTCTACATTTATATGTGCCTTAGATTCCTGATAGAATACGTTGTCAGGAACAAAAGAATCCTTCTTGGCTTAAAAGTATTTCCGTGGTAATAGATAATGTATTTCATCATGCATTTTTGTTAAGATGATACATATTCTTTTCACCTCTAGCATTTTAATGTAGTGTATTACATTAATATATTTGCCTAATATTGGTAATGGTGTTTCTCATTCTTAGTATTTATTCAGCAAGTGTTTGGATACTTGTAATATTGTATTGCATTGTGCCAGGAACTTTGCCGTAAACTGGTGATAGCGCTGAGTAAGTCTTTTTTAAATGGAGAAGAGAGATAATAAGCAAGTACTCAAGAACAAGATAATTTTAGACTGTGGTAGTACTGTGGAGGAAATAAAGAGAATGGTGTGGTAGAGTACCTCTGATACTATCATCTGAGAAGGTAAAATATAAGCTAAGACCTGAAGAATGGTGAAAGCATTGGCAAAAGCGTTCCAGGTAGGGGCAGGTCACATATGATTGTGTTTCATGTTTTCTTGATCCCCTTTCATATATGTGTTGTGCACTATACTTTTTATACAACTGCCAAGTTAACTTTGTAAATAATATAATAATGTTATGTTCCTTCTGAAAGGTGGATATATAACTATTGTTAAGGTTTCTTCTGTGGATATATTCTATTACATTTCTATCTTTCTTTGAGTTAATTTTGATGATTTCTTTGCTTAGAAAATCATCCTTTTTTTTTTTTTTTTAAACTTTCCCATTTACTGATGTATCCGTTGTGCTTAGTTCTCTAATTTTAATGATTCCTTGTATTTTTTATTCTCTGGTTTTCCATAATCAGACTTGTTAAAGGCTTGTTTCTCTTGTCAGACTTAACCAGGAAATACTGTTTGGTTTTATTACTTTTGTATCTCTGAATTTCATTTCTGTATATTTATCACTGTAAATTATATTGACATATTTTTATTTATATTTTATTTTTGAAACTTTTTATGTGTTTAAACCTTTTTTGTGTTATACTGAATATATTTAAGGCTTTAAATTTTTCTTTAAGAACTGCTGGGACCAATTCCATTTGAAATGATATGCTCACAATGTTAGTTTTCATTTTCTCTGTATTCTAGGAGTTCATTAGTAGGCTATTTTCTTTTCTTTTAAAATTTTCAAGTGTAGTGTTATCCTTTTATTGATAATTTTTAGTTTCCTATAGCTTTATAGACCTCGGATGTATCCTGTGTTATTTTTTAAAAACTGTTGAGATTTTCCTTTGCTTAAGATATAATCAGATTTTTATTTGCTTTCAAAGACTATGTTCTTTGTTCATATGATATACTAAGTTCTGTTTCACTATGAAATATAAGTATAGTTTGTTAATTCTGTTTTTGAATTGTCCATATCTGTATAGTCTACTTGATTTCCTCATTTTCTGATAGGTATTTGGAAAGTTTCCCACTAAGTTGTGTGAATTTTCAAGTTGCTTAAGTTTATAATATTTTTACTTTATATGTTTCTGTGTTGCATTGTCAGGGTACATAGAAGTTGAGCTGTCACACACTCACAGTGTATTGTATGTAGTATTATTACAAATTTTTTTTTCTATGTAATATGTTTTGCCTTGAATTCTTCCTTTACTCATGTTAATAATGGCACCTTTGATTAAGATTGCTTTTTTACACCTCTGTTTTCAACTTTTATGACAAAAAATTTTAGATTTTTTGTCTTGTAGTACCATGTAGTTGAGTCTTTTCCTTTTTTCTTATTTAAATCCTAATTTATATGCCATTTTTTTTAAAATAAGAGATTTTTCCACTCTCTTTTATATTAAGTTAGCCTTTGGGTTTTTGTTTTTTTCCTAACATTGACAGTTAATGGCAAAGATGCATTTTCTTATTATCCCACATCCTGTCCCCCTTGTGTTTAACTGAATTTGAGTTTTTAAAATTGTTTCCCTCCTAGTTTGAAAAATATGTTTTCTTCCTGTTCTTCAGAAGTCATTTGATTGAATTTAAACAGTATTTGTAACTAGTTGCTTCCTTTTTTTTTATTAACAACTATCTGAAATGTTAACAATAGATTATATTCTACTAATTTCTTTTTTAACTGCTTGGTCTTATGATTTCTAGGCTGTCCTTTTCTTGGATTCATTTTAGTTGTTGAAGGCATAAATTCTCTAAATTCAGAACTGTTTGTGGATTTTAAATTTTTAAGTACTTGCATGTCTAGAAATTATTTTGTTCTACAGTTTAGAATTTTTAAAAAATTAATTGTGCTTCGTTTCTTTTCAGATTGTCTTCTAGCATTTAATTTTGTATTTGAGAAGTAAATTTTACCAGGTTATGACTCTAGAGGGGGTGTGTGTGTAATCTGTGTGTGTGTGTGTGTGATCTGTATGTGTGTTCTGTATGTGTGGGTGTGTGTGTAATCTGTATGTGTTATGTAACCTGTATGTGTATGTATATTTGCATGTACGTTTTAGTGCCATCTTACAAGAAATTGTTTTATTTTGAGGCTCTTTTTGTGATAATTGATGAGTAATGATATATACCAGAAGTAGGCTAAATGTATAACTAAATAGCTTTGTACTGTTGTTACTGGATTTAAGGAAATCTTTGAAATAATATGTGTCTTTAATTCTGTTAGCAAAAAATCTACTTACAAACTCTAGATATGTGAATTCCATAGAATTTTTACGTATTTTAGCCATTAATAATTTGTCCACTTTATAAAGTTTATAATTTCCAAATTTTCACACTAAACTGTTGTAATTTCATAGTGAGCTATTGCAGTCAGATAAGTACTTTGAAGCATAAGAAAAGAAATCAGGTTGTACTGTTGAGCTGTGTGGTAACAGTGCTTTGTTTTTCTTTATACCACTGATTCTCAGCATATTCCCAGGTCTTGACTGAAATTTATTAGAAGGATAGATAAGTTTGAATGAAAGAATGTAGATATAAATCAGTGAATAGACTTTTGAAAGCTAAATTTATTGTAGTCAAATTTTCTTTAGTTATATTTGTTTTAAGATATCAGTACCATAATGTCAGGCTCTTTGTTGATATTCTTTTTCCAGGGACTTTTAAGTGGGCTCTTACTTGTTTTCTTATTTTATTTTAATGTATATGTAAATCAGTGTTCAGTGACTCTACTACTACTGGAAAAGTGTATCCCAAATATACTAATTTTGGAATAGTTTAGTCTTTAAGAGTTGTACTATTTTAGCTGGATTTTACCCTATTTAAGACCATAAAAAATACAGAGCAAAGAAATTTTTATTAGGCTTCAGGATCATGTAGAGAAGAGAATAATTATGATGATCATATATTTCTTATTTTATGTATAATAAATCTGTATTCAAAGAACTAAGAAGAACACGTATTATGTTTCTCTGGGCTTGTTTGAAAGATATAGTGTAAACTATTAAGAATTAATCAGTGTTATAAAATTATCTTAGATTCAAATTAGTCTTTTTTTTAATATTCACCTGTTTATGTGTGACCTTTTGATATTATTATCTTGAAATTCAGGTTACCAGCGTGACATTCAATGATAAGTGGAGGGTAGTTTTCAGAACAACAAAAACAGTAATAAATTGAGATACTGATGGCGTAGGAGGATGGGAGTGTTAAAGTTCAAGATATCCAAATTCTGTAGTTGCTAGCATTCTCATTTTTTAAATTATGTTTACTCTTTAAGACTGACTCTTTTTCCTATCCCCACTTTGCATAATCTTTCATTTGTTATATTGATCAAATGATTGATAATTCCTAATTGGTTTCTTTATGTCTGTTGTCCTGTCTGTTTAAAATCATTTTTCACGTGGCCTCTGTCTTTCTAAAACACTATTTTAATGCTTAAACCCTTCAGAAAGTGAAAGTGAAGTCGCTCAGTCATGTCTGACTCTTTGCGACCCCGTGGACTGTAACCCACCAGGCTCCTCTGTCCATGGGATTCTCCAGGCAAGAATACTGGAGTGGGTTGCCATTTCTTTCTCCAGGGGATCTTTCTGACCCAGGGATTGAACTCAGGTCTCCCACATTGCAGGCAGACGTTTTAACCTCTGAGCCACCAGGGAAGCCTTCAGAAGCTATCATATAAACTGTAGACTTCTCCACATAATACTGAAAGGCCCCATCTTCTTTAAGCATTATTCTTTTACTATTTTCATTTGGAAATGTTTTTTCCTTCCTCTTTACAGTCTCTGTATTAGCATCTGTTTAGTACTATTTTCCAATCTTGTTTGATACATTTAGCTATTTGTACATAGAGTTGCCGTTAGAGTTGCTTTTTTTATATAATGTTTGTGGGAGGCATTGATTGTTAAAAAAATCATTTTGTATTACCATTCTCCCTTGGGTGTCCTACTACTTTGCGCATAATACATAATCGGCGGTGAATATTTGTTAAATTGAATGGAATTTGTAAATATGGTATCTAGTTAATAAAAATATACTATATTCTTATTCTTTGGCTTCCCTGGTGACTCAGATGGTAAAGAATCTGCCTATAATGCTGGAGACCTGGGATCGATTCCTGGGTTGGGAAGTTCCCCTGGAGAAGGGAATAGCAACCCACTCCAGTATTCTTGTCTGGAGAATTTCTTGGGCAAAGGGACCTGGTGAGCTATACAGCCCATGGGATCACAAAGAGTCAGGCACCACTGAGGGACTTAACACTTTCACTTTCACTTTATTCTTTGGCGTAAATGCTAGTTTATTACACTATAAAATGGACTGCTTTTCTCTAATAAAGCAGTGATAATATATTTGTTCTGAAGAGTAGTTAGTTTGAAATGTTATGCCAATGTTCACAATCGGTCCAGATGACCCTTTATTTCCATTTTCACTTTGTGACTTTGTGTTTTGAGTATTCAAGGACCAGGCCTTCCATTAATAGCATTAACAAATTCATTCATCTCTGACCATTGTTAAAAAGACTTTGGCTTTTATTGTTAAGCATTTGTGTTCAGTTTGAGAAGAAAGTAAAAAAAATACTTTGTTATTGGATGGTATTCAGTTCACTTCAGTTCAGTCGCTCAGTTGTGTCTGACTCTTTGCGACCCCACGAATCGCAGCACACCAGGCCTCCTTGTCCATTACCAACTCCCAGAATTCACTCGGATTCACGTCCATTGAGTCTATGATGCCATCCAGCCATCTCATCCACCCTTCTCCTCCTGCCCCTAATCCCTCCCAGCATCAGAATCTTTTCCAGTGAGTCAACTCTTCGAATGAGGTGGCCAAAAAGCACTGGAGTTTGAGCTTTAGCATCATTCCCTCCAAAGAAGTCCCCAGGGCTGATNCTAAGAAGAACACGTATTATGTTTCTCTGGGCTTGTTTGAAAGATATAGTGTAAACTATTAAGAATTAATCAGTGTTATAAAATTATCTTAGATTCAAATTAGTCTTTTTTTTAATATTCACCTGTTTATGTGTGACCTTTTGATATTATTATCTTGAAATTCAGGTTACCAGCGTGACATTCAATGATAAGTGGAGGGTAGTTTTCAGAACAACAAAAACAGTAATAAATTGAGATACTGATGGCGTAGGAGGATGGGAGTGTTAAAGTTCAAGATATCCAAATTCTGTAGTTGCTAGCATTCTCATTTTTTAAATTATGTTTACTCTTTAAGACTGACTCTTTTTCCTATCCCCACTTTGCATAATCTTTCATTTGTTATATTGATCAAATGATTGATAATTCCTAATTGGTTTCTTTATGTCTGTTGTCCTGTCTGTTTAAAATCATTTTTCACGTGGCCTCTGTCTTTCTAAAACACTATTTTAATGCTTAAACCCTTCAGAAAGTGAAAGTGAAGTCGCTCAGTCATGTCTGACTCTTTGCGACCCCGTGGACTGTAACCCACCAGGCTCCTCTGTCCATGGGATTCTCCAGGCAAGAATACTGGAGTGGGTTGCCATTTCTTTCTCCAGGGGATCTTTCTGACCCAGGGATTGAACTCAGGTCTCCCACATTGCAGGCAGACGTTTTAACCTCTGAGCCACCAGGGAAGCCTTCAGAAGCTATCATATAAACTGTAGACTTCTCCACATAATACTGAAAGGCCCCATCTTCTTTAAGCATTATTCTTTTACTATTTTCATTTGGAAATGTTTTTTCCTTCCTCTTTACAGTCTCTGTATTAGCATCTGTTTAGTACTATTTTCCAATCTTGTTTGATACATTTAGCTATTTGTACATAGAGTTGCCGTTAGAGTTGCTTTTTTTATATAATGTTTGTGGGAGGCATTGATTGTTAAAAAAATCATTTTGTATTACCATTCTCCCTTGGGTGTCCTACTACTTTGCGCATAATACATAATCGGCGGTGAATATTTGTTAAATTGAATGGAATTTGTAAATATGGTATCTAGTTAATAAAAATATACTATATTCTTATTCTTTGGCTTCCCTGGTGACTCAGATGGTAAAGAATCTGCCTATAATGCTGGAGACCTGGGATCGATTCCTGGGTTGGGAAGTTCCCCTGGAGAAGGGAATAGCAACCCACTCCAGTATTCTTGTCTGGAGAATTTCTTGGGCAAAGGGACCTGGTGAGCTATACAGCCCATGGGATCACAAAGAGTCAGGCACCACTGAGGGACTTAACACTTTCACTTTCACTTTATTCTTTGGCGTAAATGCTAGTTTATTACACTATAAAATGGACTGCTTTTCTCTAATAAAGCAGTGATAATATATTTGTTCTGAAGAGTAGTTAGTTTGAAATGTTATGCCAATGTTCACAATCGGTCCAGATGACCCTTTATTTCCATTTTCACTTTGTGACTTTGTGTTTTGAGTATTCAAGGACCAGGCCTTCCATTAATAGCATTAACAAATTCATTCATCTCTGACCATTGTTAAAAAGACTTTGGCTTTTATTGTTAAGCATTTGTGTTCAGTTTGAGAAGAAAGTAAAAAAAATACTTTGTTATTGGATGGTATTCAGTTCACTTCAGTTCAGTCGCTCAGTTGTGTCTGACTCTTTGCGACCCCACGAATCGCAGCACACCAGGCCTCCTTGTCCATTACCAACTCCCAGAATTCACTCGGATTCACGTCCATTGAGTCTATGATGCCATCCAGCCATCTCATCCACCCTTCTCCTCCTGCCCCTAATCCCTCCCAGCATCAGAATCTTTTCCAGTGAGTCAACTCTTCGAATAAGGTGGCCAAAAAGCACTGGAGTTTGAGCTTTAGCATCATTCCCTCCAAAGAAGTCCCCAGGGCTGATCTTCAGAATGAACTGGTTGGATCTCCTTGCAGTCCAAGGAACTCTCAAAAGTCTTCTCCAACACCACAGTTCAAAAGCATCAATTCTTCGGCGCTCAGCTTTCTTCACAGTTCAACTCTCACATTCATACATGACCACTGGAAAAACCATAGCCTTGACTAGATGGACCTTTGTTGACAAAGTAATGTCTCTGCTTTTGAATATGCTATCTAGGTTGGTCATAACTTTTCTTCCAAGGAGTAAGCATCTTTTAATTTTATGGCTGCAGTCACCATCTGCAGTGATTTTGGAGCAGAAGCAACATCTGTAGTAAAACATCACCATAAAACTTTAAAAACTAAAAGGATTTAATGTACACAAAAGTATAAAGACTAGTGAAATAAAACGTCTGTAAATCTTTTCAGATTTAGCATTATCCAGAATTTGCTACACAACTTTTGTTTTCGTGAAATACTCTATGACAAATTCCTGACAGTATTTGTGTATACTCCTAGCATGCATCGCTAAAATATAATAGCAGTTTCTTACCTAACCAGATTGATTGCTTTATACTATTTAATACCCAACTCATATTCAGAATTTTTCATTTGCCTTGAAAATTCCAAGTAAGGTCTATATTATTTTTGCTGGTTATGTCCCTGGAATGTCTCTAATTTAGAAGAGTTCTTCCCTTTTACTGTCTTTCTCTCTCTTTTAAAACATATTCTATATTTTAGTTGTTTTTGTTTGCTTCTGTTGAACTCAGTGGTTCTCAACTTCCCATCCCTAGAATTTTTTGTTTTTGTTATTTCCTCCAAGGGGACATTTGGCACTGTCTGGAGATACTTTGGGTGTTGCACCTTGTAATAGGATTGCTATTGGCACCTAGTGGATAGAGGCCAGGGATGCTGCTAAACATCTTGAAGTGTGTAGGACAGCTCCCAACAACAAAGAATTATCTGGCTTATAATGTCAGCGATGCCAAGATTGAGAAGCCCCGATTTAATTTGTCCCAGATAACTTGCCTTAATAATTTTTATAAACTAGAAGTTAATTCAAGGAGGCAACAATATACTTCATAGGAGGTACTGTATATTTTATGTTGCATCAATCAGGGGCATATAATGTTTAGTCGTCTCACTTTTTTTAATTGAACATTGGGTTCAGGTGATGGCAGCTTTATCCCTTAAATACAGAATTTAAAGTTAACTTTTCTATTGCAACGTGAAACAACAGCCTCTTTTACTGGTAGGAAGAATATTGGAACTTGTTAATTGTATAACTGATCTCTTTTAGTTAGATGTTTAGAAACTTGCTGTTTAAATACAGATCCTATGCTTCTGTTTTCTCATCTGTAGCAATAAACTGAACCTGGTGATTTCTAAGACTTGTGCATTTTGTTCTTTGCATTAGACAAGAATTTGATGCACACACACCATTTTATAAAATATCCAGCTGGTCAAAACCGCACATCCAAAATAGTTTAGATATAATTTAAATTGTCATGCTTTGAATATCGATAACTTTGACAGATTATTTTCTTTAGGGAAGAATGAATTTAATAAGGACATTTGTTTCTTTTTGTCTCTCCCCTCTTCATGAAAGTTATTTATACATTTCATCTAAGGAGTTTCAGAATATTTATGTGAATTTATTATTCAAACCATTTTTAATGTTCCAGAACTTAGCTGTGATTGAAAACGATTTTTTTCTATAGAAATAATATGATAAAAATGAGTCAGGTTGAATCTAGCCTAATTGTATTTTGGTTTTTAATCTGAGTTTCCTTACCTAAGGACATGTTAAGGACGTATATGCTCATAACTTAGTTGATATTTGAATAGAGTTACTTATTTTTGTATTTTTGTGACTGCATCTCCTTATATCTACATGTTCTATAATGCCGTTCAACAAATCTTTTCAGGTAGGAAGAGGAATTGGTGTTAAAGGAAGGAGCTGACTTCTACTTCCTCTTCAGAACTCCTGTGATGCTTTTTTTTTCTCTTCTCTCTTTTTACCTTATGTACTTCTACTCTGCATTATTGTTATTGTATACTTTCATTCTCACATTAAAGAAGTAAGTTCCTAGATACAAGGCCTAATTTTACATATCTGATAGTAGTAAACAGCAGTATCTCTTTCTCAAAGATCGTAATAAAAGTGTGTTTAATATATCAATGAATATAACATTTTGTCATATCTGCTACCTAATACTTAACTTTTCTATATCTAGAAAATATACCTTTATACAACTACCTCTCCCTTCTCCAGATACACTACAGCCTTTTAGAATCTGAAAAGAAAGGAGCCTCAAACCATCTCTTATTTATTCAAGAATTATTTGAGTCCTCACAATGAGATAGGCATCATTCTAGTGGTTCCATACCAGCACTCCAAACAAATTCCCTATTTCTGTGGAGTTTAGATAGACTATATATATATATATATATGTATGTATATATATATATATTAGTCATGTGAAAAATTAATAACAGTTATGTAGAGTAAGCGCTTAGGAATGGATGAGATAACTTGCTTAGCTCTCATAGGTAGCAAATGAAGCAGTAATGGTACCTAGGTCTTTAGATCCTGATGGTGTCCTTGAAATTAGTTTCTTCTTCATAAATTGGGAGGTAGGGCAGGATATAATAGACATCCATTCCTGTTCTTTTCTTTCATCATATACCTTTTAAAATTTATAGAGCATTTCATAGGCATTTGAATCTACTGTTTTTTTAAATATCAGGTTATTCACATAGTAAAAATAGTGGGGGTTTCCCAGGTGGCTTAGTGGTTAAGAATCCGCCTGCCAAGCAAGAGTAGAGGCTGGATCCCTGGGTTTGGAAGATCCCTTGGAGTCTCAAATGGCAACCCTCTCCAGTATTCTTGCCTGGGAAAATCCCATGGACAGAGGAGCCTGAAGGGCTACAAGTCCATGGGTCACAAAAGAGTCAGACATAACTTAATGACTATAAACAACAACAAAAGATTGTGGGCCTTGAAAATCAGTGTAAGAGCTTTCAAAAACATTGATTTAACTATTTGGCTATGTGGGGTCTTAGTTGCGGTATGTGGGTTCTTCATTGTGGCACACGGGCTTCTCTAGTTGCGACGTATGGACCCAGTAGTTCTGGTGGCTAGGGCTTAGGTACTCCCCCTTCTTCAGTATGTGGCATCTTAGTTCCCCGACCAGGGATCAAGTCTTCTGTCTTGGAAGATGGGATTTTTAACCACTGGACCACCAAGGAAATCCCTGTAAGAACTTTTATGGATGGAAATTTTCTGGCGATCCAGTGGTTAGTACTCCTGGCTTTCACTGCTGAGTGTGCAGATTGAATTCCTAGGCCGGGGAATTAAGATCCTTCTAGTTGCATAGCCAAAAAAAGAACTTTCATGGAATTGATTTAATAAAACATTTCTGCATTTAGTATGCCGCATAAAAAGATTGAAGTGTATTTTTCTAAGTAAATTTTCACCAAACTTAGTTAAGATGTGGTGTGGTATAAGGGGACCTTATATCAGGAAATTGCTTTTGATGGAGATTTAATACCTTCTATGATCTAATTTGTAACTTTCTCACTTTTCCTATAATAAATCCTATATTCTAGCATGTAGAAATTTTATGCTTGTCTACCAATGCTGTATTCCTTCTCCTTTTGTCTTATACCAATTAGTTATTTTGGTCAAAATCCCTTTATTATATATATATTTCTTTTTGCATGCATTGTCTCCTTTGAACAGTTTTAGTACCTCTGCTCTGTACTTTTGGTTTGGCACTCTGCACTGCTCTTTGGCTCAAATGGTAAAGTCTGCCTGCACTGCAGGAGACCCAGGTTTGATCCCTGGGTCACAAAGATCCTCTGGAAGAGGGAATGGCCACCCACTTCAGTATACTTGCCTAGAGAATTCCATGGACAGAGGAGCCTGGCAGGCTACAGTTATATATATACAGTTTTATATATATATATATATATATATATATCTTTCTACCTATTCTTAAGTAGCACTATGACAAGGGATGTCAAAATAAAACTTTTCCCTTAAAAGTCTTAAGAGCTGCTATTTCTAATTCTTTACATTTCTATTCATTGAGTCTGGTATATGTTACTGTATCAGTGGTTCTCATTGTATGATCTGCAGCCCTCTCAAGTTCTCAGAAATCAATAAGAATGTTCAAAAGGTCAAAATTGTTTTCATCACTATACTAATATGTTACTAGTCTTTTTACTGGGTTGATGTATTTGCACTGATGATACAAAAGCAATGGTAGGTAAAATTGCTGGCTTCTTAAGGCCATGGCATCAAATTATACTAGTATCATCGTATTTATCATTATCATATACTCAGAGTTATAAAATTAAAAAGCCACTTTCACCTGAAGAATAATTTGATAAAGCAGTAAATATTAAACTTTTGAAATCTTCATATATGATTACATATCCTATTGATGTTATGGGTAAAATGGGAAGCACACATAAAGCACTACCACTGACAGACACACTGTGTCTGTCAAAGTTAAGATTTGGCAAATGTTCTCAAAAATGATCGAAGTAAGCCTGTCACTTTAAGGAAAACCGTCAGTATTTGTTATTAGTGATAAAATTAAGCTTACAGGCACAGATGAGAATTTCAGAAATTTTAGTTTCCTGAGCTTCACAGCTTTGCAGTACTTAAAAACTTTTGTAATGAAACCAGTAGTGATATTAATTATGTGATTTTTGATATTGTTGGAGAAGGAAATGGCAACCCACTCCAGTATTCTTGCCTGGAGAATCCCATGGACAGAGTAGCCTGGCAGGCTACAGTCCATGGGGTCGCAAAGTTGGATATGACTGAAGCGACTAACACTTTGATATTGTAGTTTGATTTTGAATTCGGTAAATATTAGTAAATATAACCCCTAAGGGAAGTCTCTGGGAGCAGAACAGTACTTTATAGGTGTATAAGGGTGTCCTGAGAACAAAAGAGTTAAGAACAGCTGATTTAAGTCTTCTACTGAAGTCAGACTGTCTCACTAAATATTTACATCATAACCTCCCTCATGTGCTACCCTACCCCTATGAAAATAGACGAACACATATGATTTCAATAAGGAAAACAAGTAGATTACATATGATATGAATAATACATTCTTAAAATATTCTACAAGTTTAATTTTCTACTTAGAACTGTGGGCTTATATATTCCGTTAAAATTATTTAGGATTACATTGTATTTATCATTGATACTGACATTAAAATACTTTTCTCTCTTCTTTCTTTTTCTTCTTTTTGTTTCTCTTCCCACTTTCCTTTTATCCTTTCATTTTTCCCTTCCTTCCATTTTTGGTATTTGTTTTCTAGGTGGAGTCTTTCATTTTGGATCAAGATGATTTGGAAAATCCAATGCTGGAAACGGCTTCCAAGTTACTTTTGTCAGGTACTGCTGATGGTGCAGACCTCAGGACAGTAGATCCAGAAACACAAGCTAGACTGGAAGCTTTACTAGAGGCTGCAGGTAAGTCTGCAAACTCTACATATATAATAAGCCTGCCTAATTTTCCAAAGTTCATATGACTTAAAAATTCTAGTTATTATAAAGGTATGATCTTAGATATTTAGTGTAAGGCTATTCATAAAAGTTAAGTGTTACTTTCTGGAGAATTACATGGAACGTTTCATGAAAGCACGTTTTCATTGCCAGAATACAATTGACAGGTTGCTGTAAACCTTATAAACAGAAACTTCATATATGGTCAGTTTATATTCACCTTGAATTCCATTTTTGCAAATTCATCCACTTTATAAATGTATTTATATCCCCATATTAATACTCACAGCAGTTTCTGTCTTTCATAGAAATGCACAGAACAGTGAAAATTTTGATTTATTCTATGTGCATGTTTTCTGCTGAGATGGTGCTCTCTGCCTTCTTGTGTCAGCTCTCATAATCAAATGTCCTTTCCACAATCTACTTTGTGTTACATTTTCCACATTTTTGTGCCTTTTGTTGGTAATTTCACTGTTTAAAATGGCTCCCAAGTATAATGCTAAAGTGCTCTCTAGTGTTCTAAATGTGAGCAGGCTGTGATGTGCCTTGTGGAGAAAATAGGTGTATTAGAAAAGTCTTTTCAGCTCGAGTTACAGTGCTGTTGCCTGTGAGTTCAGTGTTAAAGAATCAAGTATAGTATATTAAAAACACACATGAAACAAGTTTATGTATTGACTGGTTAATGCAGATGCTCAGGCCAGAGTCTTTCAGGCACCTAGCCCTATATTTCCTTTTGGAGGAGTATTCATTAATTGAGTGTTTCCAGTGATTTTACAGAACATAATTACCATGAATAATAAAAATTGACTGTGTATAATTCCTTCCACTTTTGGGGTCATAATGTGAAGTGAGGGAAATGAAAATTGTGAAATTATTTTAAAATATGTCATAAGAATAACAGGGAATGATCCTCCTGAAGATGAAGAGACTTGAATTGAATATAAGAGAGCTGTTTGTTTTCATCTTGTCTGATGAGGCAAAACCAGGTTTAAAGATGCCACATGAAAGTAGATTTCAGCTGAAAGGAGCTATCTTTGGAGATAGAATTCCTTTTTATAGAATGCTAATAGTTGCTTTGTTTTTTTCATCTTTGTGTTTATTCCCATTTTTTCCCATTTTATTGGTAGTGGAATTCAGTTCCTGGGAATTGTGGGCCTGGGATCTTGATATTTGTACAGACTGTCAGCTGGAACTGCTCTCCTGTATAGCAAACCTGTTTGAGACTGTCCACATTTCCTTTATCTTCATATCAGCATAGCATATAGAATCCTTGTGCTTTGAATCTCTGACTTCTTTTCTCCAACCAGCTATAGAAATTTCTTTGCTCTTCCTGGGGTCATGTTTGATAGGGTCAGGCCCACCCAGATAACCTTGTTATCTTCAGGTCAGCTACTCCATGGGAAAAGGGAAAGTGAAAGTCGCTCAATCATGTTGACTCTTTGCAACCGCATGGACTATACAGTTCATGGAATTCTCCAGGCCAGAATACCAGAGTGGGTAGCCTTTCCTTTCTCCAGGGGATCTTCCCAACCAGGGATTGAACCCAGGGGTCTCGCATTGAAGGTGGATTCTTTACCAGCTGAGCCACAAGAGAAGTCCACGAATACTGGAGTGGGTAGCCTGTCCCATTTCCAGTGGATCTTCCCGATTCAGGAATCAAACCGGGGTCTCCTGCATTGCAGGCGGATTTTTTTTTACCAACTGAGCTATCAGTGAAGCTAATCACGAGGATAAAAATCCGTCAGATTCACAGTCCCAAAGATTATATATAGTGTGTACACCTGAGCTGGGTGTTCTTGGGAACATTTTAGAATCCCTAGTATACCAATGATTGTACAGAAGCCACTCCATTTCTTTGAAACCCCAAATGTCAGTATCTTTAAGTCTTTTCTCTGTGGCTGTTTAATTTCTTGCCTGTTTTTGTCTAGGCTTCCCTGGTGTCTTAGATGGTAAAGAATCTGCCTATGCAGAAGACCTGAGTTTGATCCCTGGGTAGTGAAGATCCCCTAGAGAAGGGAATGGCAACCCACTTTTGTATTCTTGCCTGGAGAATCCCATGGATGGAGGAGACTGGTGGGCTACTGTCCAAGAGTCGGACATGACTGAGCGACTGACACACAACACACACACATTTTTGTCTAGTGAAATAGAAATGCTGGCTGCCAGTGTTTTGAGAGCTGAGAGTAGAAAAGGGGCCTAGGATCTCACTGTTTATCATGCATATGCTCATCTGATCCTCATTTTCAGTTTAGTATTATCTCTTCTTCATCTATACTTGATGTGTCCTAGCCCAGGGTCTTTCTGGTTTAGTTTATTTAGAGAACAGTCATCTGCTGTGCAGTTTGTGGATGGAGTCTTAGATGTCTAAATGCTCCTCATAGGAGTTCAGCCAGTCTCTGTTTTCCAACCCAAACCTTACACTTGTACCTGGAACCTGTATGTAGCTACAGGGCCAATCACCTTATTTCTCTTGATTATCTGTGTTTCTGCTTACTTTGTTTTGTCAAGTCAGTTACATCTCCTCTTTACTTTGTATTCATTAATATTAGCTTTGATTTACAAATTTCTTCTAGTTTTATCAAAGATGAAGTTCCTGTTTTATTTTAGTTTTCCTCTGAGTAAGTTCTAAGAAGAAAAAGGGCAGAAATAATTATCTTGAAATAAGAAATCTAATCTTTTAATTCACCTTTTCTCTGAAGTTATATGGTTCTGTTGTTCAATTGATTAAATGTCCTAACTTGGAAAAAATAATCTGGTCATGTATCTTTTATTTGATCTCAACTGATTAATATATAATAATTGAATAAGACTAGTAAAAAAGATCACAGTAATCCAGAATGGTGAGATTAATTTTTAATCACTCTTTATTTGAAAAGTTGCTATATATTTCTTAGGATACTTCCTAGTTATTTTTATAAAATAGATATGAAGATACAAGAAGTCCATAAAAATTTAATATAGAATATTTTGTTCTCAATGTTATTTCTTTTTAAAATGGGAATTACTTTCTGTTGATCCAGATGTATTCTCTTGTTTAACGTTTCTTTTGCTGTCATTGGCAAACAGTTGTTAAATAGCCAGTGAGAGCTGGCTAAAATGCTGGGGCTAATTCTCTCCTGGGAGAATGCATCTGTAAGCTTGTTCTTAATAATGTTAGGATATTTAACGAACTAACCACAGTTGTCTTATTGACTAAATACTACTATAGCAGGTTTAGACTGTAGCTGGCTTTGGGTATTAGTAATAGGAATTATACAGTAGGTATCTGTCTTATCAAACCAAGACTGTTTTTATTCTTGGTACATCTTGATTGAAGCAGACACTTAATTTGATTGCTCCTTACATTTGTTACATCTAAAATCAGAAAGGCTTCTTGCCAGATTTGTTCCATAAGATGTTATATTTCAATCTTAGATTTTTCAGAAAGAAAAGCAAATGCATGTAAACTTTTTTAAACTTCAAACACAAACTTATATGATATTTTTGAGCCCTCCCACTATTAAAAGAAATCTGCTCAAATATGTTTATTATCATCATTTGGGAGATCTTTTTGGTCTTTGTCTTAGGTAAATAGTTTGTTTTAAAACTTACATTTGAATAATTTGGGAGTCTTCTTTAAAAATGTAGGTTATCAGTTGGTAATTTTGGGTTCTGAGATTCTGCATTTCTAACAAACTGCCAAATGACAGTAATGCTTTTTGTTTATGAACCATGTGTTAAGTAGTGGGGTTCCTTAATGTCCCTTAAAACATTAGATATTATATCTTCAAGTTAGAGCAAAGGTTCTTAAATCCTGGCTGTATATCAGCATCTCCTTAGAGTTTTTAAAATATGTAGATCCCTAGGCCTCACTTTTACCTGAATTATATCTTTAGATATAGGAGAGCTCAACATCTAAACTCTTGAAAGGCTTCACTGATAGGCAGCTTGTATTAAGCACTGCTGAGTTAGAATAGTAACTAAGTTAGAGATCAGCTTGCATTATAGTAATATCTAGAATAGCAACAAGTTATGTCTCATGTAGATGGTCACTAACCATTTCTGCTTTTGAAACTTTCAAAAAAATTTGTTATTCTAAATGTCATTTTTAGACATGATGCTTTTAGACATGATTTTGGGTGTGTGTATTAAGTTGTAGTTGTAGTTTGAAGCAAATAGATATTCACAGGTAGGCTATCTTTTATGTAGCCTGTAATGTCTTTTCAGTCCATTTTTTGGTCACAAGTGGTAGTAGCTCAACTAAATATTCTTAAGCTAAAGTGGCCATATACCAAAAGTATGGGGTGGGTGCTAGCTTCTGGCCCTGCTAGAATCAATGAACCAAGTATAACTTTATCAGTAATATCTCCTTTATATTTCTCTGCTCTCCTCTATATTGACTTGTTTTGGGTAGTCTTTTTCTCCTTGTGGTGATAAAAGTGGCTAAATAGTGCTTGGTGATTTGGCAACCTTTAAACATAGGTTCTTCTTCTAATGTCTAGCACACCTCTCTGGATACCCAGTTGTTCCAGCATATACCAGCGACCCATTTCTAGAACCAGAGAGTCACAGAGTTGAGCATATATGGACTACATAAAAGGAGTAAGATTATTAGACAGTTGGAGAACAGTGCTTTCCCAAGATTCTAGCCAGACAATATATATATGTCCACTATATCATTTGAAAGTTAACATAAATATTTAAGTAACTTGAATTTTGCTTTGTTTCTCCTTTTGGGTATATCCAAATTGGTGTGAAAATAATAAAATAGGAATAGGCAAATTATCTACGGCTGATGGTAAAGCCTTTGCAGATCCTGAAGTGCTTCGGAGGTTGACGTCATCTGTTAGTTGTGCGTTGGATGAAGCTGCTGCTGCACTTACTCGTATGAGAGCTGAAAGCACAGCAAATGCAGGGCAGTCGGACAAGTAAGTATATTTCTACTGTGATCAGTATAAAAATATTTTCTTAAAGATAATAAAAATAGCTAACATTTACTGAGCATATATTTTGTGCCTGACACTGTACTAAATAACCACTTTACATTTGATACCTTGTTTATACTCAAAAAAAACCTTAGGTGTAGATTTTATTTTTATTTCCATTTTACTTATGATAAAACTGTAAAGAAGTAACTTAATCAAGATCAAATAAATAACAAGTAGCAGAGCCAGAACACCCCTATCTGTCTGACTACAAAACTGACTTCATAGCCAATATGTTATAAAAGGCCTGTTGCTGATTTAGATTTTGTTTTCTTTTTTTTTTTTTTAATGTTTTCCTGACAAAGAAGTCAATGATTTCTAATTAGCCATACCATTTTCTACTTCATATGCGTGAGGAAAAAAAAAAAAAAGTGAAAGTAAAGTGAAAGTTGCTCAGTCTGCCCAGTCTTTGTTATCCCATGAACTGTAGCCCGCCAGGATCTTCTAGCCATGAAATGCTCCAGCTGGAATACTGGAGTGAGTTGCCATTACCTTCTCCAGGGGATCTTTCCAACCCAGGGATCAAACCCTGATCTTCATTGCAGGCAGTTTCTTTATGGCCTGAGCCACCAGGGAAGCCCACTTCATGTGTCTGGTGGTAGTGGTTTAGTCGCTAAGTCACGTCTGACTCTTGTGACCCCATGGACTATAGCCTGCCAGGCTTCTCTGTCCATAGGATTCTCCAGGCAAGAATACTGGAGTCAGTTGCCATTTCCTTCTCCATTCATGTGCATAGTTCTGACCATTTTGAAGGGATGGTTTTTATTTGTTTTTGAATGTTCAAAAGTTTTGCAGATCTGGTTTCCATAACTTGAATGTGATTGTGTTCCAAGGATGTCATCTTTCTATGTCCTGTAGTTCCTTTTATATAATACTTCACATTTAGTAAGAACTCAGTAAATATTTTGTGACTTGGCCTATTAAGTTTTTCTAATGATGTTATGCAATTAAAAAAAAATCATGTCCTCTTGTATATAAAACAATTATGGATAGTATAGTTTAAAATATAATACCAAGGAAGCAGCTGAAAAGAACCATTAATAACATGTTACTGTCTTGATTCCTCAAAGGCTTCTTTTTTTCCTTTAATTAAAAAGAAGCCATTAAGCCATTTTATTTACAGTTGACCCTTGAACAACATAGGTCTGACTGCACAGGTCCATTTATACACAGGTTTATATTTTTCTTTCTTTATTTGGCTGCACTGTGGAGCTTGTGGGATCTCAGTTTCCTGGCTAGGAATTAAACCCGGGCCACAGCAGTAACTGCCAAATCCTAACCTCTAGACTACCAGGGAACTCCCAGCACAGGACTTTTTTGATAATAAATACTGTACTGCTGCATAGTCTGTGGTTGGTTGAATATATGGGTTCAGAAACAAAGAAATAGATGAACTATAGTTACAGAGGAACTACGTATATGGAGGGCTGACTATTATTTGCAGATTTTCAACTGAGTGGAGTGTGGTTACCCCTCACCCCCATGTTGTTCAAGGGTCAACTGCATTTTAGCCATTGCCTTTAAACAGTGGAGGAAATAGGAATATTCTTTTGTGTATGAATTTAGAGAATAAAAAATAACATTCAAGAATTGTCTTTTGTATAATAGTATTTTTAAGACTGAAGGAGAGGTTATATAATATTAGCAAGAGTGTGAATTTGCTGTTTCTCTTAACTCTGTCTTCATTCATCTAAGTTTTTATTAATTTATTTTACCATTCTTCTCATTGATTGACTCTGGTTAAGCTCAGGTTCTGTTCCTTAGTTACCATTCAGTTTTACTAGCCTACAATATTATTGATATTCTTTAGATGTTTTTTAATGTGGTGCCTTCTGAGACTGGCAAGAGAAGAAATTTTAAACACCTTGGAGAGTATAGTTCAAAGGGGAAATAGGAAAAATAAAGAGTCATTGATTGTTTGGCATTGAAAGTACTAGAAGTGATCAGCAAAACAGCAGAGCGTGTTTGTGACAGTCATATTTGTTCAGCAAAGTTTGAGAAACAAGGGGAGTGCAGTGATGCTATCTGCCAGATTTTACATTAGTTAAGTGTGGACCCATGTGCCAAATTTAACATATATTTTGCTTGGAAGTTCTGAACTTCACCTGTTGCTAGAGTAGTTCCCAAAAGACTGTTTTAAAGCTAACACACCTGAGGAAATTGAGCGAAAGTTCAAATGGGAAACTAGAGGAGAATCTGTGCCTGAAGGGGAAAGAAAAAATGAGAGATCACCTGAAAGGGAGAAAAGAGTGTGTTTTTTTTTTACAGAAAATGTCATGTGGGAGGGATTTGTAAGTGCTGTTTAAGACTTTCACTTTGGCAAGGGTCAGCACAGTTAACNTGTGGACCCATGTGCCAAATTTAACATATATTTTGCTTGGAAGTTCTGAACTTCACCTGTTGCTAGAGTAGTTCCCAAAAGGCTGTTTTAAAGCTAACACACCTGAGGAAATTGAGCGAAAGTTCAAATGGGAAAATAGAGGAGAATCTGTGCCTGAAGGGGAAAGAAAAAATGAGAGATCACCTGAAAGGGGGAAAAGAGTGTGTTTTTTTTTACAGGAAATGTCATGTGGGAGGGATTTGTAAGTGCTGTTTAAGACTTTCACTTTGGCAAGGGTCAGCACAGTTAACAAGGGACTTTGGGCAGAAAACATTGAATGGAAAAGTGCTAAGGTAGTGTTTGGGGTTGGAGGTCGTGTTGCATTTTTAATAGAGTAATCAGGGAAATCCTCATATAGAAGGTAGTTTTTTAGCAAAGACTTGAAATAGATAACATTGAGTTATTTGGGCTTTTCCTGGTGGCTCAGATGGTAAAGCGTCTGCCTACAACACGGGAGACCCGGGTTCAATCCCTGCATTGGGCAGATCCTGGAGAAAAGGCAATGATCTGTGCCTGGAAGAAGTTCTCTTGTCAGGGGGATAGCAGATACATAAATCTTGGCCTTGCAGCCGAACTAGCATGTTTAATAAAAAACATGAAGTCCAGGTTGGCGAAAGTGGAAAGAGTAAGAGTGAGAACAGTAGGTGATGAAACCAGAGAAGTAANCAATTATGGATAGTATAGTTTAAAATATAATACCAAGGAAGCAGCTGAAAAGAACCATTAATAACATGTTACTGTCTTGATTCCTCAAAGGCTTCTTTTTTTCCTTTAATTAAAAAGAAGCCATTAAGCCATTTTATTTACAGTTGACCCTTGAACAACATAGGTCTGACTGCACAGGTCCATTTATACACAGGTTTATATTTTTCTTTCTTTATTTGGCTGCACTGTGGAGCTTGTGGGATCTCAGTTTCCTGGCTAGGAATTAAACCCGGGCCACAGCAGTAACTGCCAAATCCTAACCTCTAGACTACCAGGGAACTCCCAGCACAGGACTTTTTTGATAATAAATACTGTACTGCTGCATAGTCTGTGGTTGGTTGAATATATAGGTTCAGAAACAAAGAAATAGATGAACTATAGTTACAGAGGAACTACGTATATGGAGGGCTGACTATTATTTGCAGATTTTCAACTGAGTGGAGTGTGGTTACCCCTCACCCCCATGTTGTTCAAGGGTCAACTGCATTTTAGCCATTGCCTTTAAACAGTGGAGGAAATAGGAATATTCTTTTGTGTATGAATTTAGAGAATAAAAAATAACATTCAAGAATTGTCTTTTGTATAATAGTATTTTTAAGACTGAAGGAGAGGTTATATAATATTAGCAAGAGTGTGAATTTGCTGTTTCTCTTAACTCTGTCTTCATTCATCTAAGTTTTTATTAATTTATTTTACCATTCTTCTCATTGATTGACTCTAGTTAAGCTCAGGTTCTGTTCCTTAGTTACCATTCAGTTTTACTCGCCTACAATATTATTGATATTCTTTAGATGTTTTTTAATGTGGTGCCTTCTGAGACTGGCAAGAGAAGAAATTTTAAACACCTTGGAGAGTATAGTTCAAAGGGGAAATAGGAAAAATAAAGAGTCATTGATTGTTTGGCATTGAAAGTACTAGAAGTGATCAGCAAAACAGCAGAGCGTGTTTGTGACAGTCATATTTGTTCAGCAAAGTTTGAGAAACAAGGGGAGTGCAGTGATGCTATCTGCCAGATTTTACATTAGTTAAGTGTGGACCCATGTGCCAAATTTAACATATATTTTGCTTGGAAGTTCTGAACTTCACCTGTTGCTAGAGTAGTTCCCAAAAGGCTGTTTTAAAGCTAACACACCTGAGGAAATTGAGCGAAAGTTCAAATGGGAAAATAGAGGAGAATCTGTGCCTGAAGGGGAAAGAAAAAATGAGAGATCACCTGAAAGGGGGAAAAGAGTGTGTTTTTTTTTACAGGAAATGTCATGTGGGAGGGATTTGTAAGTGCTGTTTAAGACTTTCACTTTGGCAAGGGTCAGCACAGTTAACAAGGGACTTTGGGCAGAAAACATTGAATGGAAAAGTGCTAAGGTAGTGTTTGGGGTTGGAGGTCGTGTTGCATTTTTAATAGAGTAATCAGGGAAATCCTCATATAGAAGGTAGTTTTTTAGCAAAGACTTGAAATAGATAACATTGAGTTATTTGGGCTTTTCCTGGTGGCTCAGATGGTAAAGCGTCTGCCTACAACACGGGAGACCCGGGTTCAATCCCTGCATTGGGCAGATCCTGGAGAAAAGGCAATGATCTGTGCCTGGAAGAAGTTCTCTTGTCAGGGGGATAGCAGATACATAAATCTTGGCCTTGCAGCCGAACTAGCATGTTTAATAAAAAACATGAAGTCCAGGTTGGCGAAAGTGGAAAGAGTAAGAGTGAGAACAGTAGGTGATGAAACCAGAGAAGTAAGAGTATGAGCTCCTCCCACTGGACAGGATAAGAATTTAACTTTTACTCTGAGTAAGGTTGGAGGCTGGTGAAGGATTCTGAGCAGAGGAGTGACATGATCGACTGCTTTGTAAACAAGATCTCTCTGGTACCATCATTGAAAAGCGCCTGGAGGAGAGCAGGGGTAAAAGCAGGGGGACTGCTTAGGAGACTTTATCATAATCACGGCCAAGGATGATGCTGAAACTGAGTTTTAGTGATAGAAGGGGTATGGGAAAAGGCCTTTAGTACCTAAAGTGACAGGGCCATGTTTTAATAAGAAGCTGTAAGAATTGAGGTTTATTTTAAATAGAATATTAATTAAGAGACTTGGATTTAGTGTTTTGCTAAGAATGAATTTTATCTGTAAGTGAAAGAATCTTTAGAAATGTCCATAATTGAAATTCTTATGGGCAATTTACAGGGCAAAATTTTACACTTTCAGTCTAATTTTTTGTTGTTCCACCACTTTTTTGACTCTCCTTTTTGCTTGAATTAAGCCTTTGCCTTACCTGCATGTTTTTCATACTTCCCCAAAATGTGATGGTATAAGTAAATACTTTGAAAAAAAGAATCTGCTTATCAGTTATTTATCAGTTCAGTTCAGTTCATTCACTCATTCATGTCTGACTCTTTGTGACCCTATGGACTGCAGCATCCAGGCTTCCCTGTCTATCACCAACTCCGGGAGCTCGCTCAAACTTGTGTCCATTGAGTCGGTGATGCCAGCCAACCATCTCATCCTCTGTCATCCCCTTCTCCTCTTGCCTTCAATTTTTCCCAGCATCAGGGTCTTTTCCAGTAAGTCCACTCTNATTTTATTTTCTTTTTGTTATGAGTCATATTGAAGTAATCATCCTTATTTAGTGCTACTGTCCATATTAACTTCAAAAATCAATACTTAATGTCAGGCAGTTTTTTATTTTCTTACATCCTGATATTCTTCTCCTAATAGCCGCAGTTTGGCAGAAGCCTGTTCAGAAGGAGATGTAAATGCTGTGCGAAAGTTACTCATTGAAGGGCGAAGTGTAAATGAACACACCGAGGAAGGGGAGAGCCTTCTTTGTTTAGCTTGCTCTGCTGGATATTATGAGCTTGCACAGGTTTGTATTATCCAAATAAAGTTTACAGGTTTCTTTTTGTTTGTTTGTCAAAATTTGGCCTGTGTATTAAGGAAATAAAATGAAATCAACCATCAGGCTCATTTCAATTTTGTTTATTGGCTTTTTTCTGTAGTATGACTAGGTAGGTGTTAATGTAAATGTATGTTCGAGAAATGTATAATTTTCTAATACCCTTTCAACTTTTTCTTTTGTAAGGTTTTGTTGGCAATGCATGCGAATGTGGAAGATAGGGGGATCAAAGGTGACATTACACCCTTAATGGCTGCTGCTAATGGAGGACATGTCAAAATTGTGAAGTTGCTGCTAGCTCATAAAGCTGATGTCAATGCACAGTCTTCAACAGGTTATGCATACCTCTTTCCCAGTATTTAAATCTTAACACCCTCTGTTAGTAATTAATTCAGGTGAAGTGCTCATTAGTGATGCTTTTGCAGTTATCAGTACTGCAGATTCATGTACGTCTGTGCATTAGGCTTAAAGTATATACAGTGTGTTTTGAATGAAATGTTTTGTGTATGAGGGCTATCTTGGCCTTGATTCTTTTATATTAAACACTGACTGGTTTAGAAGGACCATTTTCTTAGAAATAAAGAAGTATAGGCTATACCTCCCAAACCCAGGTTTTTTATCATCAGGGAAGAAGGGAAGGAAAGATAGGGGAAAGAACAAGAAGGATATGCAGCAGAAGGTAGGTCTGTCATTGTCTGGTGTATTAAATTGTGGCCTAGAGGAAAACAAAGACATGCTCCACCAAAGACAATGTTAATCTAAATCATTTTTTTTTCTTTCAAACTTGAGCATAGATGAATTTGTATCAAAACTCTAAAATATATGAAAATATATTTTGTGCATTTCCTTCATGCAAGATTTTCAAATTTATTAAATATTTTAAATTTTAAAGGTCTATAGGTTCTGATTTGAGGAGGTTTTAGGAATCCTTATTTTACACAGAAGTTAAGGTTTTTTCCCCCTCTTAACATGGGAAGTTTTTATCATTAAGAGGGAATGTTTTTGAAATTATTTTAACTTTGACTACCAGTTAATTGATGTTTAAAGTTGTAGTAAAAGCAACATGTGATTAAAAGGACCAGAATGAGGTATATCTATATATGATGAATAATTGTNTAACATGGGAAGTTTTTATCATTAAGAGGGAATGTTTTTGAAATTATTTTAACTTTGACTACCAGTTAATTGATGTTTAAAGTTGTAGTAAAAGCAACATGTGATTAAAAGGACCAGAATGAGGTATATCTATATATGATGAATAATTGCAATCTAAAGAACAAATGCACTTTGGGAAACATTTCTCAGATTAAAATTAGAATGAATGTGACTTTTTTCTCATGAGAAAAGTTTGTTTCAGAATTGCTCAGTTATTTTATAACTCTGCAGTTGTGATAAGTGTATATGATTTTCCTCATGTGTTTAACCCTGATTTTAAAATGGAAAAAATAGGTAGTTGGTTTCAGTAAGATAAAATGTAATAAAAGAATTGTATGTATAAGTGTAATAGCTAAATTTATTAAAATTTTATAGTCTCCTATGTCAGTTTTCTCTTTTTTACTAAATAAACCTGTTTTATTTTGCTATTTTATCTGAATGTCTATTTTTCTTCATTAAAATAGGCAATACAGCACTTACATATGCTTGTGCTGGAGGGTATGTAGATGTTGTAAAGGTGCTCTTGGAATCCGGTGCTAGTATTGAGGACCATAATGAAAATGGTCATACTCCTCTTATGGAAGCTGGAAGTGCTGGACATGTGGAAGTAGCCAGATTGCTGCTAGAAAATGGGGCTGGCATTAATACGCATTCCAATGAATTTAAAGAGAGTGCCCTTACATTAGCTTGTTACAAAGGTACAGTAAAAAAAACCTTTTTCTTTTTTCCCTAAAAAATTGAAGTTTTTAAACTCATGAAATGACAGTTCATGTAATAAGGTTATTCACTTAAAAAAAAAAGACGGTAATAGTATGTAGTATGTTATAAATAAAAGTGTTTAAAGTATTTCAGAGGTTAAAAGTTTTTAGTATGTGAAGTTTATATAATTTTAAAAATATTCAGTATTATAAATATTGTCAATGAAAATAGTAATTGATCCAGTTTTTATCAGAAACATAATTTTAATATGCAGTGTACTTTTTCATGTTTATGCTTGTGTTTTGCCTGGTTTACACAAAAGGATCCTGTTGAATTCAGATGTATTTAGGCTGTAAATTTAAAGTAAATGCAGTGGAAGCTAAAATGATTTATTAACAAGAAGGTATGTAAGCTGTTTCTCATGAAGAAGGAGAAAAATGGAAGAGAAAGGGAGGATATATGAAAAAAAATAAGTGGTGTGGAGGAGGTTTGTATTCAAAAGAACAATTTTTTAGAGTATCAACATGTGTAATAAAGGAAGAGCTGGTTGAAATTGAATCTCCCTGCCTAGATATAGTTGTACAAAGGGGTTAGTAACATAGTCTTCTAAGTGACATCAGTCAACCTGAAAATATTGATAACAGAGTAAAATATCTTATTTTGGGGGTGAAGATAATTGTCTGAATAAATATTTAATCTTCAGCTAGCTTATGATTTAGATTCTGGATTCTAAAATGATAGCCACAGAGCCATATATTTTTCAGAATCAACCTTTATGTCTATAAATAAACTTTTCAAAAAGAAAATCTCATGAAATATTATATGTGCATAGCCATTCAGTTCAGTGTTTTCTACCATCTGCAGCTGTGTCTTGTTTCTATCATAAAATAAGTGATAACATTTTTGACCCAGCGGCATCAAGAAAAAGCTCTTGGCAAGGCAAAATACAAAGTTTAAGGAAGCACTCACCCTCAGTGGCTGAAGCTTCATATCCACTAGCTTATGAGTGAATGTCTCCTTAAATTTTGCACCCAGGACTTTGATTCCCTCACTCTTGTGTTGTCCCCAATGTTGTTTTTCTATTTCAGAGCAGCCAAAGCTTTGTTAGGTCTTTTGGAATAATGTCACTTAAAAACATGGCTGAAATAATCCTTATACAATTAAATGACTAAAATTTAAGTTAAATGTTAAAATAGGCTTCCAAGGACTTTTGATTATCTGGTGTTACAGATAATTTAGATTAAGGGTGCTTAGGAAGCCCAGCTGAGGTCTCTCAGTTCTCCACTTCTGTTTGGTAGTTAAGCAAAGGTTGATCTTCATTGTGAGGAGAGGAATTAAGCCGTGGGGCAGCCTCTGGGGGAGCCTCACCTTTTCACAAATAGTTTGAAAGTGGAACTGGCTCCATTTTATCACTGAAAGCCACCTGGCCAGTGAGCACTGAGATGGGGTTATATATAACTACTCTTCCCTCTCTGCTTTGCTTGTAGCCCCATCCTGCTGAGGTTAGGACTCCTGGAGAACATTTCTACTACTTCCAGGGATCTGTGCACACTCTTAACTTTGCTCTATTTCTTCTGAGGTCTCCTAGGATACAAATTGACATGGAGGAGATGGGGAAGGGATAGAATTCAGGCCAAGACTAAACATTGATGTGGATCTTTGGGAAAGGAGAATGACAGAGAGAAAGGAAATGTAATTTGTTAGCAAAAACTAGGTATGGCAGATACAACACTTACTAAAGTTAATTTAGTTTTAACTATGATTCCGCTATCCAGTCCTTCCCTCTATTCCCAGTTGATTGAGAATTGACTGCAGCTCATTCCAGATACAGTTGGGTAAAAAAATTAGTAACTTTTCTATTGTTTCTTACATGGTATCTGAAGTCCTTTTTAAAATATAATTGGTAATCCTTGTAACTACTCATAAGGTAATTATTATGTGAATTGAAGTTTATGGTTTATTTGAAACTACACATGTAAATACACATGTATGTGTCTATATATATGTTAATATCTAAATGGATAAATATAAATGGTGTTGTTTCAAGAATATTTTTATATTTGCAGTTTCCAACTTACATACAGCTTGTGAGTTTGTTATTGAAAGTTAAAGCTCATTGCCTCATAAAAATAACTTCATTGGTGATTTTTCATCCCAGGCTGCAGTTCACAAAATCTAATTTAGTCTACAGTATAAATAACTGTGACATGCCTGGGCTTAACAAGGTTGTGGAGGGGATATTCCAGGTGCTGCATTTTAGTGCCAACCTTGTTCACCTGCAGCGAGGATTCTAGTAACAGCATTTTCTGGGGCAAAAGGGTAAGGAGTAGAACAGCACAGATGACTTGTATAATTTGTATTGGGCTGTCAAGGATGGCTTGTAGTTGATTTTAGTATTCTGCTGATGTATTTATTACTGTAAGTTAAATACAAGTTTTCAAAATATAACTTTACTTTTTGGACTTAATAAAATATTTTTAAGTAATTATAAACTTTTGGTTTAGGACATCTAGAGATGGTGCGGTTTCTTTTGGAAGCAGGAGCAGATCAAGAGCATAAAACAGATGAAATGCACACTGCTTTAATGGAGGCTTGCATGGTAAGATTGGTGAAATACTTAAAATTTATATATTAGGTAGAGAAAGAGCCAGTGGATAATTAGTGCCATTTTCTTGGGTTCAAAGATTCTGTTTATCATGACTTCCCGTGGATCAGAACCTTAGCTATCTGAGTTATCAGTCATTTTCAGAGCCAGTTGAACAACATTAACTTTTATCAGAGTGCTTTCTGAAGCTTTGTAGCACAACCTTCATTTTCTTGGTCTCACATAACTATACTGGTTTTATATAATTGGTGCAAAAAATGACTTTCTGACAGATTGATCAAGGATGTTAAAGATGAGATCATAATCCACAGAGTATGTACATAATACAAAGTAAACATGTTCATCAAACCCACAATTTAAAATTTATGAAAAATTTGAAATTAGAATATTGTTTGTGTTACATAATTCTTCCTCTGTCGTTTTTTCTCAACCCCGAATTCCCTTCTTTAAGAACTTTAGTTTGTTCTTGAGAATGTATAAGAATAGTACTCTTAAACTTTGTATTCCAGTCTATGACTTATGGCACAGAAATGTATCATAATAACTTTATAGAGAGATTTATGAGAAAACATACCAAAGGTAAAATGACCCCAGATTAATTTGGTTTCTTGTCTCAGCTTCCCTTCAGAGAATGATTATTGAAAGGATGTTAAATTTTAATTAGTAATTAAAAAAATATTAAGTAGCCATTTAAGCCATTTTTGTCTTTCTTATTGCCATACCAGTGTTAAATCATTCTTTTGAACAAATGGGTTTTCTTGGAGGATTTAGAGTTCCCCACCTGTTAAAATGAGGATAATATCTTTCTCTAGGGTTGTTTTGAGGATTAAATGACAAAATGTGTGTAAAATGCTCAGTAATATCCCCATGATAAGGAACTTAAAACAGTTATGCCACCCCCACTAGAGAAACAACCTATATGTAGATTAAATAATTAAAATGGAATTTTCTGTGGACATACTCTGCATGCAGTGGAATTAAATGTTATAAGCAAATGAAAGCTATTAGTAGAGGCCATAGGTTTAGATACTTGTGATGAGACTGAGATTTTAAACTGGACTTTGAAGGAAATGTAAGAGTTGACTGCTTATGGAGGAAGAAAAGTCTGAGCTTAAAGGAACAGCATGGTAACAGCAAGTAAAATAGTCATAAAACCATTAAAGTTGTGTAATATGGCAAATACCAAGGTAAAATGGGCATGACATGTATGAAAGAAGGTGAGATATCTGTGAGGTGATGAAGAAGGAAAAAGTATATCAAAAGAAGAGAGAATGGAAAAGTGAGCCGTGGAGTTGCCAACAGTGTAGGAAAGGGAGACTGATAAAGGAGACAGAAGATAGAACTTCTTTTTCTTAATTTTCACTGGCATTTGATTGTGAACAACAAAGGAAGTACCATGTACATACTGTACATGATGTATTCACTAATACATCATGCTGAATTCCCCCACTCTAAAAAGTATTGCATTTTTCTTTTTCTACCTAATCAGAAATTTGCTTGTCCTTAAGATTCCTATGAAAATCCTACTTTCCCCTTTCTGAACTTTATCCTTTTAGCACTTAAGCTTATACAATGCAGTATTGATATTATCTCACAGTAATCTTTTGTTTTGTGTACTTAACTGTGTTTTTTCCCTGTTGGTAAATAAGTTTTTTGATTGGAAGTATTTTTCTACATATTTTATATCCTCAGTCTCTATTTACCACTACAATAAATACTAAAGGAATAGAAATAGGTCAACTTGCTTATTCAACTCTTAAATGTAGATTTATTAATTCTTATTCGAATTGAGGTAAGTGAACTTCATTTTATAGCAGTTGAGAAATATTTTTAACAATTTTTTTAAATGGTGCTGATTCACTTTTTTAATTGCATTGTAATCAGGATGGCCATGTTGAAGTAGCTAGGTTGCTTCTTGACAGTGGTGCCCAAGTGAACATGCCTGCTGATTCATTTGAATCGCCGTTGACCTTGGCTGCGTGTGGTGGGCACGTGGAACTTGCAGCTTTGCTTATTGAAAGAGGAGCTAGCCTGGAAGAAGTCAATGATGAAGGCTATACACCACTGATGGAAGCCGCTCGTGAAGGACATGAGGAAATGGTGGCTTTACTTTTAGGCCAAGGTAACCAATACCAGTCAAGATACTAAGGCATAAATGTGTAACATGTAAGATGATAATTTATAAAGTTGAATTTAATTACTTCATCTTTCTAGTAGATTCATAATGAGGTGCTAAAATAACTCCCATACTGTGCTAAATAAAATAAAATATACTTCTTTATTATTTAAGAGCTTTCAGAGCCTTTGTATTCTGTGTGAATAAAAACAGAAAACTGGGGGTGGGGTAGGGTTGTAGGTTATATATTTCTAACTTTCTGTGCCTTAAAAATTATCATCTCTAGTATTATTGTGAGTTTATAGATATGTATAAAGCTATTAGGACATTTTTGTCATATTGTTCCAGTTAAGTGTTAGCTGTAGTGATGGTGGTAGTAGTGATGATAATGTTGTTGTGACCTTTGACAAGTTAATTAATCTCATTTCCTTATGCAAAAATGGAGCTAATAAAAATCTACAAAATGCATTAAATGTTGCCTGACAAATAATAGCATGTTAAATATTATGTGTTATTTTCACCAGCATCTTTACCATCATTATTTTGGATCTTTATAACAAGGGACTACGTTTTATTTTTCCTAAGTCCTTAAACCACATGACTTGTATCAACTCCTGGCTGAATCTTATTCCAGCAGTGTATATCAAATATGGACTCATGGATGTGGTTTTGATAGTTTTCTTTATTTTTAACTGCCTCTTGAAGTGGGGGGAGAAGCACTTTATCATTTAGTAAAGTAATATAAATGTTCATTTTTGAAATATGGTTTATTAGGAAATAACCATTCTTTGCTTATCTCTGAATAAGTTAATGACTTTCTTTAAATATATTTTAGGAGCAAATATCAATGCACAGACAGAAGAAACTCAAGAAACTGCCTTGACTTTGGCTTGCTGTGGAGGCTTTTTGGAAGTGGCAGACTTTTTAATTAAGGCAGGAGCTGATATAGAACTGGGGTGTTCGACCCCTTTAATGGAAGCTGCTCAAGAGGGTCATTTGGAGTTAGTTAAATACTTATTAGCTGCAGGTAGGCATTTTTGCATTTGGGAGGTGTTTTTTTTTTTTTTTTTGCATGATTCATATAAGTAAAAGTGTTACAAAATGCAAATACCTTTTTTCTGATGTATGATGCACTGAATGTGGGTAGAAAAAAAGATAATGCTTTTGTGTGTATTCTGAGTAAATAATTTACCTTACAACTGTTCAGAGTATCTGCAGTCTTATTTTTAAGTGGTAGTCTGTTTCTAGTTTTTTTTCTTTTTTGCTTTTAAACATGCAGACAATATTCTCTCTTTCTAGACATGAATAAGGCTATTTTGTGTAATCTGAGGCGATATGGCTTCTCTAAAAGAAATTTCAGTAACCACATTTGTGTCTTATGATTCTTTTGTTAAGGCTGTGTGTCTAACACCACTGCAGGAGCTAATGTTCATGCAACAACAGCAACAGGGGATACAGCACTAACATATGCCTGTGAAAATGGTCATACTGATGTAGCCGATGTCCTACTTCAGGCAGGAGCAGATCTGGTAAGCCATGGCACTTTCTAAATCTTAATAATTAAAGCTGAGACAAGAAATTAACTTAAAATCATGCGGAGACTATAGACAAAAGATACTTCTTTACTTCTAATTTTATGTTCACCTTTTCACCATTGTTTATTCATTTAGTCATATTTTTTCCCTATGCTGTTTCATATCCATTCTTATTTCCTCATTAGCAGCAGTATCAAGTCAAATACCCCTTTCCTCCTACAAAAAGGGGAAATTTTTGTGTTTGGTATGTTAATAATTAATGGTAATAATAGTACAAATGGTAATGGTAATAATTAGTACAAATTTTCTTTTAGGTACTTAACTATTTTTAGAAGTTTCTTTGATTTGTTGTAAAAAGGCACATATTGCTTAGGGGCATTTCACTGTAGTTTAGGAAATAAATTGTACCTGTACCATTCAAAGCATTATTGAATGAAGGAGTTAAAAAGATAAGTAATATTTTCTTTCAGATACCTTTTTTTTTGTTTTAAAAGATTTAGTTAATTTTGGTGCTGTGCTGGGTCTTTTTCTAGTTATGCTGCTTAGACTTTTTCTAGTTATGGCAAGTGGGGGGATGTTCTCTAGATGCAGTACGTGGGCTTCTCATTGCAGTGGCTTCTATTGTTGTGGAGGACAGGCTCAAAGGTACACAGGCCTCAGTAATTGTGGCTCCCTGGGCTCTAGAGTATGAACTGAGTAGTTACGGTACAGGGGTTTCGTTGTTCTGCGGCATGTGGGATCTTCCCAGATCAGGGATTGAATTCCTGTCTCCTATATAGGCAGGTGGATTTTTCCACCAGGGCAGTCCCCTCAGATAACTTTTAGTGAGAAGGGTGAAATACTGAGGTCATTCTTAGATTATAAAGAGGTGTCACAGGGAAAGGATAAGCAGAAAGCTCAGAAGAGGTAAAGACGTCATCTGAGATGTTATGCTTGGGGCTGGATAAGGTTTAAAAAGATAGATACTGTGATGTTGTAACAAAAGAGGTTCCTCCAGTTGGAAAAATTAGTAGGAGTACAGACTGAGAGATAGGGAAAAATAAAGCAATTCTGTGTGGGGGAATAAAGGCATTCTTCCAGTTTAACCTGTGTGGGAGTAAGAAAAGTAGGTTTTAGTTAAACCATGAGCACCTGTGTGTTTTCATGTAGCAGTTGATAGTTTATAAGAGAAACTCGCACAGGCAGAAACAGGCTCCTCAGTTAACTGATTTCTTAAAATTTATTTAACTTCTCATTTTGTGAAAGGAAAAGATTAAATTAGACTACTGTTGTGGTCTCTTTTAGCTCTGTGTTGGTACAACTCTTGAAGAGCTTACAATTCATGTTATATTCTAGCTATAGTTATGTGCCTATTTCTCTTATTAGGTTTTGACCTACTTCAGCTTAGGGGCTATATTTCCAGTGTTTACCACAGTGACTGTGAAACATGGCAGCAGTGTAATCTTGCTTAGTTAATTGCAGTTAAAACAGCTTAGTGTGTGGCTTAAGAGAAAAATCATCAGATGTAAGTGTAAAAAGATTGACATATAAAATGCTTTATAAAAGGTAGTTTTCTCAAACCTTTGTACTGTAAGACCTGAAAGTCTTTCCTCTGCTGATATTCTGAATCATAAGAATGCAGTTGGTTCTCCATCCTTTTGAAACCCAGGAATCTATAGTAATATCTTGTTATTGGTAGTATTAAAAAGATATTCAAATTATCACTGATATGTAAAGTAAAATAGAAATAATGAGAAGTATATAAGAGAGAGTGGTGTACTTTAGAAATTCATACAGATAAAAACATATGAAAAGAAAATTACTTGTAGTGGTTGGAGATAATGTTGATTGTTTGGAGAGGACTGTGCTAGAGTGCCATTCATTGCTCAAGTTCCACAATCCCTTTTGTAGAGAGAAGGAAAAATTAGCTAGATGGATTCAGATAAGGGTATAGCAATCACTGAATATAATTTCAGTTCTTAATATATTTCTAAAGAGCATGCTTCTAATTTGAGATAGTTTAAAGAAGGTATTCCTTGATTTACTTCAGAGCACGTTATTTAATAGATTTGGATTCCAAAATTAGTCCAGTTCTTTTCCTTTTGATTTTCATGAAAAAGAATAATTGTTCACTGGAAATTAAATATCAAATAAGTCTATACTTTTTACACAGGAGCATGAATCTGAAGGTGGAAGAACTCCTTTAATGAAAGCTGCACGAGCTGGCCATGTTTGTACTGTCCAGTTCCTGATTAGTAAAGGTAGGTTTGTGTAAGGCAGTGATTTTTTTCCCAGAGATGTCTATTCCCTGCCCTTGGATATTAAGAGGTTTAGAGGTAAAGGACATTTTGTGGGTATCATGTGATGGAGGAATGTTACTGAGATTTTTGTGAGTGGGTAGTTGATACCTTGCAACACACAGAACCATTCCATGAAGAGCTGTCATACTGGGTAACATACTTGTTGAGTAACATTTCAATAAAGAAAATTTTCTCTATGTAAATGAGGGTTTAGATTGCTTCAAGTCTGTTCTGTTTATGTAATAATTTATCTTAAAACCTGGATTTTTGTGCCAAGTTTCTGCTACTGATTAACTTGAAGGCAAGACACTTTTCTCCTTTATTTATATTTCCCTGGGCCTAGGTTTCTTTCTTTGTAAAATATAAAGAAGTAATCATAAATATAGCACAGCCCAACCAAAAAAAGCTAAAAATTGAAATGGAAAAAATATGCCAAAAATGCACTTTCGTTTGTGCTCATTTATTCTATTTGAAAACCAACATCCTTATTAACAAAAGTAGCATATTATTACTTTCTTTAAATTATCTCTTTGGTATTTACTATGTGAGTTTAAGCTGAACCTTTTTCATGAACTTCAGTATAGGAGATTAGAGATTTTACTTTTGATTCAACATTGATAAAGAGAGACTATGTAGACNTTAATGACCATTCAGTATAATACTCACATTCTAGATTGATAACATTTTGCTTTGCTTTCTTACTATGGCCAGAATAACCTTTTGATTTCCAAGTCTGTTAAAAAAAAAATATCTTGGAGGGATTTCCTTGTCCCAGTGGATGGGACTTTTGTGGTGTAGTCAGAAAAAGAAAAGTCATGGAAATAATTTGATACCAGCATATTTTAAGTAAATATGTTGTTTCCTGAGATAGTGTTTAAAAATACTTTGAATGGATCTTCATAACTTATTCTTCATTCTGTGGCATCCAATCGCACAGTTATATCTGACTCTTTGCGACCCCATGGATTGCAGCCCACCAGGCTCCTCTGTCTATGGGGATTCTCCAGGCAAAAATACTGGAGTGGGTTGCCACGCCCTCCTCCAGGGAATTTTCCCAACCCAGGGATTGAGCCCAGGTCTCCCACACTGCAGGCAGATTCTTTACCGACCCAATCATTTAAAGCATATTATTTAATGGAAGGTATAGGAAAAGCAGAAATATAATCAGTTTTATTTGTCTTAGGCTCCGCGAGTACCAGTTCAAGCACTGCCCATGGTTGTCCCACCTCAGGAGCCTGACAAACCACCTGCCAATGTTGCCACCACTCTTCCCATCAGGAATAAAGGTCAGTTATACTTCTAAAGCCTTCAGGTTGTCCAAGTAAAAATGATAAGATTGAAAAAAAAGTAGCCATTTAAAATTATTTTTCCACAAAGAAATGAATTTTACTAAGTTGGCATAAAAAAATTTTTTTTAAACAAAGAAGCAAGTTATTGGGAAAGAACATAGTTGAGAGCACGGATTTGTGCTGGAATGAGAACTATTAATAGAAATTCAGATGCTCATCTTTGATGCAATTCTGATTATCTGTGATTTTTCTCTAATAACTAGTAATTTCTATTCATGTTAAAATATTAGACTGGGTATAATTGGGTGACATTTTTGTAAATTACTGAAATTTCAGTAGTGATAAAAGGCATAATATTAATAGCTAGATCAAAATTAAGTTTTATTTTAGAATAACTGGTTTAATATAGATTTTATACCTGAAATACCTTTTCTCAAGCAAGAATTCAAAGTTACTTCAGATATGGTTGCTTGTTTCTTTAGAACTCTCAGGTCCATATTTTACTTGTGGATGTTACATCATGTATGATTCATAAGTCATGTCCCGAAACAGCGACTAGTTTGAATCAGTTTTTCTTTTTAGAAAGTTTTACCTGAAGAACCAGTGTGGCTTTAACTTTTTTGGTTTTTGGCTACCTGTATTATTTTACCAACAGTAATACTAAGTATTTCCACCAGTTCTTTTCAATCACTGCTACCAATCTAGAGCCTTGGCACCTTTTTCAGTTGGTATACCAAGCAAATGATTGCTATACCGATAGCCAGATACATTTATTCACCTGGCTGTCGGAAGATATGATGAATGTCATAGTTAAGCATCTTTTCTTCCAGGGAAACTGAATTCCAGTTGTCTACTGGCCAAGTAGCTTTATGAATATGTGAATTTCTATCTTACCTTTATCAGTCTTGAAGATGGTAGGCCCCAACAAATATTTTAGTTGAATTTTAATTTCCTGGTACTTCTCAGTGGTTTGAGTACTCTTTGTGTGTATGTGTGTGTGTTTAAAAGGCACAGATTATTAAATGTAGAAAAACCTTGACTTAGAAGTTTAAGTTTTCCCTACATCATAATAATTTAGCATTATTTTTCTGTTCTTATAAGTTTTTACATCTTTATGATCAGATGAGGTATCATTCTACACATAGTCTTAGATTTTATTTTAATTGTACCACTTTGATATCACAAATCTGCATCCCTCTATTGTCTAATTTTAGCCATGTGATATTTTTAAAATTCTGAAATTGATTTCCCAAAGATTATTCTATGCACATAAAATACATACATTTTATATTTATGATAAAGAAGGTGGATTTGTTTTTAACTCCTTAACAATGCATTTTCACCTTCTGTGGATATAACTTGGTGCATAACTGTTGGCACTAAACCTCCCAACAGTAACTCTGTAATGAGGATGCCATTCATGTGCACTTCTGAGGGGGTTTCTTTTTCACACAGCTGCTTCTAAACAAAAGTCCAGCAGCCATTTGCCAGCAAACAGCCAGGATGTACAGGGTTACATCACCAATCAGTCTCCAGAGAGCATTGTAGAAGAGGCTCAGGGAAAGTTAACAGAACTGGAACAGAGGATAAAAGAAGCCATAGAAAAGAATGCACAGCTGCAGTCGTTGGAACTGGCTCATGCTGACCAACTTACCAAGGAGAAGATCGAGGAGCTGAACAAAACAAGGGAGGAACAAATCCAGAAGAAACAAAAGATTTTGGAGGAACTACAGAAAGTAGAACGAGAGTTACAACTGAAAACGCAGCAGCAGCTAAAAAAGCAGTATCTAGAGGTTAAAGCTCAAAGAATTCAACTTCAGCAGCAGCAGCAACAGTCTTGCCAACATCTGGGACTGCTGACTCCGGTTGGGGTTGGAGAACAGCTTTCCGAGGGAGACTATGCACGGTTACAGCAAGTGGATCCCGTTTTGCTCAAAGATGAACCCCAGCAAACTGCTGCTCAGATGGGTTTTGCACCAATCCAGCCTCTGGCCATGCCTCAAGCTTTGCCTCTGGCGGCAGGTCCCTTGCCTCCAGGGTCCATCGCAAATCTTACAGAACTGCAAGGAGTGATAGTTGGACAGCCAGTACTGGGCCAAGCACAGTTGGCAGGGCTGGGGCAAGGAATTCTGACAGAAACACAACAAGGGTTAATGGTAGCCAGCCCTGCTCAGACCCTCAATGACACGCTGGATGACATCATGGCAGGTGGGTTTATATTGTTACGAGCAGGTATCAAATATGATTTGCTTAAGGCGAGTAAGAGTGTGCCAGAATTTTTTGCCGTTACCCAACTTGAGAACTATTTCTGGACTCTTGAACATGTATATCTTTAGAAATATTATTTCGATCTCAGAAGTTCTCAGATGGATACAGGTCAAATTAAAAATTAGCTCATTCAGTGCAAGTGGCTGAAAGTTTCTGGCTTAGGTGGGTAGGCTGGGAATCTAGGTTTTTTGATAGTCGGGTTGATGTTTAATTTTTTGTTTGTTGTTTCTTGTTTTTTTCTAAGTTAAGAATACTGATAGAATTTTGGCTTTTTTGCTTCTGTATTCACACAGTAAACTGGGAAATTGATAGAAGTTGAACTACAAAACTAGTAGGATACATCAGAAATCTTATTTGTGAACAGAAATACTTTATATTCTGATGGATCAGACTTCAAATCTGATGAATATTTAAAAAAAGAATGTAAATACTTTTACAACACTAAAAAAGTACCAAACCGAATAAGATTTGATTATATAGCATGCCAGTAATTTATCCTTTATGAATGTTAATGTGTAGTTTCTTTCTAATTGTAATTGTATTATGGAAAGAAGTAGTCCCCTGACAGTATCATAAATGATATATCTTTAACTGGGTAGCCAGAGAATTTTTTTAACATTTTAATTAGTTTCATTGGCAAAAAAAAAATATTTTAGGAAGTTGTTTCAGTGGTTCTAGTTCTATTTACTTACTGAATATTTTTCATGAGCTTTATAACAAACTAGTAGAATGAGATTTCACAGGGTTATAAACTGTAAGAATACTATACTGAAAAGGACATTTTTTTTCTGTTAAAAAAAGAACCAGAAAAGGAAGGAACAGGAAAAAACAAAGGGATTAAATAGGTTAATTTTGATCATTTTTATCTGTTCTCTTCTCCCTTTTTAATTCTTTGGTTTATATTTAAAGGATGGTTGAATTTTTGAAACTATGTTTAAGTAGCATTGTATATGATAGTGAGATTATATAATTTAATTTTTTAAAGGAATAAGAGAAAACTAAATTGTATAGTGTTGAGATATTTAGTTGGGCCTCCTGAGTATTCAACGGTAAAGAATCCACCTGCAGTGCAGGAGATGTGGGTTCAGTCCCTGGATTGGGAAGATCCCCTGAAGGAGGGCATGGCAACCACTGCAGTGTTCTTGCCTAGAGAATCCCATGGACAGAGCCTGCTAGGCTACAGTCTGTAGGATCTCAAAGAGTTGTATATGATTGACGTGAAGAGCAGGCATATATGAGATATATAGTAGGTAACATTAAGAAACTAAGAAACCAACTCATGAGACAGATTTTGTACTTAGAAATTAAAATAAAAAGTTTCCCAGTTCTCTTCTAGTATCACCTCAGCAGTAATATGTGGAATGGAAATTTCTGCTGATCTTAGAGGGTCCAGTAACTACATCAGAAAAAAATGCTGTTAATCATTAGTAAGAACAACAAAGATTCTTGTGTTAAGAAGTATAAATTTTTTTATAGATTTGAAAATTACTACCAATCACCATTAGCTGTTTATGATAATTGGGAATGTAATTTTAAAAACAGTAGATATATTATGAAAACTGAAAACATTATCAGCTCCAAATCCCAAATTTGATATTTCTTTCATGACCATTCATTTAGCTTGTAGTGGTATTCTTTCTATTATGTAAATTGAACTACCAAAGAATGTATAGAATTGAGTTACTTATTCAATTAAATGAAGAATGGACGTTGCATACCAATGAATATTTTTAAAATTTTGATATGCTATCAGAATATACCTGATGTTCTTGGGCATAGTTATCAATAATGATTTGCCAATTGTATAATTTTTATGCCAGTCAGAATCATTGGAGGCTTGTAAAGTAGTTTTTCTGTGATTTGTTTACCAAGCAAAAATAATTAAATTCTCCCTGTATTACAGATACCTTCCTAGAAAATTTTTTTAAAGTATAAAACTTTTCAGAAAATATGACAAATACTTGTCATATTATAAAAATACTTTGCTTGTTTATTCTCATTTCTATGGGGAGAGGAGAGATGGCCAGAATAAACAACAGGATTAAAAACCACCAGCTACGTCCCTGCAACCCATCCCTGCATCATGCATGTACACATGCACAGACATACACACATACACTCACTCCCACAGCATTTCTTTAAACTTTTTCTGTGGTAGTACTTGTTATTTCAGTTGACTAATAACCATCTCCGTTTCTTTGGATTTTTAAATATCTTACAACTTCATTAGGCTTAGTCTTGTCTTTTTTTTTTTTCCTTATGCATACTCTCTGTCCTTTATTCATTAGTCCCAGTTTATTAGATACTCTTATAAGGTTCAGTCACTTTTTATCTAGAACTTGGCTGGCCAACATCATCTATCTTCCCTGGTTTCTATACTAGCCAAAGCAAGATCAGTTCCCTGTTTAACCAGTCTTAACACCTTGCTTTGCTATGCTCTCAAGATCTCCTCTTTTCTTACCTGTTGTTAAAACCTCTCTGAACTCTTAACACTAATGAAGTTCCACATGTAAAGATCTGGTCTATACCATAGTTCCTTCAGGTACCTACATATTTATAGTGATTAATTTTAATTATGGAGAATGGATGAGTGACAGCTAGTTATTTAGTTTTAGTACAGCAATTTCATAGGTACCTGAAGGGAAGTGATATGAGGAAATTGATTTTTCCTATCTCCTTGACCAAAAATAAGAAAACCAATTTAATATGTTCTTTAGAAGAACTTACTCTAATTGAAATATAAATTATAATTTAGGCATTTAATGATAAAGCTGAGGTTTTTTGCTGTTTAGTATCATGAAGTAAAAATCAGTTTTTTGGACAGATTGATGTTCACTCTGTTTAAGCTAATTTTGTGTTTAGGTTAGCATTTTCATTTGTGAATATCTAGTCAAAGAAGAATATGAAATCTATTTTAAGAGCCATAGATTTTATATGATTTTGAAATTTTTATCTAAAATGTGTACATTTGAATTGTCTTGATCTTTTTCTTAACATACAAAACTACCAGCATGGAGTAACAATATCAAGGTCATTAGGTGATTAATGAATTAGTACATACCCTTTTCTTTTGATCTGGATCCCTAAGGACTTGAAGAGTGTGTTTTGTTTGTTTTGTTCTGTTTCCTCCTTTGTTTTTCTTTTGGCTTTTAAGTGGACTTAAAATTGTATAATTATAGAATGTGTGTTGCTATAATGTATAGTGTATGTTTGTGCCTGAACTGAGAATTTCATGTAAAATAGATTTTTTAATTGACAATAATGTTTATAATTATTATAATAAGGTCAATTTCAGTTTTGTTCTTGGTAGGATCATAAATAACCTCTTGCTGGTTTCAGATCCAGTTGTGAATCATGATTGTTTTGTGTCTGATGTAGTTGATAACTACGTTGGTAACTTACATCCATACTACTGTTGATCATTCAAGATTAGCATTTTCAATAAGGGGGGGAAGGATTGATATTCACATGTCAACTCCAAAAGTCAGTTGAGGAGGGAGTAAAGTACCCTCAACTGCTACCGTCTTGAAATTCTCCTACCTTAAGTACTGACCTAATTAGCCCCTTCTTAATTTACTTATTTTGGTGAAAATAATATCAAGGCAAAATTACACTTATAAGAACTAACAATAATCTACATTTGAAGGATGGTTGCATGCATGCATTTATTTCTACCCTAATCTTTTAATTTCGTCCTTCCAAGTCCAGTGTGATTGCTTGATTGATTGGTGGGCATTTTACCTCCTTCAGAATAATTTCTGTACGTGAGAAACTGTTTCTGTGTAAGGATCAAGTTTATATATATACATACTGTCATACTGAGGGCTACCCCCTGTCTACAGCTAATAAAAGAATAGGAAGTATTTTAAATAGTCCATAGTGAATATCCCCAGTGATACTACTTTCATTAGTTCTAGACTATGAGGTGTGAAATTGGCAGGTAAAAGTTACATTTTCTCCTGAACTTGACTATTTAACTTTTATTCCTTTTCTGATTAAGACATATGGATAACCATTTGCATATATATTACTTTTAATTCATAAAAATATTTTTGTTTTCAGGGTTATTTTGAACTAGTTTTATGATTACATACCATAAGAGGGGAATTTGTTTTACACATGGATTATTGTTTTGTTTAGCAAATGGGTTACTTTCAATTTATATTTAAATTTTGCTCTGTGTCTAATGTCAGAAATAACCAGGAAAATGAGTTATTAGTGCTATGGCAGTCTCTCTGTATTTTGTTTTTAAATATCTTTAACTATTTTCTAATAATTATTTCTTGCTGTTACCTAACAGTGTTTCATCCTTATTAAGTGCAGTTATTTTGTCCAACAGCAGTCAGTGGAAGAGCATCTGCAATGTCAAACACTCCTACCCACAGTATCGCTGCTTCCATTTCCCAACCTCAGACTCCAACTCCAAGCCCTATCATCTCTCCTTCAGCCATGCTTCCTATCTACCCTGCCATTGACATTGACGCGCAGGTAAGTCCACACCCAGGAGCGACAGCTCTAACTGCATTGTATCATTGTGAAACTTTCATCAGTGATTTAAATCGTCCTAGACTGCACTGTCTCTGGGCAAAGACTTGAGCTACAAGTATAAATTAAAATCCACATTTAAAGCAATAAAATTCCAAGCACAGATTATTACTGATAATTACTGTGAAGATTTGGTTTCCACAGTCATCGAGTAATCTTTTTTTCTTAAACTTTAGAAGAGGATGTTAAAAGAGACAGAACTTAAGATTTGTGCATTTTATCTAAACTTTAATTAGGAGCTGTATTTTAAAATTCATATTGGATTCCATTTAATATCGTATATATACTCAGTTGCATTTATATTGTCTTTGAAAATTCTTATCAGAAGTATGTAGTAAGTGTGTGTCTGTGTATATAACACCTGCTAAGTTTTTTTTTTTTTTTTTAAAGTTATTTTAAAAGATTCACTTACCATGAAACCTCAGAGCAAAGTGAGGTTGGGAAGAAAGGATAGCTTGTGTTTCTCCCTGAAGTAATGCCAAGAGGCCTAGCTTACAAGACTGCTGAAGGAGATAAGGATATGTGGCTTTCTTCAGGACTGAGAAATGTTTGCAGTTTATTTAGTTTTGTGTTTTGATTAGTACCTGATAGAGAGACTAGTATGAGAGTGGTGGTGTACATTATACCTTGTTTTATTAATGATCAGTTCTTTATAAGTATCAGTTTTAGGGAAGGAGACAGGGAGAGAGAAAGTGTGTGTGTGTGTGTGTGTGTGTGTGTGTGTGTGTGTGTGTATCATTGCACCATTAAGGGGCTATACTATTAAGCTATTAAAAATAAAGCCTCCTTTTCATTAAAATGTTTCTTGGTAATACTGTGGAAAAGGAATTTAATTTGTTCTTACTTGCTTTTCTTATTATAAGAGCTAACTTTGTGTTTTGTTTTGTTTTGAGCACTTAAAATTGTCAGGGGCTATTTTTAAGGAATAACCTTATTTAATCTTCAGACTACACATATGAGTAGCTACTCCTAAAACCCCATTTTCCAGATGAAAAAATCGAGGCTAAGAGAGACATTAAGAATTGGGCTTACAATCACTTCATTTAACTAAGAAGTGGTGGGGCTGGTAATCAAACTTAGGTTTGTCTAACTTCAAAGGTACCCTTCCAGATACCATATATAAGCCTCATTTTTCATTAAAAAAAGAAAAAGACGTGTATTTGATGAACCACAGTGGTTTACATTTCTTAAGGATTGCATTATAGAATTGGATTGAACTTTTTATTGAATTTGCATTATTTTCTCCAATCTGTTTTGCTCTGAATCTGTTAATGTTTTAACCAGAAGTATTTTTTCTAGTTTTTATGGGATCAAAAATTGATCCCATAACTAAAAATAAAGCTTCACCAAAATATAAAAGAATTTCTTTTTCAATGCTTTAAAATAAAACAGTCCCAGAAAAGGTTCTATTAGATATGATCATAAATTTATTGAATTTGAGATTATTATAATGAAATATCTAACTTTACCACTTAGCCAGCATAAATTAATTTCTGAGAAGCTGCATAAAAATACTTTTAAAATATTAAAATTTAAAATACAACATTTTAAATATAGTGCACATTTTTATTTTAAAAAATTTAACTATGGCTCCTTAAAAATCTGCTTCTTTACTTGAGGTTTTTCAGATGGGTTAGACTAATTTGAGTTACAGTACTTTTCTTGAAGTCTATCATAACTGAATAGTTAGGTATTAGAAAGTTCTTGCATTACATGTTTTGGAACACTACATGTTTTGGAACACATAGTACAAAATTAATATTCAGAAATCATTGCTTACCACTTTTTCTTTACCTTTCAGTGTTGCTTTTTAAAATTTACTAGTTGTTATGATAGCAAGAAGTTACTTAAAGTGGTATATATAAGATTCTTTGGTGCTTAATCCATCTGAAGTTTTTACTAGATTCTCAAATACAAATGCCATGAGATTTTACATAATGCATGATTTATGTGTGACAGTACTGTGCTATTATAGACAGGTGATATGATGAAAAAGTTAGTACCAAGATTCTTCTACTATGAAAGATTAAAAATTCTCTAATAACTGAATCCTTCATAAAACGTAAACTTTTTGTTCTTAACACTTTACATATACTTACTTCTTTAACTTAACCTTTATAACAGTACCATGAAGCAGGTACTGTTACTGTTCCCATTTTACAGGTGAGGAGAGAGGTCTTACCTAAAAGCCAATTTTTAGTGCAGCCAGCTTTCAAATGAACGAACACTCTGGGTCTAGAATCTAAAAAATGAATCTGCCTAGATAACAAGGCGTCCTGTGTGTTTAATCTTTGCATTGTTTTAGCATATTTCATAGGTTGTACCACATATTTATCACAAGTTTTAACGAAGAACAGAAGGAGTTTAATTTTTAATGCTTCAGTACGTCTCGTTTTTGGGCTTCCATGGTGACTCAGACGTTAAAGATTCCGCCTACAATGTAGGAAACCTGGGTTCCATCCATGGGTTGGGAAGATGCCCTGGAGAAAGGAATCACAGCCCACTCCAGTATCCTTGCCTGGAGAATTCCATGGACAGAGAAGCCTGTCACAGAGAGTTGTACATGACTGAGTGACTAACACATAGAACCTTTCGAAATGCTGATGATTCTTGGAAAATGGTTGTTTAGTTGATCATTATAGTTGGGAACTAATATTTGATTTCATTTATTCATTTACTTTTTGTTGTGCTTGGTCTTCATTGCTGTACTACTCGGTCTTTCTCTAGTTGGAGTGATTGGGGACTATTCTTACTTGGCAGTATGTGGGCTTCTCATTGTGGTAGCATCGCTTGTTGCAGAGCATTGTCTGTAGGCACACAGGCTTAGTTGTTCCGTTTAGTTTCTGGCCCTTAAAGAGTGCTAAAGATAGCAAGTTTGCATTCTTTATAAGAGTCCTCAAATCTTATGTTCTATAACTAGAAATCACCCTTGGTGTTTGTGCCACAGGCTCTTCGCCTCTCATGTAATGGTTTTATTGAATTGTTTGGATATTTTCCAGACTTTTAAGATTACTAATACCATACACTGTGCTGGTACCAGAATTTATTTAAGCAAACCTCAATAAATGATAGTTTGAAGTGATTATTTGGGACTGTTTTACTATATATTCTGATAACATAGCTCTATCCTCTCTATTTTTATTTTGCTTAAGTGATATAATAAAACTTATACCTGGATACTCTATGTAGAGATTTTTAAGAGCAGTGGTTTTATATGAAACAGTAAATCTGGTTGACAGAGTTGAATCCCCTGAGTTAATTAAATATTTTCTATATATTATTATGTTAAATTTTAATTAACTGTGCTGCTGCTGCTAAGTTGCTTCAGTTGTGTCCAACTGTGTGTTACCCCATAGATGGCAGCCCACTAGGCTCCCCCATCCCTGGGATTCTCCAGTCAAGAATACTGGAGTGGGTTGCCATTTCCTTCTCCAAGGCATGAAAGTGAAAAGTGAAAGTGAAGTCACTCAGTCATGTCCGACTCAGTGACCCCATGGACTGCAGCCTACCAGGCTCCTCCATCCATGGGATTTTCCAGGCAAGAGTACTGGAGTGGGGTGCCATTGCCTTCTCCTTAATTAACTCTACTAGACACTAAAAGTGAGAAAGAATTAGCTGTTCTGTCCATGAGTTCTAAAACCTATGTTCTGGCATGAACTGGACTTGTGTTCCAGTTCTAAACTACTTGACACTTTTTTCTCAAATTTCTAAAGGCTTTCCTTAAACTTGGGGTAACTGATTGCAGTACATCTCAAAAACAGAAAAAGTAAAAACTTTCTAATGTAATTTTGACTTTTTTCCTGTTTTTAATAATTAGCATATATCTATTATCTTTTAAAGAAGGTAAATGCATACCAAGACTGAAATTGTAAAACTGTGTTTTACCTTTAGTGGTATAAACATCATTTGGTACTTCTCTCTTTTTCCTGTCTTTGCAGCTTGGAAAATAGTTTCATCATGATTTAATGAGAGAAATTAAGGAGACCAGAATAAAATGAATTGATCATAATATGTAATAATCTGCCATTAAAGCATTCTACATTAAAATGCACCTATTTCTACTTGTTTATATGAAATGTTTCAAGTGGGTTGTTACTATCTTACTGATTTGTCTCATTTATTGAATGCCCTAAAGTGCTATCCTTTTTAATCTTATATATGACCCCTGATATAGTTAGAGAATGAGATGTTTGGGATTGTGGAGGTCTCCAAGTGTTCATCTCTTTAAATTCTAACAGCTTTCAAAGTAATTTAATAAATTTCTTTTTTTATAGTTCAGATATATTTTTTTCAATTACATTCCAACTCATTAAAAGTTGCCTTTTCCTTTAATACTGCTTTTGTCTTAATGATTCTTTTTTTTTTTTTTTTCCTCTTATAAAATTGAGTAATCATTCCTGGTGACATATAAACCTGAATCATCATAACAACATACTATGATACAGAATGGTATATTTCATGATATTACGAGCTAAATGAAAATTTTCTTTAGAATATAAACCTGGAAAGCTCTTAACAAAGCTCTTTCCAGATTTCTCTCAATATATGACCAAGAATGTGACTTAGTAACCAGTATAATGTAAATTCAGTGTTACTTTATAGAAAATCATCGCCTATATTTCATTTCCTGGGCTTCCCTGGTGGCTCAGAGGTTAAAGCNCTCCTTAATTAACTCTACTAGACACTAAAAGTGAGAAAGAATTAGCTGTTCTGTCCATGAGTTCTAAAACCTATGTTCTGGCATGAACTGGACTTGTGTTCCAGTTCTAAACTACTTGACACTTTTTTCTCAAATTTCTAAAGGCTTTCCTTAAACTTGGGGTAACTGATTGCAGTACATCTCAAAAACAGAAAAAGTAAAAACTTTCTAATGTAATTTTGACTTTTTTCCTGTTTTTAATAATTAGCATATATCTATTATCTTTTAAAGAAGGTAAATGCATACCAAGACTGAAATTGTAAAACTGTGTTTTACCTTTAGTGGTATAAACATCATTTGGTACTTCTCTCTTTTTCCTGTCTTTGCAGCTTGGAAAATAGTTTCATCATGATTTAATGAGAGAAATTAAGGAGACCAGAATAAAATGAATTGATCATAATATGTAATAATCTGCCATTAAAGCATTCTACATTAAAATGCACCTATTTCTACTTGTTTATATGAAATGTTTCAAGTGGGTTGTTACTATCTTACTGATTTGTCTCATTTATTGAATGCCCTAAAGTGCTATCCTTTTTAATCTTATATATGACCCCTGATATAGTTAGAGAATGAGATGTTTGGGATTGTGGAGGTCTCCAAGTGTTCATCTCTTTAAATTCTAACAGCTTTCAAAGTAATTTAATAAATTTCTTTTTTTATAGTTCAGATATATTTTTTTCAATTACATTCCAACTCATTAAAAGTTGCCTTTTCCTTTAATACTGCTTTTGTCTTAATGATTCTTTTTTTTTTTTTTT
>SJYW01046125.1:281065-316772 GCA_006410735.1 Raphicerus campestris | reverse complement strand
TGTCAGTAGCTAATTTTAACCCAAATTCCTACTTTAGTTAAATTGTTTCTTGATGTATTGCAAATCAGGATATGTCTTACTATTTTGGTAGTGCGTAGGTGTGTATTTGAGGGGGTGAAAGTCTCATTTCAGGACCTTTAACTTTGTTCTTTATTGTTCTAATAGGTTGTTGTAAAATATTAGCTGCTTTAATTTACCCTTAATGCAGAAATAAAGTGAAGTGACCTACTTTTAAGTTCCCTAAGGAATTTGACTAACCAACCACCCTCCTCAGCTTTAAATATTTTTTCCTCCAACTCATAAATTATTCACATTTCTCTCCTGGTTTGAACCTAAATTTCCTTTGTACAGTACCTGTAAACTTCTAGTAAGCAGAGACTCTTTTACTTTTGTCAGCCCTGGACTGTAAAAGATGCTTAATAAATGTCAACTGAATTGATATTTTATAATGTGGAAAAAGCCCCAATTTTACTGATTCTCTAAAATTTTTCATGCGTAAGCATGAAACTTTGTCTCTTTTTCGAAACTTTTTCTCCATTCTCTATTAAGAGTGACACTGGTTTCCTTAATTACTCTTTAACCCCCAGAAAACTTTTAGAAAACTTATAAACTTGGTAAAGTTGACTCTTCATCATAAAGGTGACTCTTCTCCTGATAGTCTGTATGCTAACATAGTGAGTGCATAATACAGTTAGACTTAATATTATGCTTCCCTCAGTTGGCTGTGCCTTAGGGCTGTGCTGTGATGTTATAGGGTAAGCAGCATTTTGTTACCCAAGATCCTCTTGATTTTTTTAACACCAATCTTTATCATTCATTAGCATGTATGACCATTAGGTTATTTCTCTGACATTTGTCTCCATTTCTCTAAAGTCAGACACAATAATTCCTTCCTTATAGGCCTGAAATGAAGATCAAATACTATAACACAATCAGAGCTGTCACTCATTTAAGTATTCATGTCCTTCTCTATTGTTGTAGTTGGTGTGTCTCTCCGTTGGGTCAAATCCATCCCTGATCTCTGCAGTCAGTAGCTCTGTTCTCTGCCAGCCTCTTCTGCAGAGCACGTTTGCAGTCTCCCTCTTCATCCCTGACTAATAGGCTTTTTCTTATTTCTTGATTCTGTTTTTTTCCTTTTGTGTCTTGTTACTCAGTTTTTAAATGGAGCTTGGTTTTTAGGGTTACTGAACTTGTGGGAGATTATGCCTATCCTTTTTGCATTTATTATATGACATAATATATATATATATCATATATGTAGTCTTATTTTAATTAGCAGTAGTCTTTGATTCTATTACCCATGAGGGTGACAGATACATAATTGCACATTTTCTGATATTCACATTTAAAAAAAGCAAAAAAAAATAAGAATTAATTTTAAGGCTATATTTCACATAATATATCCATAATATTGTTTAAACATATAATCAATACTAAAAAGTTACTAAGGTATTTTACACTTTTACTTCATACTGAAGTCTTCAGAATTTAGTGTGCATGTTATACTTACAGGTTAGAGTGGTCAAATCATAAGTCATAATCTTTCCTGACTTTAGCACCAAAAGCCTCTCATCTCAGAAACTGCCTCCATACTGGGCAAATCCAGATGGCTTGCCACTCTATTTTTAAATATATATATCAATGTAACTTCATTGGAAGTACTCGATTTGCATTTAGATATGATTAAATGACTGAAAAAGTAAGTATCATTATTTAATTTGCCCCAGACATACAGAAAAGGTTTCTAATAACCAAATTATCAGTTTTTAAGTTAAAATTAAATAAAATTTAAAATTCAGTTCCTCAGTCACTCTAGTGGTATTTCAAGTACTAATAGCCACGTATGGCTAGTAGTTAACTTTTTTTGTATAGCACCAGCTTAGAGTAATAAAAACATGAGGACTTAACTCACTAAATAAGTATTTAAACCATGGTAGAGTATGTCCACTGGTAAATCCAATATTCGTCCCTATCATTGGTAGAAGTCAGAAGTAAACTATATATTAACAGTGTCATCATGTCTCAATTATAGGTCTTTGTGTTTCAAAGTACTCTATATCTTATGTATATTTTTTGTTCCTTTGACTTTTGTCTGTTCCTTGAATGCAGTTAACCTGAAAATAGTGTTTTCATTTCAAGACTTTCATTTCTTCAAAGTTTTTCAGCTTTCTTAGTTGAGTCCAGAGTAGCTAATTTGGCCCAATGGCTGAGGATGCTTCTTGATATTCTGTGTGTTTTGAGGGTCTTTCTGCTCTGCTGTGAGAATCAAACCATTCCCAGTCCTGTTTAACCTCTTGGTGTTGTTTAGCCCCTTCTAGTGGTCCTTCCCTGACCTCCAATAATTTTTCTTATGCACATGCGCTGATCAGAGCTCAGCTGAAGACTATAGGGGAGCCCTCTGTGGATCTTTGGAGAACTGTCTGAATGTAGCGCCTTCCTCCCCAATAGTCTGCCCTATTAATTCTAGCCACCTTCACTTCTCCAAACTCTTCTTCAATTGTAGGGAGACTGCCAGATTCTTTTTGGGTATCCTTTCCCTTCACTTTAGCCTGGAAACTCTCCGGGCAATACAATAAGTTAATCATTTCTGTCTGTAGTGATCAGTGTCACGTATTGCCTGTCATTTCAAATAACCTTCCTTTTTTGTTTGGAATGGGAAAATAAATCTTATCTGTGCTACTCCATTTATGTGTAGAAGAGAAAGTGAGTCCACAGTAGTTATTTCTTAAAAAGTGTAGCTGAAAATAGCATTTGGTCGAAAAATCATACTTTTTTTCTTGCTTGCTTTAAGAATTGCCCATAAAATTCAAATATTAGTCTTTATTAAAAAAAAATTCACAAGTTAACTGCCAATGGTGAGAAAAAGATTTAATATCCAATTATTTGATACGGTAGAGTGGTATATGTGTAGGTATGTATTTGGTATATGTACATATCATGCAATTGATGTTAACATTTTTAACTATCTAATGAACTAATCAACAATTAATTTTTTTACAGACTGAGAGTAATCATGACACAGCGCTAACACTCGCCTGTGCTGGTGGTCACGAGGAACTGGTACAAACTCTGCTAGAAAGAGGAGCTAGTATTGAGCACCGAGACAAGAAAGGTAGACAAGAAAAGTTCATTAACTTTTTCTGAATTTGTATCTACTACTTGTAGTCCTATATTGATGCTTAGATAGAATAGAAAATAGCACTGTTCCTTTGCTTAGCTAAGATCTTTATTTTACTTCAGGTTTTACTCCACTCATATTGGCTGCTACAGCTGGTCATGTTGGTGTTGTTGAAATATTGCTGGACAACGGTGCGGACATTGAAGCCCAGTCAGAAAGAACCAAGGATACACCACTATCTTTGGCTTGTTCTGGGGGAAGACAGGAGGTATTGTTGTTCCCAAGTATAATTTCTTTTCCTCCCTCCATTTAACAAATATATGGTTTAATTTATATGATTTTGTAGGAACAGTGGACAGACATTAAGATTTATCACAGTAACGAAACTATTAACTTTTAGAGAAAAAATTAATGTTAGCATAAGCTGTCTTGCCAAAAAAAGCATACATTGTTTATTGTCCTACTCATCTAAAAGTACTAACTGCCATGGAAATCCCTCTATACTGCATTCAGACTAATAGAATGATTAAGACATCCCAAATCAAGTCAGCAAGCTTCCCATAAGCAGGACCTATATTCATTCATCTTTTCCTCTCCCAGAGTACTTAGTATGAAAAGTACTTAAGCTCAGCCTCTGTTGCTGTCTACATATAAGATTAGTAGGGAATTAATAGTGTTCAATTTTTAGTTGTTTTGAGTAATTTTCTTTTAATTGTTCCCCAACCCTTCTTAACTCTGAAGGTTGGTTCTTGGATAATATTATATAATCTTTTAGCTTTTTTTAGCTAGAACAGCTGGTGTACTTAGGTGTGGACTGAAGAACTTATAACTTTACTCACTTGTGTGTCTTCTTTGGGCATTTAATAATCAGTTGGATAACTTCATTTTAAATCCATTTTTAAAATTCAGTTATATTCACCAATTGTGCTGTCCCTTTGGATTGATAACTTCTCAATAAGGAATTGTTGAATCTTATAATTAGGAAGCACTTTAGGTCATTCTCTTTTTCTTTTTATTTCACCATTCTCATTATCTTATATATTCCACAGTGGAGGTAATTCTACCAGTCAGAATTGTAAATGTTCTGTTTTTGGAATATAATGAATAAAATTTTGACTTAACTGAAATTTTTGATCACTATGTGATTTGAAGAGCTTCCCAGCAAATCTATATATCTCAATTTAAACTTCATTTAAATACTTGATCTGTGTGTGTGTGTGTGTGTGTTTGCGCCTGCGCGCGCGCGTACGCTCAGTCACTCAGTCATGATGACTCTTTGCAACCCTGTGGACTGACAGACTGAGCGTGCGCACACACACACACACACACACACACACACACACATTATTGCTTAAGGGACTCCTTGTAAGATAAAATAACCTAATGCCAATTTGGGGACTTGATTTGTAATCTTATTACATAAGCCACTTAGGCTTACTGACTAAAGGAAAAATCTGATAGAAAGTCACAGCTTCAGAAAAAGACAAAAATTGTATGATATTGCTTACATGTGAAATTTCAAAAAAAAAATTATACTAATGAATTTATATACAAAACAGAAACAGATTCACAAACACAGGAAACAAACTCACAGTTACCAAAGGGGAAAGGAGTAGCTGATGAATAAAACAGGAGTTAGGGATTAACATATCCTCACTACTATATATGGAGTAAATGATCAACAGGAACCTGCTATATAGCACAGGGAACTATACTCAAAATTTTAGAATAATCTATAAGGGAAAAGAATTTGAAAAAAAATTATATATGTATATAACTGAATACATACGTGTTCAGTATATATGTGTATATATAACTAAATAATTTTGCTGTACACCTGAAACTAATGCACGGTAAATCAACTATGCTTCAATAAAAAATAAAATTAAATTTAAAAAAGAAAGTGGTTAAGAATGTGAACTTAAAAAACAAAAAGACAAAACAGTGGTATAATAGACTAAAAGACCCCTGGATGACACTTAAGTAAATAGTAATATTCTCAGCTATCAGGGAATGTAAATTAAGACCCAGTGAGATATCACATCTACTAGAATGGCTAAATTAAAGATTGACAGTACTAAATTTTGCCGAATTGCCAAAACTAGAAATAGTAGTGATGTTCATCAATAAAATAGATAAACTAGTGTATTCACTTAATTGAATGCTGCACAATACATACAAATTACTCTCAAACACTATGGGATTAATTTATATGAAGATCTATGGTAAATGGAACTAGCCTGTGGGTAGAATCGACTGGGAAGGAACATGAGTACATAACAAATGGGAGGGAGTTTCAGAGGGGAAGGGACATGGATATACCTATGGCTGATTCTTGTTGATGTTTGACAGAAAACCACAAAATTCTGTAAAGCAATTATCCTTCAGTTAAAAAAATACAGTGGAAAATAGCAGATTTAAATTAGTTGTATCCATTTGTCAATACTCGGTGAGTATACAGTTTAAGTTTTGTGCATTTATTTACAGATTTCACCTAAAAAAAAAAAAACCTGAAAAAAATAAGAGGTTAGTTAATTGTACACTTGCTGATGTATTTAAGAGAAATTGCAGGTGTCTATTCCTTATTTAGAAACGAAATGCATCAATGATGGACAGACAAGTAACTGTGAGAGAAAAGTAAGCATAGTAGAATATTAATAGTAGAATCTAGGTGATGAATGTATGTAATTTTGTTCAATTTTTCCATATGCTTGAAATTTTTTGTAGTAAAATATTGGGGAAAAATTATTGGCTTTATTCCAAAAATTTTTTTACATTTAGTTTTTAAGGACATGTACATGTACAAATGAAAAAATCTTCTATAGAACACAAGAAATATAGATCTTTCAATGAAAATACTGTCATTTCAACAGACTGCAAAATGGATTTTATTTATCCCTTTGTTGACTTCTAAGACCTTTTGCTTTTCATTTGAGACTGATTTTGTGCAAAGGATGAAAGAACTTTCCCTTTCTTTTATTATAGACAATATACCAGAAAAAAAGAGAAACTGCAAATTGTCTCGCCATAAGAAGAAAACCATTTTTTCCCTTTTCTTTTTCCAGGTGGTGGAGCTGTTGTTAGCTCGAGGGGCAAATAAAGAGCACAGGAATGTTTCTGATTACACACCTCTAAGCCTGGCTGCTTCTGGTGGTTATGTGAATATTATCAAAATATTACTAAATGCAGGAGCTGAGATTAATTCTAGGTAAGTTTTAGTCTCTCTCTTCAAGTCCCTTAAGAGTGTTATGTTAAAGATATCTGTAGAACAGCACATCTTTAGTGCCATATATAGGAAATGCCTACATTACAAATTTAGAATTCAAATTTAAATATTTAAAATTATTGACATAGAACTTGAAAAAATTATCAATTACTCTTAAGTAACTTCACTTTAATAATGAGTTAATTTGTTTTTAGTCCAAGTCATTGTACAGAAAGTATTCTGGTTCTGGGTAGTAAAGGATTTGAAATGTGTTCTTAAATAAGTCTACAGAATAAAGAATCTTAATTTTCAATCATGAGATAGAATTCTGTTTTATCATCCAATTTTTCCAGGACATTTAAAAATGTATATTTTTCCTTCTGTTCTTCCCATACTTCCACCCCCAGAACTGGTAGCAAATTGGGCATTTCTCCTCTGATGTTAGCAGCTATGAATGGGCACACAGCTGCCGTTAAGCTCCTGTTAGACATGGGCTCTGACATTAATGCTCAAATAGAAACCAATCGGAACACTGCCCTTACCTTAGCCTGCTTCCAAGGAAGAACTGAAGTGGTTAGTCTTCTGCTTGATAGAAAAGCAAATGTGGAACACAGAGCTAAGGTAAGAAGAGGTCTGAGATTAGCCTATGGATATTTCTTTGACATTTAAGGTATACATTAGCAATATGCTTATTATAATTCTAGTACTTTGTTGTAATAGTCCTCTCTTAGATATATATTTATACATTTAAACAAAAATATGACTCAGTTAAGCATCACCTCTTTAAAATACCTTGGCAACTTTTTTCTTTTAATCTTCAAGAGAGACACTGCTTTCTTTCTTTCTTTTTTTAAAATTTATTTGTTTATGGCTGTGAAAGGTTTATCTGTGGCACGTGGGATACACTTTGTGGGCATGCATGGATCTTCATTGCACGTGTGGGCTCTTCATTGCTACACGTAGGCTTCTCTCTAGTTGTGGCCAATGGCCTTAGTTGTCCTGCAGCATATGGAATCTTAGTTCCCTGACCAAGGATCAAACCCACGTCCCCTGCATTAGAAGGTGGATTCTTAAGCACTGGGCCACCAGGGAAGTCCCAGAAATAGATTTTTGTAGATAATAATGACATTAGGGTTGTCAGCTAAAAACTGTATACTGTCATGAAAGAGAAGAGAGGAACAGAGCTTCCCTAGTGGCTCAGCGTTAAAGAATCTACCTGCAGTGCAGGAGACCGGGTTCAGTTCCTGGGTCGTGAAGATCCTCTGGAGGAGAAAATGGCAGCCCCTTCCAGTATTCTTGCCTGGAGAATCCCATGGACAGAGGAGCCCAGCAGGTTACAGTCCATAAGGTCACAAACAGTTGGATACAACTAAGTGACTAACGTTTTTCACTTTCATAAGCCAAATACTTTCATCGTTTTTTTCCCCCCACAAATTAACAGTAGGCAGAATCCTCTGCTTTCAATAGATGGCACTGTAACTGAGAGAGGTTAGTCAGTGTTGAAATTTAGATGTAAATTTTTGTAACAACTATATAATATTATTCCCCCAAATTATTATTCTTTAACATTTTGGTACTTTCTAGTCTCTTATGTATTGTTTTTTATTTTCCACTAAACCTAGACTGGCCTCACACCACTAATGGAAGCTGCCTCTGGTGGTTATGCAGAGGTGGGCCGAGTTCTTTTGGATAAAGGTGCTGATGTTAATGCCCCTCCAGTCCCCTCCTCGAGAGATACAGCTTTAACCATAGCAGCAGATAAAGGGCATTATAAATTCTGTGAGCTTCTCATTGGCAGGTATGATGTTACCATACTGTATATGTGATATGGGGTTACTAATGATTACTATTCTCTGTGCAAATTGTACTATTTAAAAATCAGATGTGATATTTCTATTAACAGTGTATTTTTTTTTAAACGTTTTAAACAGACCTATGTTATTTTCCACCCATCCAGAGCTATGCTGCATTGTTTTTTTTCAGTGCAGCCTAGAAATACTTTATTTCCTTTCTTGTCTGGGTATACACTTTTGAAGTACTATAATAAGCTGTGTCAGCCATAGTCCCATCTCCCACACAATTTTGCAGAGATGTCACCCTAATTCGTGTAAGTCTGGCAATAATCTAGGCTTCACCATTGATTTTCGTGTTCTTTATGGTAATTAGGGCTTTTAAGTGAGTTATGGNCACACACACACACACACACACACACACACACACATTATTGCTTAAGGGACTCCTTGTAAGATAAAATAACCTAATGCCAATTTGGGGACTTGATTTGTAATCTTATTACATAAGCCACTTAGGCTTACTGACTAAAGGAAAAATCTGATAGAAAGTCACAGCTTCAGAAAAAGACAAAAATTGTATGATATTGCTTACATGTGAAATTTCAAAAAAAAAATTATACTAATGAATTTATATACAAAACAGAAACAGATTCACAAACACAGGAAACAAACTCACAGTTACCAAAGGGGAAAGGAGTAGCTGATGAATAAAACAGGAGTTAGGGATTAACATATCCTCACTACTATATATGGAGTAAATGATCAACAGGAACCTGCTATATAGCACAGGGAACTATACTCAAAATTTTAGAATAATCTATAAGGGAAAAGAATTTGAAAAAAAATTATATATGTATATAACTGAATACATACGTGTTCAGTATATATGTGTATATATAACTAAATAATTTTGCTGTACACCTGAAACTAATGCACGGTAAATCAACTATGCTTCAATAAAAAATAAAATTAAATTTAAAAAAGAAAGTGGTTAAGAATGTGAACTTAAAAAACAAAAAGACAAAACAGTGGTATAATAGACTAAAAGACCCCTGGATGACACTTAAGTAAATAGTAATATTCTCAGCTATCAGGGAATGTAAATTAAGACCCAGTGAGATATCACATCTACTAGAATGGCTAAATTAAAGATTGACAGTACTAAATTTTGCCGAATTGCCAAAACTAGAAATAGTAGTGATGTTCATCAATAAAATAGATAAACTAGTGTATTCACTTAATTGAATGCTGCACAATACATACAAATTACTCTCAAACACTATGGGATTAATTTATATGAAGATCTATGGTAAATGGAACTAGCCTGTGGGTAGAATCGACTGGGAAGGAACATGAGTACATAACAAATGGGAGGGAGTTTCAGAGGGGAAGGGACATGGATATACCTATGGCTGATTCTTGTTGATGTTTGACAGAAAACCACAAAATTCTGTAAAGCAATTATCCTTCAGTTAAAAAAATACAGTGGAAAATAGCAGATTTAAATTAGTTGTATCCATTTGTCAATACTCGGTGAGTATACAGTTTAAGTTTTGTGCATTTATTTACAGATTTCACCTAAAAAAAAAAAAACCTGAAAAAAATAAGAGGTTAGTTAATTGTACACTTGCTGATGTATTTAAGAGAAATTGCAGGTGTCTATTCCTTATTTAGAAACGAAATGCATCAATGATGGACAGACAAGTAACTGTGAGAGAAAAGTAAGCATAGTAGAATATTAATAGTAGAATCTAGGTGATGAATGTATGTAATTTTGTTCAATTTTTCCATATGCTTGAAATTTTTTGTAGTAAAATATTGGGGAAAAATTATTGGCTTTATTCCAAAAATTTTTTTACATTTAGTTTTTAAGGACATGTACATGTACAAATGAAAAAATCTTCTATAGAACACAAGAAATATAGATCTTTCAATGAAAATACTGTCATTTCAACAGACTGCAAAATGGATTTTATTTATCCCTTTGTTGACTTCTAAGACCTTTTGCTTTTCATTTGAGACTGATTTTGTGCAAAGGATGAAAGAACTTTCCCTTTCTTTTATTATAGACAACATACCAGAAAAAAAGAGAAACTGCAAATTGTCTCGCCATAAGAAGAAAACCATTTTTTCCCTTTTCTTTTTCCAGGTGGTGGAGCTGTTGTTAGCTCGAGGGGCAAATAAAGAGCACAGGAATGTTTCTGATTACACACCTCTAAGCCTGGCTGCTTCTGGTGGTTATGTGAATATTATCAAAATATTACTAAATGCAGGAGCTGAGATTAATTCTAGGTAAGTTTTAGTCTCTCTCTTCAAGTCCCTTAAGAGTGTTATGTTAAAGATATCTGTAGAACAGCACATCTTTAGTGCCATATATAGGAAATGCCTACATTACAAATTTAGAATTCAAATTTAAATATTTAAAATTATTGACATAGAACTTGAAAAAATTATCAATTACTCTTAAGTAACTTCACTTTAATAATGAGTTAATTTGTTTTTAGTCCAAGTCATTGTACAGAAAGTATTCTGGTTCTGGGTAGTAAAGGATTTGAAATGTGTTCTTAAATAAGTCTACAGAATAAAGAATCTTAATTTTCAATCATGAGATAGAATTCTGTTTTATCATCCAATTTTTCCAGGACATTTAAAAATGTATATTTTTCCTTCTGTTCTTCCCATACTTCCACCCCCAGAACTGGTAGCAAATTGGGCATTTCTCCTCTGATGTTAGCAGCTATGAATGGGCACACAGCTGCCGTTAAGCTCCTGTTAGACATGGGCTCTGACATTAATGCTCAAATAGAAACCAATCGGAACACTGCCCTTACCTTAGCCTGCTTCCAAGGAAGAACTGAAGTGGTTAGTCTTCTGCTTGATAGAAAAGCAAATGTGGAACACAGAGCTAAGGTAAGAAGAGGTCTGAGATTAGCCTATGGATATTTCTTTGACATTTAAGGTATACATTAGCAATATGCTTATTATAATTCTAGTACTTTGTTGTAATAGTCCTCTCTTAGATATATATTTATACATTTAAACAAAAATATGACTCAGTTAAGCATCACCTCTTTAAAATACCTTGGCAACTTTTTTCTTTTAATCTTCAAGAGAGACACTGCTTTCTTTCTTTCTTTTTTTAAAATTTATTTGTTTATGGCTGTGAAAGGTTTATCTGTGGCACGTGGGATACACTTTGTGGGCATGCATGGATCTTCATTGCACGTGTGGGCTCTTCATTGCTACACGTAGGCTTCTCTCTAGTTGTGGCCAATGGCCTTAGTTGTCCTGCAGCATATGGAATCTTAGTTCCCTGACCAAGGATCAAACCCACGTCCCCTGCATTAGAAGGTGGATTCTTAAGCACTGGGCCACCAGGGAAGTCCCAGAAATAGATTTTTGTAGATAATAATGACATTAGGGTTGTCAGCTAAAAACTGTATACTGTCATGAAAGAGAAGAGAGGAACAGAGCTTCCCTAGTGGCTCAGCGTTAAAGAATCTACCTGCAGTGCAGGAGACCGGGTTCAGTTCCTGGGTCGTGAAGATCCTCTGGAGGAGAAAATGGCAGCCCCTTCCAGTATTCTTGCCTGGAGAATCCCATGGACAGAGGAGCCCAGCAGGTTACAGTCCATAGGGTCACAAACAGTTGGATACAACTAAGTGACTAACGTTTTTCACTTTCATAAGCCAAATACTTTCATCGTTTTTTTCCCCCCACAAATTAACAGTAGGCAGAATCCTCTGCTTTCAATAGATGGCACTGTAACTGAGAGAGGTTAGTCAGTGTTGAAATTTAGATGTAAATTTTTGTAACAACTATATAATATTATTCCCCCAAATTATTATTCTTTAACATTTTGGTACTTTCTAGTCTCTTATGTATTGTTTTTTATTTTCCACTAAACCTAGACTGGCCTCACACCACTAATGGAAGCTGCCTCTGGTGGTTATGCAGAGGTGGGCCGAGTTCTTTTGGATAAAGGTGCTGATGTTAATGCCCCTCCAGTCCCCTCCTCGAGAGATACAGCTTTAACCATAGCAGCAGATAAAGGGCATTATAAATTCTGTGAGCTTCTCATTGGCAGGTATGATGTTACCATACTGTATATGTGATATGGGGTTACTAATGATTACTATTCTCTGTGCAAATTGTACTATTTAAAAATCAGATGTGATATTTCTATTAACAGTGTATTTTTTTTTTAAACGTTTTAAACAGACCTATGTTATTTTCCACCCATCCAGAGCTATGCTGCATTGTTTTTTTTTCAGTGCAGCCTAGAAATACTTTATTTCATTTCTTGTCTGGGTATACACTTTTGAAGTACTATAATAAGCTGTGTCAGCCATAGTCCCATCTCCCACACAATTTTGCAGAGATGTCACCCTAATTCGTGTAAGTCTGGCAATAATCTAGGCTTCACCATTGATTTTCGTGTTCTTTATGGTAATTAGGGCTTTTAAGTGAGTTATGGAACTGTTCAATATATAAGATAGACTCTAGAATGTTTTTTATTTTAAGTCACTTAGAGGTTGCCTGCCAGTCTTTCAGAGTTGCTTGTCTGCTAAATTGGATTTCCTACTCTAACCTTCTTAAAAGACTTTGGCATGGTGTCCTAATAGTAGTATTTAGTAGTAGCTACTATCAACTACTGTTATTTGCCATGAATCTTATTCACCGTGATGCCCACTGAGTTTTATGGTTTTTGAGCTTTATGTTATTTTAGGATTCATTGTTTTCCAAAACCACATAATATAAATACATGAATACAAATAATCTGAAAGATATAATCACCTCATGGGATACTGTGTTTGCTCTACGATACTGTTTAGTATATTATGATATATGATATTAATAGGATGTATCTTCTTATTTCTCTAAAATATTTTTACATTTTCTCAGGATTTGAAATCAGAATTATGCACAAAGAATAAATTTTTTTTAATTTGAAATAAGAAAAGCAGTTATTGATGTATGGTTAATTTTGATTTAGTGGCTTTTAATTTGATGAATGGAAGTTCTTTGTAATGTAATTTTGAGAGAAGTACAATTTAGTCCTGTGTATTTTTAAATAAATTTTTTCCTTTAAAGAATATTTTCTCAAGTTAATAGTTGATTTTTATTATCATTTGTGTCATTTCATTTGAAAGTGATATTGTGTCGTTCATTTAGGGGAGCTCATATTGATGTGCGTAACAAGAAGGGGAACACTCCGTTGTGGCTGGCAGCAAATGGTGGGCACCTTGATGTGGTTCAGCTACTGGTGCAAGCAGGGGCAGACGTGGATGCAGCCGACAACCGCAAGATCACTCCTCTTATGGCAGCATTTAGAAAGGTAGAGGTCTTTCATTCTCATCCACTTGGATGTTTTTCACTTGGACTAGGAAGTTCATAACTTAATTATCACTAAAGACTCTCTTTTTAGGAGCTAACAGCAAAGGTAAAAGCAGTAAGATAATAAGCAAATAATCACTCTGATGGCAACATTAAAAGTTAGATAATAGGCATCCCAGAAAAGCTGTCAATAGTATCAGTATTGGATGTCAAAGCTAAGTAAACTTTTAAAAATTGTACTATGTAGAATTTTCAAAATCTAGTTGCAGTCTTACTCTTTTGCAAAATAAGAATCCAACTAAGAGTAATTAATTACTTATTTATGAATGAGTGTTTTCTTGTATTAGCACACAGAAAAATGTAACTTAAATTGATTTTATTTTTAATTATTCACATTAATTTCTAGGGGAAAAGAGAAAAATGAAAATTCAGCTGTCAATATTTGAAAACTTCAGAAGTAGAAAAAAATTTTGTGAAATTTAAACTTTCTGTAGTCTATAGCATAGAACTATATATAAGAACTTGATTTAATGATTTGGTTGCTCTCCTAAATGCAGATCTGATTTGTTATTTGGAAAGCCAGTTTATTATTCCAGGGATATAGTTTTGAGTTTTGTCATTCAATAGGTAAAATCTCTTACAGATTCCAAATTATTTTGTTGTATTGAAAGTTTGTTCTTAAAAAATCACCTTTTCCTTTTTTCTCTTATTAATATCTCTTATTCTTTATACCATCTCTTGCCTGGATGTTCCAGGCTACCCTCCCACTGACTCTGAAGTTTTTTTCCTTGCTAATCATACTTATTCTCAGTGACTAGCTCCCTCTTCAAGCTAGCTAGCATATCAAGCTTGTCTTCCTAACGATTTCACTCTGTTAGTATCCTCTCTTCAAGAAACTTTTCCTGTCTCACCAGTCTCTGTAATCCTCTGAAATCGAATCTTAGTTTCAGAGACCAGTCTAGTGCCCTTTGAACTCATCTCCCATTGAGTTCCTCATGTGATTTTCTACTTGCTTGGTCTTTTTTGTGTCACTGTCTCTCATATCACCTTTGTTCTCATCTCAGGAATGCCCATGTCCTTCCTCAGTTTTCTAAAATTACTCTTCTTGGGTGCAGTGTAAATCTCCCCTTCTACAGAAACTTTTCCCATTCCATTTGAGCTCACATTGAAATACCTTATCTCTTACAGATTATAGAAATTCTACAATTTGTTATTACCTTTATCATTTATTTTGACAAATATATTGTTATTACTTTAACATATAACATGCATATACCTCATGTTTCCAAATAGACTTATAGCTCCTTAAGAAAGGCACTTATTTTTTACACTCTTCCATTGTTCATTACTTTTCTTATTACCCACTGTGTACAGTTGTACAGATTCCAAATGTTGCATTTTGTACAAAATGTAATAAATAGAGATCCACAGACAAAATTAGGTAAATGAATTGTCCCATATAAATATTTTTAAACACTGTAGAAGTGTTAATGAGGCATCAAGCAGAGGTGCAAATGCCATTTAAGGTATTCACTAAAAGATACAGGTAGGTTTTAAAATTTTATTTATTTTAATTGGAGGATAATTACTTTACAATATTGTGGTGGCTTTTGCCATACATTGACATGAATCAGCCATGGGTGCACATGTCCCCTCATCCTGAATCCCTCCCCTACCTCCCTTCCTACCCCATCCTTCTGTGTTGTCTTAGAGCACTAGCTTTGAGTGCCCAACATCACGCATTGAACTCGAACTAGTCATCTATTTTACATATGGTAATACATATGTTTCAGTGCTATTCTCTCAAATCATCCCACCCTCGCCTTCTCCCACATAGTCTAAAAGTTTGTTCTTTACATCTGTGTCTCTTTTGCTGTCTTGCATATAGGGTAGTCATTACTATCTTTCTAAATTCCATTATATGCATTAATATACTGTATTGGTGTTTCTCTTTCTAACTTGCTTCACTCTGTAATAATAGGCTCCAGTTTCATTCACCTCATTAGAACTGGCTCAAATGTGTTCTTTTTTATAGCTGAGTAATATTCCGTTCTGTATATTACCACAACTTCCTTATCCTTTGTCTGACAATGGATATCTACATTGCTTCCATGCCTTAGCTATTGTAAACAGTGCTGCAGTGAACATTGGGGTACATGTGTCTCTTTCACTTCTGGTTTCCTTAGGGTATATACTCAGCAGTGGAATTTCTGGGTCATATCGTAGTTCTATTTCCAGTTTTTTAAGGAACCTCCACACTGTTCTCCATAGTAGCTATACCAATTTGCATTCCCACCAACAGTGTAAGAGGGTTCCTTTTTCTCCACATCCTCTCCAGCACTTATTGCTTGTAGACTTGTGGATCGCAGCCATTCTGACTGGTGTGAAGTGGTACCTCATTGTGGTCTTGATTTGCATTTCTCTGATAATGAGTGATGTTGAGCATCTTTTCATGTGTTTGTTAGCCATCNCCTCATCCTGAATCCCTCCCCTACCTCCCTTCCTACCCCATCCTTCTGTGTTGTCTTAGAGCACTAGCTTTGAGTGCCCAACATCACGCATTGAACTCGAACTAGTCATCTATTTTACATATGGTAATATATATGTTTCAGTGCTATTCTCTCAAATCATCCCACCCTCGCCTTCTCCCACATAGTCTAAAAGTTTGTTCTTTACATCTGTGTCTCTTTTGCTGTCTTGCATATAGGGTAGTCATTACTATCTTTCTAAATTCCATTATATGCATTAATATACTGTATTGGTGTTTCTCTTTCTAACTTGCTTCACTCTGTAATAATAGGCTCCAGTTTCATTCACCTCATTAGAACTGGCTCAAATGTGTTCTTTTTTATAGCTGAGTAATATTCCGTTCTGTATATTACCACAACTTCCTTATCCTTTGTCTGACAATGGATATCTACATTGCTTCCATGCCTTAGCTATTGTAAACAGTGCTGCAGTGAACATTGGGGTACATGTGTCTCTTTCACTTCTGGTTTCCTTAGGGTATATACTCAGCAGTGGAATTCCTGGGTCATATCGTAGTTCTATTTCCAGTTTTTTAAGGAACCTCCACACTGTTCTCCATAGTAGCTGTACCAATTTGCATTCCCACCAACAGTGTAAGAGGGTTCCTTTTTCTCTGCACCCTCGCCTGCATTTATTTGTAGACTTTTTGATGGTGGCCATTCTGACCAGTGTGAGATGATAGCACTTACTTAGTGGTTTTGATTTATATTTCTCAAATAGTGAGTAATGCTGAGCATCTTTTCATGTGTCTATTAGCCATCTGTATGTCTTTGGAGAAATGTTTTGTTTAGTTAAAAGATACGGGTAATTTTAAAAGATGTAGATTAGAAGGAAAAAAAGGCAACAGAGGAAATGTACTGACTATAAACATATGTTTATCCATCTGTTTAGAGGTGTTGTGTCAGTAATAGTATAGATTAGAGAAAGTAGAGAGTCTCTTGAATAGGGTCTAAAGATTTTTAACATAATGAATTTTGTCAACAGTAAATAATATAACCATCATTCAAGCTTTATGCAACTGTATCTTATTTCCTTTGCATTACCTAGTACAGTACTATCTGTTCAGTTTTTATCTGAAAAAAAGAACAAAATTGTTATTTCTACTCTTTTGATGCTTAAAATTGAAATAAGGTGCTAAGATCTAATGAATTAGCTGGGGCAGCGGGGAAGGTGAGGTTTTTCTTTCATACATATCATGTATTTAAAAATTTCTTCATACTGACTTTTGGTTATCTTTTTTAAAATTCAGAATGGTTTAGACTAACACTGACTGACTAGAATTTTAGCTCAAATTATTCTGTATCTTTTCAGGAGTTAGAATGAAAGTGAACAGTGTAGATTTATCTAATTCATTAAAACCAAAGCCTGTCTCTTTTTTTGTCTGTATGCTCAATCGCTCAGTCATGACTGACCCTTTGTGACCCCATGGACTGTAGCCCGCCCGGCTCCTCTGTCCATGGAATTTTCTAGGCAAGAATACAGGAGTGGGTTGCCATTTCCTACTCCACTTTTTTATTTGAAATGCCAATAATACCCAACTTAACTCTTTATTTTGTGGCACTAATGTCAATGAAATTGTTGTTCAGACAGACTAGATTTACTGAATTCTGATTGTTTTCAGTCTGACATTGATATCTGTTTTTTAGGGTCATGTGAAAGTGGTGCGCTACTTAGTCAAAGAAGTCAATCAGTTTCCATCAGACTCTGAATGTATGAGATACATAGCAACGATCACTGATAAGGTAATACACTGATTAAATTCTTCCCCACTGTATGAACTTGGAATCCCATTTGACTATTATATATTTGTATATTCCACATTAAGAAAAGAAGCCTTAGTTTGAGCAATAATGTGTGCCATATAACTATTTTCGTTTATGTAGTATTTGGGAATGAAGTATGCTATTTAAGAAACTCTTCAGAGTATTTACTTACCTAATGAAGTAATAAAACATTTTCTATGATAGAATTACTTTAGCTTTTTAGATAGTACTTAAGCTAATTTAATTTTAATATTGATAATAAATAACCTAAAGCAAGTTATTGTTACTGTTCATTAGTGATATAATCTATCCAGACTGATAACACTTCTGAGAGGAACAAGTCAGTGAATTTTTTTTATACTTAAACAAAAATTAGCATAGTACTTTTACTTATGGTCAAGAAAACTCTTAACATGTTCAACATAATATAAGAATCAGACTGTCAGGTTAAGAATGAATTTGCTAGGATCTTTTTGCAGGAAAAGTAGAGAACATAAAATAAATCCCTTTAGAATTCTAATTGAAATATGAAATCCTAAGACATGTAAAATATAAAAATGTAAAAATATCTTTCATTTTCTCAGTTATTATGTGACAGCAACTTTTCTCATTAATTTTTGATTTAACGTAGCTGATCCACTATCTTGCCTGCCTCTAGATTTTTTTCGTGAGAATTAGTATTCCTAGATATCATTGGTCTCTATGTGGGGGAACAGAGATTGAAAATAAGGCTTTATCTTAGTATGGAAATATCCCTTTCCTGCTAAAAGTGTGTTCTGAAAATGAAATAAGAGAAAAGTCTATATTGTTTTTTATGAATGTTTCTAGCGTAAGAAGTTACAGAAACAAACTATTTGAAAACAGTTCTTGCCAAATAAGTATTTTAAAATTTTTTAAACCTGTTTTCTTTTGTTGACATTGCCCCTTTCCTTTGGCCTGTTAACTACCTAACAGATTATTGCAGCTCTATTTGCAGTATGATTTCTCATTTTTAAAATTACAGGACTAAATAATTTTAGTACCAGTCAAATGGATATTATTTTGAAGAACAGTAGAGGCTCTTTGCTTATTTAAAAAACATGCCATTTAAATTATGTTTTTATTTGGACCCTTTTTGCCCTACTGTTGATCTTTACTGCTTATGTTCATTCGAGTACCTTATTTAATATTTTCATGTTTTCAGGAATCTCTCTAAATTTTAATTATTTTGAGGTTAGAAACATCTTAATTTTTTTGTTTTAGGAGATGCTGAAGAAGTGTCACCTTTGTATGGAATCAATAGTACAAGCCAAAGATAGACAGGCTGCTGAAGCAAACAAAAATGCCAGCATTTTATTAGAGGAGTTAGACTTGGAAAAGGTAACCTTTCCATATGATAACCTTTCCATATGAAAAATATTATCTGCTTTTTTCCTTTCTTCTTTTCTTCCTCCTTATTTGTAATCTGTGGTTTTTTGCTTTGTTTTGCTTTTGCTTTAAATTATGTACGTGGTTTTCTCTCCAAGTTTGGCTCAACTGGTAGAATTATGAGTATTTTAAATATTGTTATATCATTAAAATAGTTTTCTTTGTGGTTAAATTAACAAAATGTTTTTGTAGAAATTGCATTGATCTGGAAGTGAGAGAGCCTAGCCTCTAGTGCTCAGTTATCTCAACAAATGTTCTGTTAATCCCATCCAAATCTCAGGCATACTACAGCATCATTCCCATTATTCCTGCAGGGAGTGAAATACTCCAAACATGGTATAGTTTGGATAGTCCCATAGCTGCTTCTTTACTCTCTGTTCTATCACTAACTGTCCTCTAGAATGTAATATTATAGAAATAGTAATCATAGAAGGAAAAGAATTTGTTGGTATTGAATATTATAGAATATATATTCTGCCATGTTTTATCTTTTTTAAATAGGTTAAAAATGCTATAAAGTTTAACGTGAACTTTTCAAATATGTAGTGATTGTGGGGCTGGAGCAGTGACCACTCCCCTATACAGCTGAAAATCCATGTGTAATTTCAGAGTTGGGCCCTACATATCTGCAGTTTCAAGTCCATCGATTTCAACCAATTGCAATTTGTATAGTATTGTAGTACTTATTTATTTTAAGGAGTTCACATGAAATGGGCCTGTTGAAGCCCATGTTGTTCATTAGTTGTATATTAGAATATTTTTGATTAGAGTCAGGTACATTCTTTTTGTTTAGACTTATTATGTTAAGTTACATATTTCATCTTGCATGAAGAAAATAAAATTATTTAAAACATTTTTTTCTAAGGTCAATGTAAAAATACTCTTATTTTCTGAAAAATATATTTAATATTAAGGTTTTTCATTTTAAAAAAATTTTCTAGTTTGTATTCTGATCAAACAAAAATCAGCTTTTTCTTGGCCACTTTGAGGTTTTAATTGAATATGAACATATTGTTATAATCACTGTAACGATTGTTATAGTGATTGTTACAGGCTATTATAATACAATATTATAGTATTATAATATTCTGAGAGCAGATTGTTATAATCACCGTAACAATTACTTTACCTGTCTGGAAGTTAGAGAGCCTAGCCTCTATGATGCTCAGTTATCTCAACTAATGTTTTCTTAATCCTCATCCAAATCTGTACTACACTGATCCTGGACCTTGTAATTTGTTGCCAACAGATTTATCAGAAGTACCAAATTCACTAGGAAGACATACATAACCAAGGCATAACCAGCTAGTTAAATGACCAGTTGAATCTACCGGGCAATAAATAGGGTCAAATTATATGTGAGAATATAAATTATTTGAGTTTTCTCTATAAAAGTGTTATTACTTTCACATCACAGATGGAGAAACTAAATCTATGGGGTATTAAGTAATTTACCTAATCTAGGATAGAACTTAAATCTACTTCTTTTTTATTCTAAATTCCCTGTTTTCCTTGTTCCCCTTAATTTAAGTCCACCTGCATTTTAGTGCTTCCTCCTTACAATTATTATAATATCCTGTTTTTGCGTTACTCTCTCATTTTTAAATGTTAGATTCTCTAAGTATTATTTAATGATATTGTTTCTTTTTGCATTGTTATGAATCTTAGAAGAGCTTCCTTGGTGGCTTAGTGGTAAAGAACCCTCCTGCGAATGCAAAGGACACAGATTTGATCCGTGGGTCAGGAAGATCCCCTGGAGAAGGAAATGGCAAGCCACTCCAGTATTCTTGCCTGGGAAATCCAATAGATAGAGGAGCCTAGAAGGCTACAGTCCTTGGGGTCACAAAGGAGTGGGGCACGACTTAGCAACTAAACAAAAACACAGTTGTAGAAAGCATCCTTTTTTTTAGCTGACACATAGATGGCTGTTTTTGAATAAAATTTTTGTTTCATCCTTTTGTTGTTTATACATTACATAAAATACATTTAGGAATATACTGCAAGCCTGTGGATTACAAAGTCAAACAGAATTTAGGCATATGTCCAGTTATGCATGTCTATTCTTAAAGTGAATGGGTTTTTCTCTGTTACAATATGTGCAGTGTAAACTGTGAACTCTGCAAAGTTGCCTCATATTTTAGTCTCCCTTTCACATCTTTCTACTTTTCTTCTCTTCTTTATTTTCATGTTCTGATAGTCTAAATACTGCATTTTTACTTGTTTGTCTCTCTCTACCACTAGAGTGTATGAACCACAAAATGATGTCTTACATGTTAGTAAACATTTGTTGAACACATAAATATCCATGTAGGTGAAGATAGTATACTTAAAATAAAAGAATCATGTAAACATAATACTCTAATACTTGCTTTTCCCACTCTCAATAACTGAAAAGTATTTTCAATTGATTGTGATTTATAACTGCATAATATACTACATAGTAAGTTTCCAGTATTGTCACTACATGTAATGTTGCAATAAACATTATTATACATATTTTGTTATATTTTGGCACTTTTATTTTTATGGAATAACTTTCTTTCTTCACATGAGTCAGTATATTTTAAATTTGATACTTCTAGAATATTTCCCTAATACCATCAGTAGTACACAAGTGTTGTTTCCTTGAATTCTTGCCAGCCTTTTTTAACCTTGATGTTCATACTTTCAGGGCCTCAGATTTAAAGCAATTCGAGAGAAACTTCTTTCAGTGTCTTTGCATATTTCCCCATAATATTAATTCTTAATCATAAATTAATTAGATGTAAATTATTCCACATGCATTGATACTTTATAAGCAGTTTTGAATGAGGGTGGTCTATAGATAGAATTTTAGATTATGGAGGAGACAATTCTGCTTGAACTGCAGCTTCTTTCTAGTATATTTGGTAAATTATCAGATTGGCATGTGTTAGGGTTTGGTTCACAATATTTTGCTTATGATTTACATCTGGAAAAACACACCTTTTGGCCATTTGAGACTTGGTACATTCTGGCTCCACCATTTCTGATTTAGAAACATCAGTGAAGTTGGTCTTATCTAGTTTAACTTGGATGTTCTACATGGATAACTTATTTTTTTAATATAAATTTATTTATTTTAATTGGAAGTTAATTACTTTACAATATTGTATTGGTTTCGTCATACATCAACATGAATCCACCACAGGTATACACGTGTTCCCCATCCTGAACTGCCCTCCCTCCTCACTACCCGTGCCATCCCTCTGGGTTGTTCCAGTGCACCCAGCCCCAAGCATCCAGTATCATGCGTCGAACCTGGACGGGCGATTATTTTCATATATGATATTACACGTTTCAATGCCATTCTCCCAAATCATCCCACCCNATACAAAACAGAAACAGATTCACAAACACAGGAAACAAACTCACAGTTACCAAAGGGGAAAGGAGTAGCTGATGAATAAAACAGGAGTTAGGGATTAACATATCCTCACTACTATATATGGAGTAAATGATCAACAGGAACCTGCTATATAGCACAGGGAACTATACTCAAAATTTTAGAATAATCTATAAGGGAAAAGAATTTGAAAAAAAATTATATATGTATATAACTGAATACATACGTGTTCAGTATATATGTGTATATATAACTAAATAATTTTGCTGTACACCTGAAACTAATGCACGGTAAATCAACTATGCTTCAATAAAAAATAAAATTAAATTTAAAAAAGAAAGTGGTTAAGAATGTGAACTTAAAAAACAAAAAGACAAAACAGTGGTATAATAGACTAAAAGACCCCTGGATGACACTTAAGTAAATAGTAATATTCTCAGCTATCAGGGAATGTAAATTAAGACCCAGTGAGATATCACATCTACTAGAATGGCTAAATTAAAGATTGACAGTACTAAATTTTGCCGAATTGCCAAAACTAGAAATAGTAGTGATGTTCATCAATAAAATAGATAAACTAGTGTATTCACTTAATTGAATGCTGCACAATACATACAAATTACTCTCAAACACTATGGGATTAATTTATATGAAGATCTATGGTAAATGGAACTAGCCTGTGGGTAGAATCGACTGGGAAGGAACATGAGTACATAACAAATGGGAGGGAGTTTCAGAGGGGAAGGGACATGGATATACCTATGGCTGATTCTTGTTGATGTTTGACAGAAAACCACAAAATTCTGTAAAGCAATTATCCTTCAGTTAAAAAAATACAGTGGAAAATAGCAGATTTAAATTAGTTGTATCCATTTGTCAATACTCGGTGAGTATACAGTTTAAGTTTTGTGCATTTATTTACAGATTTCACCTAAAAAAAAAAAAACCTGAAAAAAATAAGAGGTTAGTTAATTGTACACTTGCTGATGTATTTAAGAGAAATTGCAGGTGTCTATTCCTTATTTAGAAACGAAATGCATCAATGATGGACAGACAAGTAACTGTGAGAGAAAAGTAAGCATAGTAGAATATTAATAGTAGAATCTAGGTGATGAATGTATGTAATTTTGTTCAATTTTTCCATATGCTTGAAATTTTTTGTAGTAAAATATTGGGGAAAAATTATTGGCTTTATTCCAAAAATTTTTTTACATTTAGTTTTTAAGGACATGTACATGTACAAATGAAAAAATCTTCTATAGAACACAAGAAATATAGATCTTTCAATGAAAATACTGTCATTTCAACAGACTGCAAAATGGATTTTATTTATCCCTTTGTTGACTTCTAAGACCTTTTGCTTTTCATTTGAGACTGATTTTGTGCAAAGGATGAAAGAACTTTCCCTTTCTTTTATTATAGACAATATACCAGAAAAAAAGAGAAACTGCAAATTGTCTCGCCATAAGAAGAAAACCATTTTTTCCCTTTTCTTTTTCCAGGTGGTGGAGCTGTTGTTAGCTCGAGGGGCAAATAAAGAGCACAGGAATGTTTCTGATTACACACCTCTAAGCCTGGCTGCTTCTGGTGGTTATGTGAATATTATCAAAATATTACTAAATGCAGGAGCTGAGATTAATTCTAGGTAAGTTTTAGTCTCTCTCTTCAAGTCCCTTAAGAGTGTTATGTTAAAGATATCTGTAGAACAGCACATCTTTAGTGCCATATATAGGAAATGCCTACATTACAAATTTAGAATTCAAATTTAAATATTTAAAATTATTGACATAGAACTTGAAAAAATTATCAATTACTCTTAAGTAACTTCACTTTAATAATGAGTTAATTTGTTTTTAGTCCAAGTCATTGTACAGAAAGTATTCTGGTTCTGGGTAGTAAAGGATTTGAAATGTGTTCTTAAATAAGTCTACAGAATAAAGAATCTTAATTTTCAATCATGAGATAGAATTCTGTTTTATCATCCAATTTTTCCAGGACATTTAAAAATGTATATTTTTCCTTCTGTTCTTCCCATACTTCCACCCCCAGAACTGGTAGCAAATTGGGCATTTCTCCTCTGATGTTAGCAGCTATGAATGGGCACACAGCTGCCGTTAAGCTCCTGTTAGACATGGGCTCTGACATTAATGCTCAAATAGAAACCAATCGGAACACTGCCCTTACCTTAGCCTGCTTCCAAGGAAGAACTGAAGTGGTTAGTCTTCTGCTTGATAGAAAAGCAAATGTGGAACACAGAGCTAAGGTAAGAAGAGGTCTGAGATTAGCCTATGGATATTTCTTTGACATTTAAGGTATACATTAGCAATATGCTTATTATAATTCTAGTACTTTGTTGTAATAGTCCTCTCTTAGATATATATTTATACATTTAAACAAAAATATGACTCAGTTAAGCATCACCTCTTTAAAATACCTTGGCAACTTTTTTCTTTTAATCTTCAAGAGAGACACTGCTTTCTTTCTTTCTTTTTTTAAAATTTATTTGTTTATGGCTGTGAAAGGTTTATCTGTGGCACGTGGGATACACTTTGTGGGCATGCATGGATCTTCATTGCACGTGTGGGCTCTTCATTGCTACACGTAGGCTTCTCTCTAGTTGTGGCCAATGGCCTTAGTTGTCCTGCAGCATATGGAATCTTAGTTCCCTGACCAAGGATCAAACCCACGTCCCCTGCATTAGAAGGTGGATTCTTAAGCACTGGGCCACCAGGGAAGTCCCAGAAATAGATTTTTGTAGATAATAATGACATTAGGGTTGTCAGCTAAAAACTGTATACTGTCATGAAAGAGAAGAGAGGAACAGAGCTTCCCTAGTGGCTCAGCGTTAAAGAATCTACCTGCAGTGCAGGAGACCGGGTTCAGTTCCTGGGTCGTGAAGATCCTCTGGAGGAGAAAATGGCAGCCCCTTCCAGTATTCTTGCCTGGAGAATCCCATGGACAGAGGAGCCCAGCAGGTTACAGTCCATAGGGTCACAAACAGTTGGATACAACTAAGTGACTAACGTTTTTCACTTTCATAAGCCAAATACTTTCATCGTTTTTTTCCCCCCACAAATTAACAGTAGGCAGAATCCTCTGCTTTCAATAGATGGCGCTGTAACTGAGAGAGGTTAGTCAGTGTTGAAATTTAGATGTAAATTTTTGTAACAACTATATAATATTATTCCCCCAAATTATTATTCTTTAACATTTTGGTACTTTCTAGTCTCTTATGTATTGTTTTTTATTTTCCACTAAACCTAGACTGGCCTCACACCACTAATGGAAGCTGCCTCTGGTGGTTATGCAGAGGTGGGCCGAGTTCTTTTGGATAAAGGTGCTGATGTTAATGCCCCTCCAGTCCCCTCCTCGAGAGATACAGCTTTAACCATAGCAGCAGATAAAGGGCATTATAAATTCTGTGAGCTTCTCATTGGCAGGTATGATGTTACCATACTGTATATGTGATATGGGGTTACTAATGATTACTATTCTCTGTGCAAATTGTACTATTTAAAAATCAGATGTGATATTTCTATTAACAGTGTATTTTTTTTTTAAACGTTTTAAACAGACCTATGTTATTTTCCACCCATCCAGAGCTATGCTGCATTGTTTTTTTTTCAGTGCAGCCTAGAAATACTTTATTTCATTTCTTGTCTGGGTATACACTTTTGAAGTACTATAATAAGCTGTGTCAGCCATAGTCCCATCTCCCACACAATTTTGCAGAGATGTCACCCTAATTCGTGTAAGTCTGGCAATAATCTAGGCTTCACCATTGATTTTCGTGTTCTTTATGGTAATTAGGGCTTTTAAGTGAGTTATGGAACTGTTCAATATATAAGATAGACTCTAGAATGTTTTTTATTTTAAGTCACTTAGAGGTTGCCTGCCAGTCTTTCAGAGTTGCTTGTCTGCTAAATTGGATTTCCTACTCTAACCTTCTTAAAAGACTTTGGCATGGTGTCCTAATAGTAGTATTTAGTAGTAGCTACTATCAACTACTGTTATTTGCCATGAATCTTATTCACCGTGATGCCCACTGAGTTTTATGGTTTTTGAGCTTTATGTTATTTTAGGATTCATTGTTTTCCAAAACCACATAATATAAATACATGAATACAAATAATCTGAAAGATATAATCACCTCATGGGATACTGTGTTTGCTCTACGATACTGTTTAGTATATTATGATATATGATATTAATAGGATGTATCTTCTTATTTCTCTAAAATATTTTTACATTTTCTCAGGATTTGAAATCAGAATTATGCACAAAGAATAAATTTTTTTTAATTTGAAATAAGAAAAGCAGTTATTGATGTATGGTTAATTTTGATTTAGTGGCTTTTAATTTGATGAATGGAAGTTCTTTGTAATGTAATTTTGAGAGAAGTACAATTTAGTCCTGTGTATTTTTAAATAAATTTTTTCCTTTAAAGAATATTTTCTCAAGTTAATAGTTGATTTTTATTATCATTTGTGTCATTTCATTTGAAAGTGATATTGTGTCGTTCATTTAGGGGAGCTCATATTGATGTGCGTAACAAGAAGGGGAACACTCCGTTGTGGCTGGCAGCAAATGGTGGGCACCTTGATGTGGTTCAGCTACTGGTGCAAGCAGGGGCAGACGTGGATGCAGCCGACAACCGCAAGATCACTCCTCTTATGGCAGCATTTAGAAAGGTAGAGGTCTTTCATTCTCATCCACTTGGATGTTTTTCACTTGGACTAGGAAGTTCATAACTTAATTATCACTAAAGACTCTCTTTTTAGGAGCTAACAGCAAAGGTAAAAGCAGTAAGATAATAAGCAAATAATCACTCTGATGGCAACATTAAAAGTTAGATAATAGGCATCCCAGAAAAGCTGTCAATAGTATCAGTATTGGATGTCAAAGCTAAGTAAACTTTTAAAAATTGTACTATGTAGAATTTTCAAAATCTAGTTGCAGTCTTACTCTTTTGCAAAATAAGAATCCAACTAAGAGTAATTAATTACTTATTTATGAATGAGTGTTTTCTTGTATTAGCACACAGAAAAATGTAACTTAAATTGATTTTATTTTTAATTATTCACATTAATTTCTAGGGGAAAAGAGAAAAATGAAAATTCAGCTGTCAATATTTGAAAACTTCAGAAGTAGAAAAAAATTTTGTGAAATTTAAACTTTCTGTAGTCTATAGCATAGAACTATATATAAGAACTTGATTTAATGATTTGGTTGCTCTCCTAAGTGCAGATCTGATTTGTTATTTGGAAAGCCAGTTTATTATTCCAGGGATATAGTTTTGAGTTTTGTCATTCAATAGGTAAAATCTCTTGCAGATTCCAAATTATTTTGTTGTATTGAAAGTTTGTTCTTAAAAAATCACCTTTTCCTTTTTTCTCTTATTAATATCTCTTATTCTTTATACCATCTCTTGCCTGGATGTTCCAGGCTACCCTCCCACTGACTCTGAAGTTTTTTTCCTTGCTAATCATACTTATTCTCAGTGACTAGCTCCCTCTTCAAGCTAGCTAGCATATCAAGCTTGTCTTCCTAACGATTTCACTCTGTTAGTATCCTCTCTTCAAGAAACTTTTCCTGTCTCACCAGTCTCTGTAATCCTCTGAAATCGAATCTTAGTTTCAGAGACCAGTCTAGTGCCCTTTGAACTCATCTCCCATTGAGTTCCTCATGTGATTTTCTACTTGCTTGGTCTTTTTTGTGTCACTGTCTCTCATATCACCTTTGTTCTCATCTCAGGAATGCCCATGTCCTTCCTCAGTTTTCTAAAATTACTCTTCTTGGGTGCAGTGTAAATCTCCCCTTCTACAGAAACTTTTCCCATTCCATTTGAGCTCACATTGAAATACCTTATCTCTTACAGATTATAGAAATTCTACAATTTGTTATTACCTTTATCATTTATTTTGACAAATATATTGTTATTACTTTAACATATAACATGCATATACCTCATGTTTCCAAATAGACTTATAGCTCCTTAAGAAAGGCACTTATTTTTTACACTCTTCCATTGTTCATTACTTTTCTTATTACCCACTGTGTACAGTTGTACAGATTCCAAATGTTGCATTTTGTACAAAATGTAATAAATAGAGATCCACAGACAAAATTAGGTAAATGAATTGTCCCATATAAATATTTTTAAACACTGTAGAAGTGTTAATGAGGCATCAAGCAGAGGTGCAAATGCCATTTAAGGTATTCACTAAAAGATACAGGTAGGTTTTAAAATTTTATTTATTTTAATTGGAGGATAATTACTTTACAATATTATGGTGGCTTTTGCCATACATTGACATGAATCAGCCATGGGTGCACATGTCCCCTCATCCTGAATCCCTCCCCTACCTCCCTTCCTACCCCATCCTTCTGTGTTGTCTTAGAGCACTAGCTTTGAGTGCCCAACATCACGCATTGAACTCGAACTAGTCATCTATTTTACATATGGTAATATATATGTTTCAGTGCTATTCTCTCAAATCATCCCACCCTCGCCTTCTCCCACATAGTCTAAAAGTTTGTTCTTTACATCTGTGTCTCTTGCTGTCTTGCATATAGGGTAGTCATTACTATCTTTCTAAATTCCATTATATGCATTAATATACTGTATTGGTGTTTCTCTTTCTAACTTGCTTCACTCTGTAATAATAGGCTCCAGTTTCATTCACCTCATTAGAACTGGCTCAAATGTGTTCTTTTTTATAGCTGAGTAATATTCCGTTCTGTATATTACCACAACTTCCTTATCCTTTGTCTGACAATGGATATCTACATTGCTTCCATGCCTTAGCTATTGTAAACAGTGCTGCAGTGAACATTGGGGTACATGTGTCTCTTTCACTTCTGGTTTCCTTAGGGTGTATACTCAGCAGTGGAATTTCTGGGTCATATCGTAGTTCTATTTCCAGTTTTTTAAGGAACCTCCACACTGTTCTCCATAGTAGCTATACCAATTTGCATTCCCACCAACAGTGTAAGAGGGTTCCTTTTTCTCTGCACCCTCGCCTGCATTTATTTGTAGACTTTTTGATGGTGGCCATTCTGACCAGTGTGAGATGATAGCACTTACTTAGTGGTTTTGATTTATATTTCTCAAATAGTGAGTAATGCTGAGCATCTTTTCATGTGTCTATTAGCCATCTGTATGTCTTTGGAGAAATGTTTTGTTTAGTTAAAAGATACGGGTAATTTTAAAAGATGTAGATTAGAAGGAAAAAAAGGCAACAGAGGAAATGTACTGACTATAAACATATGTTTATCCATCTGTTTAGAGGTGTTGTGTCAGTAATAGTATAGATTAGAGAAAGTAGAGAGTCTCTTGAATAGGGTCTAAAGATTTTTAACATAATGAATTTTGTCAACAGTAAATAATATAACCATCATTCAAGCTTTATGCAACTGTATCTTATTTCCTTTGCATTACCTAGTACAGTACTATCTGTTCAGTTTTTATCTGAAAAAAAGAACAAAATTGTTATTTCTACTCTTTTGATGCTTAAAATTGAAATAAGGTGCTAAGATCTAATGAATTAGCTGGGGCAGCGGGGAAGGTGAGGTTTTTCTTTCATACATATCATGTATTTAAAAATTTCTTCATACTGACTTTTGGTTATCTTTTTTAAAATTCAGAATGGTTTAGACTAACACTGACTGACTAGAATTTTAGCTCAAATTATTCTGTATCTTTTCAGGAGTTAGAATGAAAGTGAACAGTGTAGATTTATCTAATTCATTAAAACCAAAGCCTGTCTCTTTTTTTGTCTGTATGCTCAATCGCTCAGTCATGACTGACCCTTTGTGACCCCATGGACTGTAGCCCGCCCGGCTCCTCTGTCCATGGAATTTTCTAGGCAAGAATACAGGAGTGGGTTGCCATTTCCTACTCCACTTTTTTATTTGAAATGCCAATAATACCCAACTTAACTCTTTATTTTGTGGCACTAATGTCAATGAAATTGTTGTTCAGACAGACTAGATTTACTGAATTCTGATTGTTTTCAGTCTGACATTGATATCTGTTTTTTAGGGTCATGTGAAAGTGGTGCGCTACTTAGTCAAAGAAGTCAATCAGTTTCCATCAGACTCTGAATGTATGAGATACATAGCAACGATCACTGATAAGGTAATACACTGATTAAATTCTTCCCCACTGTATGAACTTGGAATCCCATTTGACTATTATATATTTGTATATTCCACATTAAGAAAAGAAGCCTTAGTTTGAGCAATAATGTGTGCCATATAACTATTTTCATTTATGTAGTATTTGGGAATGAAGTATGCTATTTAAGAAACTCTTCAGAGTATTTACTTACCTAATGAAGTAATAAAACATTTTCTATGATAGAATTACTTTAGCTTTTTAGATAGTACTTAAGCTAATTTAATTTTAATATTGATAATAAATAACCTAAAGCAAGTTATTGTTACTGTTCATTAGTGATATAATCTATCCAGACTGATAACACTTCTGAGAGGAACAAGTCAGTGAATTTTTTTTATACTTAAACAAAAATTAGCATAGTACTTTTACTTATGGTCAAGAAAACTCTTAACATGTTCAACATAATATAAGAATCAGACTGTCAGGTTAAGAATGAATTTGCTAGGATCTTTTTGCAGGAAAAGTAGAGAACATAAAATAAATCCCTTTAGAATTCTAATTGAAATATGAAATCCTAAGACATGTAAAATATAAAAATGTAAAAATATCTTTCATTTTCTCAGTTATTATGTGACAGCAACTTTTCTCATTAATTTTTGATTTAACGTAGCTGATCCACTGTCTTGCCTGCCTCTAGATTTTTTTCGTGAGAATTAGTATTCCTAGATATCATTGGTCTCTATGTGGGGGAACAGAGATTGAAAATAAGGCTTTATCTTAGTATGGAAATATCCCTTTCCTGCTAAAAGTGTGTTCTGAAAATGAAATAAGAGAAAAGTCTATATTGTTTTTTATGAATGTTTCTAGCGTAAGAAGTTACAGAAACAAACTATTTGAAAACAGTTCTTGCCAAATAAGTATTTTAAAATTTTTTAAACCTGTTTTCTTTTGTTGACATTGCCCCTTTCCTTTGGCCTGTTAACTACCTAACAGATTATTGCAGCTCTATTTGCAGTATGATTTCTCATTTTTAAAATTACAGGACTAAATAATTTTAGTACCAGTCAAATGGATATTATTTTGAAGAACAGTAGAGGCTCTTTGCTTATTTAAAAAAACATGCCATTTAAATTATGTTTTTATTTGGACCCTTTTTGCCCTACTGTTGATCTTTACTGCTTATGTTCATTCGAGTACCTTATTTAATATTTTCATGTTTTCAGGAATCTCTCTAAATTTTAATTATTTTGAGGTTAGAAACATCTTAATTTTTTTGTTTTAGGAGATGCTGAAGAAGTGTCACCTTTGTATGGAATCAATAGTACAAGCCAAAGATAGACAGGCTGCTGAAGCAAACAAAAATGCCAGCATTTTATTAGAGGAGTTAGACTTGGAAAAGGTAACCTTTCCATATGATAACCTTTCCATATGAAAAATATTATCTGCTTTTTTCCTTTCTTCTTTTCTTCCTCCTTATTTGTAATCTGTGGTTTTTTGCTTTGTTTTGCTTTTGCTTTAAATTATGTACGTGGTTTTCTCTCCAAGTTTGGCTCAACTGGTAGAATTATGAGTATTTTAAATATTGTTATATCATTAAAATAGTTTTCTTTGTGGTTAAATTAACAAAATGTTTTTGTAGAAATTGCATTGATCTGGAAGTGAGAGAGCCTAGCCTCTAGTGCTCAGTTATCTCAACAAATGTTCTGTTAATCCCATCCAAATCTCAGGCATACTACAGCATCATTCCCATTATTCCTGCAGGGAGTGAAATACTCCAAACATGGTATAGTTTGGATAGTCCCATAGCTGCTTCTTTACTCTCTGTTCTATCACTAACTGTCCTCTAGAATGTAATATTATAGAAATAGTAATCATAGAAGGAAAAGAATTTGTTGGTATTGAATATTATAGAATATATATTCTGCCATGTTTTATCTTTTTTAAATAGGTTAAAAATGCTATAAAGTTTAACGTGAACTTTTCAAATATGTAGTGATTGTGGGGCTGGAGCAGTGACCACTCCCCCATACAGCTGAAAATCCATGTGTAATTTCAGAGTTGGGCCCTACATATCTGCAGTTTCAAGTCCATCGATTTCAACCAATTGCAATTTGTATAGTATTGTAGTACTTATTTATTTTAAGGAGTTCACATGAAATGGGCCTGTTGAAGCCCATGTTGTTCATTAGTTGTATATTAGAATATTTTTGATTAGAGTCAGGTACATTCTTTTTGTTTAGACTTATTATGTTAAGTTACATATTTCATCTTGCATGAAGAAAATAAAATTATTTAAAACATTTTTTTCTAAAGTCAATGTAAAAATACTCTTATTTTCTGAAAAATATATTTAATATTAAGGTTTTTCATTTAAAAAAAATTTTCTAGTTTGTATTCTGATCAAACAAAAATCAGCTTTTTCTTGGCCACTTTGAGGTTTTAATTGAATATGAACATATTGTTATAATCACTGTAACGATTGTTATAGTGATTGTTACAGGCTATTATAATACAATATTATAGTATTATAATATTCTGAGAGCAGATTGTTATAATCACCGTAACAATTACTTTACCTGTCTGGAAGTTAGAGAGCCTAGCCTCTATGATGCTCAGTTATCTCAACTAATGTTTTCTTAATCCTCATCCAAATCTGTACTACACTGATCCTGGACCTTGTAATTTGTTGCCAACAGATTTATCAGAAGTACCAAATTCACTAGGAAGACATACATAACCAAGGCATAACCAGCTAGTTAAATGACCAGTTGAATCTACCGGGCAATAAATAGGGTCAAATTATATGTGAGAATATAAATTATTTGAGTTTTCTCTATAAAAGTGTTATTACTTTCACATCACAGATGGAGAAACTAAATCTATGGGGTATTAAGTAATTTACCTAATCTAGGATAGAACTTAAATCTACTTCTTTTTTATTCTAAATTCGCTGTTTTCCTTGTTCCCCTTAATTTAAGTCCACCTGCATTTTAGTGCTTCCTCCTTACAATTATTATAATATCCTGTTTTTGCGTTACTCTCTCATTTTTAAATGTTAGATTCTCTAAGTATTATTTAATGATAGTTTCTTTTTGCATTGTTATGAATCTTAGAAGAGCTTCCTTGGTGGCTTAGTGGTAAAGAACCCTCCTGCGAATGCAAAGGACACAGATTTGATCCGTGGGTCAGGAAGATCCCCTGGAGAAGGAAATGGCAAGCCACTCCAGTATTCTTGCCTGGGAAATCCAATAGATAGAGGAGCCTAGAAGGCTACAGTCCTTGGGGTCACAAAGGAGTGGGGCACGACTTAGCAACTAAACAAAAACACAGTTGTAGAAAGCATCCTTTTTTTTAGCTGACACATAGATGGCTGAATAAAATTTTTGTTTCATCCTTTTGTTGTTTATACATTACATAAAATACATTTAGGAATATACTGCAAGCCTGTGGATTACAAAGTCAAACAGAATTTAGGCATATGTCCAGTTATGCATGTCTATTCTTAAAGTGAATGGGTTTTTCTCTGTTACAATATGTGCAGTGTAAACTGTGAACTCTGCAAAGTTGCCTCATATTTTAGTCTCCCTTTCACATCTTTCTACTTTTCTTCTCTTCTTTATTTTCATGTTCTGATAGTCTAAATACTGCATTTTTACTTGTTTGTCTCTCTCTACCACTAGAGTGTATGAACCACAAAATGATGTCTTACATGTTAGTAAACATTTGTTGAACACATAAATATCCATGTAGGTGAAGATAGTATACTTAAAATAAAAGAATCATGTAAACATAATACTCTAATACTTGCTTTTCCCACTCTCAATAACTGAAAAGTATTTTCAATTGATTGTGATTTATAACTGCATAATATACTACATAGTAAGTTTCCAGTATTGTCACTACATGTAATGTTGCAATAAACATTATTATACATATTTTGTTATATTTTGGCACTTTTATTTTTATGGAATAACTTTCTTTCTTCACATGAGTCAGTATATTTTAAATTTGATACTTCTAGAATATTTCCCTAATACCATCAGTAGTACACAAGTGTTGTTTCCTTGAATTCTTGCCAGCCTTTTTTAACCTTGATGTTCATACTTTCAGGGCCTCAGATTTAAAGCAATTCGAGAGAAACTTCTTTCAGTGTCTTTGCATATTTCCCCATAATATTAATTCTTAATCATAAATTAATTAGATGTAAATTATTCCACATGCATTGATACTTTATAAGCAGTTTTGAATGCGGGTGGTCTATAGATAGAATTTTAGATTATGGAGGAGACAATTCTGCTTGAACTGCAGCTTCTTTCTAGTATATTTGGTAAATTATCAGATTGGCATATGTTAGGGTTTGGTTCACAATATTTTGCTTATGATTTACATCTGGAAAAACACACCTTTTGGCCATTTGAGACTTGGTACATTCTGGCTCCACCATTTCTGATTTAGAAACATCAGTGAAGTTGGTCTTATCTAGTTTAACTTGGATGTTCTACATGGATAACTTATTTTTTTAATATAAATTTATTTATTTTAATTGGAAGTTAATTACTTTACAATATTGTATTGGTTTCGTCATACATCAACATGAATCCACCACAGGTATACACGTGTTCCCCATCCTGAACTGCCCTCCCTCCTCACTACCCGTGCCATCCCTCTGGGTTGTCCCAGTGCACCCAGCCCCAAGCATCCAGTATCATGCATCGAACCTGGACGGGCGATTATTTTCATATATGATATTACACGTTTCAATGCCATTCTCCCAAATCATCCCACCCTCTCCCTCTCCCACAGAGTCCAAAAGACTGTTCTATACAACAGTATCTCTTTTGCTGTCTCGCATATAGGATTATCGTTACCATCTTTCTAAATTCCATATATATGCGCTAGTATACTGTTGGTGTTTTTCTTTCTGGCTTACTTCACTCTGTATAATAGGCTCCAGTTTCATCCATCTCATTAGAACTGATTCAAATGTATTCTTTTTAATGGCTGAGTAAATACTCCATTGTGTATATGTACCACAGCTTTCTTATCCATTCATCTGCTGATGGACATCT
>SJYW01046125.1:234160-266321 GCA_006410735.1 Raphicerus campestris | reverse complement strand
ATGCTATAAAGAGCAGCATTGTATAGGAACATAGAATGTTACGTTCATTAATCAAGGTAAATAGGATGTGGTCTAACAGGAGATGGCAAGAGTGAACCAGTGAACTAAAAATGGATGGGAATGGGTGAATTTAATTCAGATGACCATTATATCTACTACTGTGGCAAGAATGCCTTAGAAGAAATGGAGTTGCCCTCATAGTCAACAGGAGTCTGTGATGTAGTACTTGGATGCAATCTCAAAAACGACAGAATGATCTCGGTTCGTTTCCAAGGCAAACCATTCAACATCGCATTAATCTAAGTCTATGCCCTAACCACTAATGCTGAAGAAGCTGAAATTGACCAGTTCTTTCAAGACCTACAAGACCTTCCAGAAGTAACACCACAAAAAAGATGTCCTTTTCATCATGGGAAACTGGAAACTAAAGGTAGGAAGTCAAGAGATACCTGGAGTAACAAGCAAGTTTGGCCGTGGAGTACAAAATGAAGCAGGGCAAAGACTAATGGAGTTTTGCCAAGAGAACACACTGGCCATAGCAAACATCCTTTTCCAGAAACATAAGAGACGACTGTACATATGGACATCACCAGATGGTCAATATCAAAATCAGACTGGTTATATTCTTTGCAGCCAAAGTTAGAAAAACTCTATACAGTCAGTGAAAACAAGATTCGGAGCTGAGTATGGCTCAGATCATGGACTCCTTATTGCCAAATTCAGACTTAAATTGAAGAAAGTAGGTAAAACCACTAAGCCATTCAGGTATAACCTAAATCAAGTCCCTTATGATTCACTGCAGATAATGACTGCAGCCATGAAATTAAAAGACACTTACTCCTTGGAAGGAAAGTTATGACCAACCTAGATAGCATATTCAAAAGCAGAGACATTACTTTGCCAACAAAGGTCCATCTAGTCAAGGTTGTGGTTTTTCCACTGGTCATGTATGGATGTGAGAGCTGGACTGTGAAGAAAGCTGAGCGCCGAGTTGATGCTTTTGAACCGTGGTGTTGGAGAAGACTCTTGAGAGTCCCTTGGACTGCAAGGGGATCCAACCAGTCCATTCTAAAGGAGATCAGCCCTGGGATTTCTGTGGAGGGAATGATGCTAAAGCTGAAACTCCAGTACTTTGTCCACCTCATGTGAAGAGTTGACTCACTGGAAAAGACTAATGCTGGGAGGGATTGGAGGCAGGAGGAGAAGGGGACAACAGAGGATGACATGGCTGGATGACATCACCGATTGGATGGATGTGAGTCTGAGTGAACTCCGGGAGTTGGTGATGGACAGGGAGGCCTGGCGTGCTGCAATTCATGGGGTCACAAAGAGTCAGACATGAGTGAACAACTGAACTGAACTGATGATTATACAGTGGACGTGACAAATAGATTCAAGTGATTAGATCTGTTAGAGGCCCTGAAGAACTATGAATGTAGGTTTGTAACATTGTACAGGAGATGGTAACAAAAACCATCCCCAAGGGGGGAAAAAAGTGCAACAAGGCAGAATTGTTGTCTGAGAGGGCCTTACAAATAACTGAGAAAAGAGAAGGGAGAGACTTCTCTGGTGGCCCAATGTGTAAGACTCTGAGCTCCCAATGCACGGGGCCTGGGTTTGATTCCTGGTTAGGGAACTAGATCCGACATGCCACAGCTAAGACCCAGTGGAACCAAAATATATATATAGAGAGAGATTTTTTAAGAGAAGCAAAAGGCAAAAGTGAAAGATATATCCAAATGAATGCAGAGTTCTGAAGAATATCAAGGAGAGACAAGAAAGAAAGCCTCCTTGAGTGAATAATGCAGAGAAACAGGTGGCAAGAACATACAAACTGTACAAAAAAGATCTTAATGACCCAGATAACCACAATGGTGTGGTCACTCACCTAACACCAGACATCCTGTAGTGTCAACTCAAGTTGGCCTTAGGAAGCATTACTACAAACAAAGCTAGTGGAGGTGATGGAATTTCAGCTGAGCTGTTTCAAATCCTAAACTATGATGATGCTATTAAAGTTCTGCACTCATGACAGCAAATTTGGAAAACTCACCAGTAGCCATGGGCCTGGAAAAGGTTTTCATTTTCTATCCTAAAGAAGGACAATGCCAAAGAAACTGCCACACAATTGTGAAATTGTTGAAATTGGCACACAATTGTGCTCATCTCACATGCTAGCAATGGCCTTCAGCCTAGGCTTCAACAATATGTGAACCAAGAACTTCCAGGTCTACAAGCTGGATTTAGAAAAGCCGAGGAACTAGAGATCAAATTGCCAACATCTGTTGGATCATAGAAAAAGCAAGAAAGTTCCAGAAAAACATCTACATCTGCTTCATTAATACACTAAAAACTTTGACTGTGTGAATCACAGAAAACTGTGGAAAGTTCTTAAAGAGATGGGAATACCAGACCACCTTACCTGTCTCCTGCGAAATCTGTACACATGTCAAGAAGCAAGTTAGAACCAGACATGGAACAATGGACTGGTATGGAATGGTTCAAAATTGATAAAGGAGTACCTCAAAGCTTCATTTTGTTACCCTGCTTATTTAACTTATATGCAGAGTACATCATGCAAAATGCCAGATTGGATGAATCACAGACTGGAATCAAGATTGCTAGAAGCAGTATCAATAACCTCAGATATGCAGATGACACCACCCTAATGGCAGAAAGCCGAGAGGAACCAAAGAGCCTCTTAGTGAAGGTGAAAGGGGAGAGTGAAAAAGCTGGTTTAAAGCTCAAGGTGCAAAAACCTTAAGATCATGGCATCTGGTCCCATCACTTCATGGAAGATAAGATGGGGAAACAATAGAAACAGTGACAGACTTTCTTTTCTTGGGCACCTGCAGATGGTGACTGCAGCCATGAAATTAAAAAATGCTTGCTCCTTGACACAAAAGTTGTGACAGCTTCGACAGCATACTGAAAATCAGGGACATCACTTTTCTGACAGAGGTCCATATAGTCTAAACCATGGTTTTTCCAGTTGTCATGTACAGATGTGAGAACTGGACATTAAGAAGGCTGAGTACCAAAGAATTGATGCTTTTGGACTGTGGTGCTCTTGAAGTGCTCTTGACTGAGAATACTCTTGAGAATCCTTTGGACAGCAAGGGGATCAAACCACTCAATCCTAAAGGAAATCAGTCCTGAATATTCATTGGAAGGACTGATACTGAAGCTGAAGGTCTAAAGCTTTGGCCACCTGATTCAAAGAACCAACTCTTTGGAAAAGAGCATGACACTGAGGAAGATTGAGGGCGGAAGAGTAGGAGGCCACAGACTATGTGATGGTTGGATAGCAGTATCAACTCAATGGACAGAAGTTTGCGACATTCCCAGGGACAGTAAAGGACAGGGAAGCCTGGTATGTTTCAGTCCACCTGGTCACAAAGAGTTAGACATGATTAAGCAACTAAACAACAAGAACAACTACAGTGTCATTTCCAGCAGAGTAAAAGTCTTTAAAATGCCCTGTGGGACCTTAGGTAATCAAGACCACTGATATGCTATCTGAAAGTGATTTCCTACTATTCTCCATCAAACTGGCATACATAAACATGCCAAAGAATGTTCAAACTACCACACAATTGCACTCATCTTACATGTTAGTGGATGTGACTGGTGATAGAAGCAAGGTCTGATGCCGTAAAGAGCAATATTGCATAGGAACCTGGAACGTCAGGTCCATGAATCAAGGCAAATTGGAAGTGGTCAAACAAGAGATGGCAAGAGTGAACGTTGACATTCTAGGAATCAGCGAACTAAAATGGACTGGAATGGGTGAATTTAACTCGGATGACCATTATATCTACTACTGCGGGAGGGAATCCTTCAGAAGAAATGGAGTAGCCATCACGGTCAACAANCTAGGAATCAGCGAACTAAAATGGACTGGAATGGGTGAATTTAACTCGGATGACCATTATATCTACTACTGCGGGAGGGAATCCTTCAGAAGAAATGGAGTAGCCATCACGGTCAACAAGAGTCCAAAATGCAGTATTTGGATGCAGTCTCAAAAACGGCAGAATGATCTCTGTTAATCTCCAAGGCAAACCATTCAATATCGTAGTTATCCAAGTCTATGCCCCAACCAGTGACGCTGAAGAAGCTGAAATTGAACGGTTCTATGAAGACCTCTAAGACCTTTTAGAACTAACACCCTAAAAAGATGTCCTTTCATTATTGGGGCCTGGAATGCAAAAGTAGGAAGTCAAGAAACACCTGGAGTAACAGGCAGATTTAGCCATGGAACGCAGAATGAAGCAGGGCAAAGACTAACAGAGTTTTGCCAAGAAAGTGCACTGGTCATAGCAAACACCCTCTTCCAACAACACAAGAGAAGACTCTACACATGGACATAACCAGATGGCCAATACTGAAATCNAACACATATGCTAGTAAAGTAATGCTCAGATTCTCCAAACCAGGCTTCAACAGTATGTGAACTGTGAACTTCAGAATGTTCAAGTTGGATTTAGAAAAGGCAGAGGAACCAGAGATCAAATTGGTAACATCTGTTGGATCAGAAAAAGCAAGAGAATTCCAGTAAAACATCTACTTCTGCAGTATTGATTATGCCAAAGCCTTTGACTGTGTAGATCACAACAAACTGTGGAAAATTATGAAAGAGATGGGAATATCAGACTACCTTACCTGCCTCCTGAGAAATCTTTGTGCAGTTCAAAAAGCAACAGTTAGTACCACACATAGAACAACAGACTGGTTCCAGAATGGGAAAGGAGTACATTAAGACTGTATTTTGTCACCCTGCATATTTAACTTACATGCAAAGTACATCATATGAAATGCTAGACTGGATGAAGCATAAGTTGGAATCAAGATTGCCAGGAGAAATATCAGTAACCTCAAATATGCAGATGATACCACCCTTATGGCAGAAATGGAAGAAGAACTAAAGAGCCTCTTGATGAAAGTGAGAGAGGAGAATGAAAAAGCTGGCTCAAACTCAAGATTCAGAAAACTAAGATCATGGCATCCAGTCCCATCAGTTCATGGCAAATAGATGGGGAAACAATGGAAACAAGTGAGAGGCTTTATTTCCTTCGGCTCCAAAATCACTGCATATGATGACAGCTGCCATGAAATTGAAAGACGCTTGCTCCTTGGAAGAAAAGCTATGGTCCACCTAGACTGCATGTTAAAAAACACAGATATTTCTTTGCCACCAAAGGTCCATCTAGTCAAAGCTATTGTTTTTCCAGTATTCATGTCTGGTTATGAGAGTTGGACTATAAAGAAAGCTGAGGCCCAAAGAATTGATGCTTTTGAACTGTGATGTTGGAAAAGACTTGAGAGTCCCTTGGACTGCAAGGAGATCCAACCAGTCAGTCCTAAAGGAAATCGGTCCTGAATATTGATTGGAAGAACTGCTGCTCAAGCTGTAGCTCCAGTACTTTGGCCACCTGATGCAAAGAAGTGACCCTGATGCTGGGAAAGATTGAAGGCAGGAGAAGAGGACATCAGAGGATGAGATGGTTGGATGGTATCACTGACTCGATGGACATGAGTTTGGGCAAGCTCTGGGAGTTCGTGATGGACAGGGAAGCCTGGCATGCTGCAGTCCATGGAGTCGCAAAGAGTCAGACACATCAGAGCGACTGAACTGACCTGAACTGAGAGGAAACTTGGGTACTTTTGGAAGATCAGCAAAAGTTTCTAGGGGGCATATACTATGCAAACAAATTATGTATCTCCAGTTTTCATTTGTGTTCTTTCCTGAAATCCATCTGCTTGAGAAAGTATCTAATATTCTATAGATTCTCCTTAATTATTTATCTTTCCAAAAACAAAAATCTTAATCTCTTACTCAAGAGAATATAATTATGGTACATTGCCTCCTGATGTGAAAACTTTCAAGGTGGCAAAACCTCTCAGTCACCCTGAACAAGGATTATTTCAAAAGGGAGGAGGAGTGACTAACAATGGCTGGAGATTAAAAAAATGAAATCAGACTTTTTTTCAAGAAACTTAAGTCTGATTTGGCTTATAAGCTTGTCTCTAAGCACTGGTTTCCTTAGTTAGGCTATTGTGACATTTTCCATAAAGTAAGTATCATTGTTTTGACATATATTTAAAATACACATAAAATAAATAGATAGCTTCCCAGGTGGCACCAGTAGTCAAGAATTTGCCTGCCAGTGCAGGAGATGCAGGAGAGGTGGGTTCTATCTCTTGAGTCAAGATTCTCTGGAGTTGAAAATGGCAATCCACTCCAGTATATCTTGCCTGCAGAATCCCATGGACAGATAAGCCTGGTGGGTTACAGTCCATGGGGTTGCAGAGTCCAACCTAACTGAGCATGTGAGCACAGCTCAGTGTTCTGTAAATGTATACTGTTGTTAATTTATCCCCACTCTGGATCTCACCACATGAATTTGCCTATTTCCTTTTACTACCATAGTAATCAACTTTTGCAATGAAAAGTATTAAACCTATATTTTTCTACTAGAGGTAGACATTTTATAGAATATATTCTTAGGATAAGCAGTTTGTAATTTTCATAGAAGGCTTTCAAATTACCTTTCCAAAAACTCTATAATATTTATACCAATGGCAGTGTAGGAAAGAATTCATTTTCCCAAGCTTTTGCTGTCTGATACCTCTTATAATTTACATTTCCTTAGTGATTATGGAGTTATATATCTTTATCAATCATCCATTTTGAAATTAGGTTGTCTTTTATCATTAATTTGATCTTGACATTTAAAAATATTATCTTCTCTTTATAGTGATTTGAGTATGATTTTGATCAGTGAGTTGAACTGAGATAACTTTGAGTTTTATGGTATCCTAGTACCTTTATGATGAATGACATTATGTGACATTTTTCCAATGAAAATTCCAGTGTTATAATTCTGTTTTATTGATTCTTTAACAGTTAAGGGAAGAAAGTCGAAGGCTGGCTTTGGCTGCCAAACGAGAAAAGAGAAAGGAGAAGAGACGAAAGAAAAAGGAAGAACAAAGAAGAAAACTAGAAGAAATTGAAGCCAAAAATAAAGAAAACTTTGAACTCCAAGCTGCTCAAGAAAAAGAAAAGCATAAAGTTGAAGGTATTTTCTCTAAATCGTCTAATTTCTTTCATATAATGCTTTCTATTCAAAATTGCATTTCATTAAATATAAATAAGATAACATTAAATATCAAAGATCTTTTATGTTATTAAACCCTAAAGTATTTATATGCTGTTTTTATTTATTGACTTCATCCCAACTTCTATTGTAAACAATTTCAAACTTACACACAAGTCGAAAGAATGATAAAACAAACACCTGAATACCCTTCACCTAATTTAAAAACAAACATTTTACTATATTTGCTTTATCTCTAAGTATATATACATATTTTTTCCCTAAGCTATCTGAAAATAAATTGCAGGTGTCTGACATTGCACCTGGAATAAATACATAAAATCATTAAAAAAAAATTATCAGTACTTCCATAATTTCATATACAGTCAAGACCATGTTCAGATTTTTCTTAAATGAGGAAATTACTTTTACTTTCTAACTAAAAATCATGTGAAGTAAGGATATTGTTAGATAGAACCATTATCATTAAACCACCAAATATGTATAGTGTGTATGTGTGTATTTCCCTCTCCTCCAGTCTTTTATTTTGAAAAATTTCAGGCTGCAGAAAATTTTAAGAGTTAGTATGATGAATACCTGCAAGTCACCTAGATTCATATAACATTGTGGCACATTTATATTTTTCCTCTTTTTGTTTTGAATAGTCTTATATATATTGTACACATCATACAGAATTACCCTTAAATACTTGAGCAGTATTTCCCAAGAGAACATTATTTTATGTATTGACAATAATATTATTACACTTGAGAAATTTAATAATTATGAATAATATGTAATATATAGTACATATTCCCAAACTAATTCCAAATTTAAAAAAAATGTTTATGTATTTGTTTGCAACAGGTCTTAGTTGCAGAACACAGGATCCTTTTTTAGTTGCAGCATGTAGGGTCTTTACTTGCAGTATGTAAGATTTTATCTGTGGCATGATGGATCTAGTTCCCTGACCAAGAATCAAACGTGGATCCCCTGCATTGAGAGTGTAATGTCTTAGGCACTGGACTATCAAGAAGGTCCCCTGAAATATTTTTTTATAATTTCCTAGTATATGTTGTTTAGAACTTAGGAACAGAGAGGAGAATAGATAAATCATATCCATCTCATTACTAGTGAATGATGGGATGACTGGTGACTTTATGTATCTAAAAGTAGTAGTAAAGTAGTCTCTCGGTTTATTTTTGTTAAGTGCTTAAAGCTAAATGTATGGCAAGAACACTAGAACCTGCTAACTCAGTATTACTGCTTCTACAGATGAGCCTGAAGTCTTGACAGAGCCTCCAAGTGCCACAACCACTACTACCATAGGTATATCTGCAACCTGGACCACTTTGGCAGGTTCCCATGGTAAAAGAAATAATACCATAACTACAACCAGTTCAAAGAGGAAAAACAGGAAAAATAAAATTACTCCGGAAAATGTTCAAATTATATTTGATGATCCACTACCAATCTCATACAGTCAGCCAGAGAAGGTGAACGGAGAGTCCAAGAGCAGCAGTACCAGCGAGAGTGGAGATAGTGATAACATGAGAATTTCCAGTTGCAGTGATGAAAGTAGTAACAGCAACAGCAGCCGAAAGAGTGACAATCATTCACCTGCCGTGGTCACTACCACTGTGACCAGCAAGAAACAGCCATCAGTTCTGGTTACATTTCCAAAGGAGGAGAGAAAGTCTGTTTCTGGCAAGACTTCAATAAAGTGAGTTCCAGTTTTTATTTTCACAATTTACAGTATCGTTATGAAACACTTTGTTGTTGAATTTTTTAGTAAAGCAGTCAAATGAAAAAGACGAAGTAAGTGTTTGTCCTTGCTCTTAAAGAAGGCACAGTTCTTTAAATTAAAGAATTACTATGTAATTTCTTCATTTGGATTGCTAACCCATGATAAGTATCAGTTGTGGTTTTTCAGAGATTGTTATTGTATTTCAGTTCCACTGTATTTGACCTCTAGATAATATCTTCTTAAAATTGCCCCTTCATATTATGCCCAGTATTGGAAAATGAAAAATAAATTTCTCATTTATTCATAATATTCAAAAAATAAAGAATAAAATCATGTGTTAGTTTGCTGTTATCATTAAAAAATTATTCATCTGTTCTATATTTAATGTGTTTTTCCTCCTTGTTAAAGATTGTCAGAGACTATCAGTGAAGTGACCAGTAATTCTCTCTCCACTTGCACAAAATCTGGTCCATCTCCCCTTTCCTCTCCAAATGGGAAATTAACAGTAGCAAGTCCCAAGCGTGGACAGAAGAGGGAAGAAGGATGGAAAGAGGTTGTAAGGAGGTAACTGATTATTTCTTTGTTTTTCCCACTTGTTTTATATGTGCTCTATTTCACAGAGAAGTATAGTCTACCTTACGATTAAATTCCCCTAACTGTTCCAGATGCTGCAAACAAACTGGTGGCCCAGGGCTGCCAATGGAGACAAACTATACTAATTTTATATGGAAAAAAGTATATGTTAATACTTTCAAAACTGGGAGATTTTACATAAAAAGTTAGGTCATTGTGTGTCTGCTTCACCTGCATAGATACTGGCTTTTGGTAGTGAACTAATTTCTTTAAGGTGGTAGACTGTCTTAGTCTTCCTTGTAACCTTGAAGCCCAGTAGGTAGTGTCTACCGCATGCTTATAAATATTTGAATAGTAAATAAATATTGGTTTTAAGCTATTCTTGTCTTCAAATCATAGAATATTTTTACTTCAGGAGTTTTAGAACTAAAATATTTTACTGTATTTTGCTTGGGATTTTTAAAATAATGTGTTAAAAAGTAAAACAGTATCCCAGAAACTGAAAGGTGTTAAGATACCACCTACCAAGAAAGGATGTGATCCAAAAAAAGTATAATGTACATTTCTTTTCCTGTTTTCGGCCAAGACTTCCCCTCAACCTCCATTTCTGTCTTCATCTCTGTCACACGGCTATTGAACTAATTAAAATTGTAACACCAAAGTTCATTCTCACTGTTAGTCGCTCAGTCATGTCCGACTCTTTGTAACCCCATGGACTGGGACTCACCAGTTTCTATTATCCATGCTCTCATATAAAAAGTAAGATAATTCCATTTTTGGCATGCAGTTTTATTTAATTTTGGCTGCACCGGGTCTTCATTGCTGTTGTGGGCATCTCCAGTTGCAACACTTGGGCTGCTCTTGTGGTCTGTGGGCTTCACTTCTAATAGCAGACAGACTCTGGAGCACTTAGGCTCTCTAATTGTGGGTGCCTGGGCTTAGTTGCCCCAGGGCGTGTGAGATCTTAGTTCCCCAACCAGGGATCAAATTTTCATCCCCTCCTTTGGAAGGCAGATTCCCACACACTAGACCACCAGGGGAAGTCCCTGCACGCATCTTATAGTATACAAACAAATTCTTAACTAATTTAAAATAATGATTCCTGAGTCATGTTCTTTAAGGGAAAAAGAAGTATCAGGTGACTTAGTTATATATATAAAAGGGCAGAAAGGCAAGGTTTTTAAACACTACCATTTAAAAAAATTCTAATTTAATATTTAATCTATTGTGGATAATTAATTTACTTAATCATTGAAGCATAATTGGCTTATTCTTTTTATTGAGAGTTATACTGTTTTTCTTTTAGAAGTATTCTTTACTTTAGACTTGTAAGAAATTTATATCTACCTTTGCTGAATCTGAGTAATTTTGTGTTAGGTGGGTTTTGCTTTTTGGAATTCCAACAGGGTTTTCTGTTTCCTCATACAACTAAACATACCTTAGCAAGTGTCCATATTTGTGGATAATCATTTGAAGGCCTCTAGAAGAATGCAGGAAAACATGAACTTTTAGTATCATTCTTTCAGTTATATATTGGTTAATGAAAACAAGAATGTAAGTCAGACACCTAAAGGCACTCACAAGAAACCTTTCTTAACTCCTTGGGCTAGATCAGACACCCCTATCAATGTGTCTTTATGATACCCTGTTAGAGCACTTATGACATCGTGTTATAATTTTCTTACTTGGTTTCTACACGGTCAATATATGTGAGTGGGAACCCATCTGTCTTATTTGCTATTAGTAGTTGCATTTACACAGTATATGTCTACATGGATATGCTTTATAGATCATAATGAAGGATAAAAGTCAAAAAAGCAAACAGTTTTTGGTAATGATATGAGAAACTCACTCACTCTTTTTTCCTGTGGCTCTTAGTTGCCTTGTATCATTTAGGATGAGACTAGGTAGAAGAGGCTTATTTAACAATGTTCTACATTTATAGAAACATATTTTAGTATACCTATCTTAATTACAACCACTGATATTTATGATTTATCTTAATTTATTATTCTAACCGTTAAACAGGTCAAAGAAAGTATCTGTTCCATCAACTGTGATATCCAGAGTGATTGGAAGAGGAGGCTGTAATATTAATGCGATTCGGGAGTTCACTGGTGCACACATAGATATTGATAAGCAGAAAGACAAGACGGGAGACCGGATAATAACTATAAGGCAAAATTTTGTCTCTTATTTTTTTCCCTTTGTATTTATTGCACTAGAGCTTAAAAATTATAGATAAACATTTGAGTTTTCAATGTAACTTTGTATTTAATAGCATACTTTTAAATGAGAATTTGATTCATGTTGGAGAAAATAACTCTTAAATTTTTTTTTCTAATTTATGTGTTCTTATGAAGTATTTCAAAGGACTTTAAAAGAATTTTTCTTTTTTGTGTGTATGACAAAGATTTGAATCATTTTTCCTTATATGAACATTTAATAAGGCATTCTTAAAACTTACTCTGAGAATTTTTCAGAAGGAATGGATTTCTAACACATTTTAGTAGTTTTCCATCTTTCTCTTAAGTTAGCATTTGAGATTTATTATTCTCAGATTATATACTTAGAGTATGAGCTCAGTAATAGATTTAAATCTAAAGTAGATATTTGTTTTGAATTGAATTTTGAGTATTTCTAAGCTGTAATAGCCTTAAAGATGATATTGTAAGAAATCATAAATTTGGTTGTGATAGACTGATGCCCTTCATAATAATAGAGGGGCTGATGGTTTAATAACTTGCCTCAACAGGAAGAAGGCAATTAACTCACTCTGTTTTATACTTACCCTCCTCTTCTTTTTTATGCCTTTTCTGGGGTAGGTGTGGTCACACTTGCCTTATCCAGAGAAGAGGGAAAGCAGAAACCCTTCATGAGTAATTTCCACCTTGGGGTTTCCATAAGGTTTTCCTGTCAGTCACATATATTCATAAACATTGAAGACTGGGTTTTGACCTTATGGCTATTGTTGGCATTATCAGGATTCTTCTCTCATTTTGGGACATCTGTCCAAAATAGTTACAATAATCACTCTACTTATAAAGAAACCAGTAGTAAACATGCTGTAAATAGAGTCATTTTACATAGCTGAATTTAAAATAAAAGACTGTTTTCTTACTCAATGATATTATTGTTCTTGCTTAATTGTACTGTTTTTAATATTGATCAATTGTTTACCTTAATGGTAACAATATGGATTATGTAGGGTTTTAAGTGCAGTGATTTTTCGATCTAGAATGTATTTCACAGTAGGAAAATGGTTGCTTAGCCTGAGGAAACAATAGTGAAATTAAATTTTTTGAAAAGAAGTAATTTGTTTCTCCTTTGAAAAATAGTGTGTTGGACAGTTTTTCGCTTTGCTTGCAAAATACTTCATAAATAGAAAACTTGCTGTTTAGCTTTTTATCTGTTTTCTGTATATATGTGCATATATATGCAGTGTACAAATGAATTTAGGCCTTATATATCTTAAAAAGGGGAAATTGGACCTAATTTTTTTTTTTTTTTTTTGTCAACTTGTAGGGGTGGCACTGAATCAACAAGACAGGCAACTCAGTTGATCAATGCTCTGATCAAGGATCCAGACAAAGAAATTGATGAACTCATTCCAAAGAATCGTTTGAAAAGCTCCTCAGCAAATTCCAAAATAGGGTCATCAGCACCTACCACCACTGCTGCTAACAGTTCCTTAATGGGAATTAAAATGACGACTGTAGCTCTGTCATCAACATCTCAAACTGCCACAGCACTTACTGTGCCTGCAATTTCTTCTGCATCTACTCACAAAACCATTAAGAATCCAGTGAATAATGTGAGGCCTGGTTTTCCAGTTTCTCTTCCATTAGCATATCCTCCTCCACAGTTTGCACATGCTTTGCTTGCTGCTCAGACTTTCCAGCAGATCCGTCCACCAAGGTTGCCCATGACCCACTTTGGAGGTACTTTTCCACCAGCTCAATCCACTTGGGGTCCTTTTCCTGTCAGGCCTTTGAGCCCTGCCAGAGCTACTAACTCGCCTAAGCCTCACATGGTGCCTCGCCATAGCAATCAGAATAGCAGTGGTTCTCAGGTGAATTCAGCAGGTTCTTTAACTTCAAGTCCAACAACTACAACCAGTTCATCAGCTTCAACGGTGCCTGGTACATCTACAAATGGCAGTCCGAGTTCACCTTCTGTTAGAAGGCAGCTTTTTGTCACAGTTGTGAAGACATCCAATGCCACCACCACAACAGTCACAACCACAGCAAGCAACAACAGCACTGCACCCACAAATGCCACATATCCTATGCCTACTGCCAAAGAACACTACCCAGTATCATCCCCATCTTCCCCGTCACCACCAGCCCAGCCAGGAGGAGTTTCTAGAAACAGCCCTTTGGATTGTGGAACAGCATCTCCAAATAAAGGGGCAGCTTCCTCTGAACCAGAAGCAGGTAGTCCACCAGTAGTAGAAACAACAAACAGTAGACCTCCAAACAGCAGCAGTTCTTCTGGGAGTTCATCAGCTCATTCTACTCAGCAGCAGCCTCCGGGATCTGTTTCTCAGGAGCCAAGACCACCTCTTCAGCAGTCTCAGGTTCCTCCCCCGGAAGTCAGAATGACTGTTCCTCCTTTAGCAACCACAAGTTCTGCTCCAGTGGCGGTGCCTTCTACTGCCCCAGTGACTTACCCTATGCCTCAGACACAAATGGGATGCTCCCAGCCTCCTCCTAAAGTGGAACCACCTGCTATTAGACCACCCCCTCATGGCACAACTGCCCCTCACAAGAATCCAGCTCCAGTGCAAAATTCATCTGTTGCAGTCCTCAGTGTCAATCACATTAAAAGACCTCACAGTGTTCCCTCCTCTGTCCAGCTACCTTCGACCTTAAGTACACAAAGTGCTTGTCAAAATTCAGTACATCCAGCAAATAAACCTATTGCTCCCAATTTCAGTGCCCCCTTACCATTTGGGCCCTTTAGCACATTGTTTGAAAATAGCCCGACTTCTGCTCATGCCTTCTGGGGAGGATCTGTTGTTTCATCTCAGTCAACACCAGAATCTATGCTATCAGGAAAATCCTCATATTTGCCAAATTCAGATCCCTTACATCAATCTGATACTTCTAAAGCTCCAGGTTTCAGACCACCATTACAGAGACCTGCTCCAAGTCCCTCAGGTAAGGTTGTATTTTCTGACATTTCTTTACCTGCTCATTTATACAGATGATGCAAAACTCTGGTTATTTTCTAGTACTTTTACTCTGACTGGGCCAGATGGACAAACTGTTTTACTGAATCAAATGCTGTTGTGAGTATTGAGTGTATTTAGCATGGCATTATTATTTTTTTAAATCTTTTTAGAAACTGCAATGGATTTTACCTTAAATTTACCATAAGTAAATTTCTTCATCAGATACATTTTTTCTCTTTCAGAATAAAAAAAAACAGTCTCTTATATTTTAATTTAATAAGATAATGCCATCAAAAGTTTCCTTTTATTTAAAGTAAAAAATACCATATATATTTAAAATTTTATTTTACTTCCACTTTACAGTCAACTGTACCTTCAATCTGCAACCCCCCCACCTCTGATATCCACAAATCTTATCTTTTTCAATGAGTTTGTTTCTTTTAAATTCTACATATAAATGAAATGAAAATATATGTGTATATATATATGTATATCTCTGTCTTTCTCTGTCTGACTTGTTTTACTTAGTTTGATGCGCTCATGACACATCCATTTTATCAGAAATTGCAGAATTTCCTTCTTTTTAAATATATCTATGGCTGAATAATATCCCACTGTGTGTGTTTATATGCCACACACACACAGTGGAATATTCAGCTATATATTTTTTTTAAAAGTGTATGTGTGCCACAACTTCTTTTCCATTCATCCATGATTGGATACTTAGGTTTTTTCCCATGTCTTAGCTATTATAAATAATGCTATTATGAACATGGGAGTGTAGGTATATTTTCAAGTTAATATTTTTGTTTCTTCTGAATATATTTCCAGAAGTGGAATTTCAGGATCATTGTGGTAGTTCCATTTTCAGTTCTTAAGATCCTCCATCCTGTTTTCCATAGTGTCTGTAGGCTGATCGTATTTCAAGTACTTACTTAATGAGCAGATATAGCTGGTAGCTGCCATATTGCACAGTGCAGATGTTGAACACATCTGTTAACATAAAAAATTCTGTTGGGCAGTGCTGATATTTAAAGAAGATCTAAAGATCTGGTTTTGAGTGGTTGCTTTTTCTTTTTTAACTTTTTACTTTGAAATATTTTTTATAGAAGAGTTCTTCTATAATTACCCTAACTTCCTCTAATGTAAACATCTTACATAAACATGACATATTTATTAAAACTAAGAAATTAATATTGAAATAGTATAATTAACTAGACTAGAGACTTTATTCATACTCCACAATTTTCCAATAATGTTCTTTTTCTATTTCCATGCTCTACTGATGTCTCAAAATATTATCTATGCCTTTTCAGAAAGGTTGCCAACTTGATGTGTGTTATTGAAGAGATGACATTCTGGGACTAATGGAAACTGATTGTTATGTTTACCTATTAGCACATAAATGTAATGAACATGATCAGTAAATATTTCTTTGCTGGGAGTTGATAGAAACATTTTTTGTGAATTTTCAAAAGCAGTTTCTCTTGATTACTAAAACAATAGAATCAATATAATTTATTGTAAAGCTTTATATGATAATACATTGTAATGCTTTTTAAAAAATTTTTATTGGAGTATATTTGATTTACAATGTTGTGTGAGTTTCACATGTACAACAAAATGAATTAGTTATATACATACATATATCCACTCTTTTTAAGATTGTTTCCCCATATAGGCCATTACAGAGGAGTAAGAGTTCCCTGTGTTGTACACCAGGTTCTTATTATTTATTTTATATACAGTAGTGTATATATGTCAATCCTGATCTTTCAGTTTGCCCCTTACCCCCTGGTACGCATAAGTTTTGTTTTCTACATATGTACAGAGCTACATCTATAACTTCATTTTTGTTTTGTAGANCCCTGTGTTGTACACTAGATTCTTATTATTTATTTTATATACAGTAGTGTATATATGTCAATCCTGATCTTTCAGTTTGCCCCTTACCCCCTGGTACGCATAAGTTTTGTTTTCTACATATGTACAGAGCTACATCTATAACTTCATTTTTGTTTTGTAGATAAGTTTTTTTTTTTTAATTTATACTCTTTTTTTGGATTCCATATACAAACTATCATATATCTGTCTTTCTCTGTCTGACTTCACTCAGTATAACAATTCTAGGTCCATCCGTGTTACGACAAATGGCATTATTTCATTCGTTTTTATGTCCAAGTAATATTTCATTGTACATATGTACTGCATCTTCTTTATCCATCCTCTATTGATGGATATTTGATTGCTTATATGTCCTGGCTATTGTAAATAGTGCCGCAGTGAACATTGAAGTGAATGTATCTTTTCAAATTATGGTGTATGCCCATGAGTAGGATTGCTGGGTCATACAGTGTGTTAATCGCTCAGTTGTCTCCAACTGTTTGCAGCCCCATGGACTGTAGCCTGCCAGATCCCTCTGTCCATGGCATTTTCCAGGCAAGAATACTAGAGTAGCTTGCCATTTCCTTCTCCAGGAGATCTTCCCAACCTAGGGATCGAACCCAGGTCTCCTGCATTGCAGCAGATTCTTTTACCTCTGAGCCACCAGGGATCATATGGTAGCTATGTTTTTAGTTTTCTAAGGAACCTCCATACTGTTCTCCATAGTGGCTATATGAATTTACATTCTTACCGATAGTGTAAGAGGGTACCCTTTTCTCCACACTCCCTCTAGCATTTATTGTTTATGGGCTTTTTGCTGGTGGCCATTCTGACCAGTATAAGGTAATACCTCGTATAGTTCTGATTTGTGTTTCTCTAATAATTAGTGATGCTGAGCATTTTTTCATATGCTTTTTAGCCATCTGTATGTCTACTTGGAGAAATGTCTATTTAGATCTTTTCCCCATTTTTTTTTTTTTTTTGACAGTGTTTGTTTGCTATTGAGTTGCATGAGCTATTTACATATTTTGGAGATAAATAAGAAATGCTTTTTTAATTTAACTTTTGTAAGTTGGAATTTAGTGAAAACACTTCACTTTTCAAAAAATGTAAAATCTAGGTAATATGTTCAGTTCAGTTCAGTTGCTCAGTCATATCTGACTCTGCGACCGCATAACTGCAGATGCCAGGCCTCCTTACCATCACCAACTCCCAGAGTTTAACCAAACTTATGTCCATTGAGTTGTGATGCCATCCAACCATCTCATCCTCTGTCATCCCCTTTTTCTGCCTTCAACCTTTCCCAGCATCAGGGTCTTTTCAAATGAGTCAGCTCTTCACATCGGGTGGCCAAAGTATTGAAGTTTCAGCTTCAACATCAGTCCTTCCAGTGAACACCCAGGACTGATCTCCTTTAGGATGGACTAGTGGATCTCCTTGCAGTCCAAGGGACTCTCAAGAGTCTTCTCCATCACCACAGTTCAACAGCATCAATTCTTCAGTGCTCACAGTCCAACTCTCACATCCATACATGACCACTGGATAAACCATAGCCTTGATGAGACAGATCTTTGTTGATAAAGTAATGTCTCTGCTTTTTAATATGCTGTCTAGGTTGGTCATAACTTGCCTTCCAAGGAGTAAGCATCTTTCAATTTCATGGCTGCAGTCACCACATGCAGTAATTTTGGAGTCCCAAAAGATAGCCGCTGTTTCCACTGTTTCCCCATCTATTTGCTATGAAGTGATGGGACCAGACGCCATGATCTTAGTTTTCTGAATGTTGAGCTCTAAGCCAACGTTTTCACCCTCCTCTTTCACTTTCATCAAGAGGCTTTTTATTTCTTTCTTCTTCACTTTCTGCCATAAGGGTGGTGTCGTCTGCATATCTGAGGTTGGTTACTGATATTTCTCTTGGCAATCTTGATTCCAGCTTGGGTTTCATCCAGTCCAGCATTTCTCATGATGTACTTTGCATAGAAGTTAAATAAGGAGGGTGACAATATACAGCCTTGACGTACTCCTTTTCCTATTTGGAGCCAGTCTGTTGTTCCATGTCCAGTTCTAACTGTTGCTTCCTGACATGCATACAGATTTCTCAAAAGTCAGGTCAGGTAGTCTGCTATTCCCATCTCTTGAAGAATTTTCCACAGTTTATTGTGATCCACACAGTCAAAGGCTTTAGCAAACTCAAAAAAGCAGAAATAGATGTTTTTCTGGAACTCTTTTGCTTTTTCGATGAACCAGCAGATGTTGGCAATTTGACCTCTGGTTCCTCTGCCTTTTCTAAAACCAGCTTGAATATCTGAATGTTCATGGTTCACGTATCACTGAGGCCTGGCTTGGAAAATTTTGAGCATTACTTTTCTAGCATGTGAGAAGAGTGCAATCGTGTGGTAGTTTGAGCATTCTTTGGCATTGCCTTTCTTTGGGGTTGGAATGAAAACTGACCTTTCCTAGCCCTGTGGCCACTGCTGAGTTTTCCAAATTTGCTGGCATTTTGAGTGCAGCACTTTCCTAGCATCATCTTTTAGGATTTAAAATAGCTCAACTGGAATTCCATCACCTCCATTAGCGTTGTTCGTAGTGATGCTTCCTAAGGCCCACTTGACTTCACATTCCAGGATACCTGGCTCTAGTGAGTGATCACACCATCGTGATTATCTGGGTCATGAAGATCTTTTCTGTATAGTTCTCCTGTGTTGACTCATCTTCTTAGTATCTTTTGCTATACCATTTCTGTCCTTTATTGAGCCCATCTTTGCATGAAGTGTCCCCTCGGTATCTAATTTTCTTGAAGAGATCTCTAGTATTTCCCATTCTATTGTTTTCCTCTATTTCCTTGCACTGATCACTGTGCTTTATTATCTCTCCTTGCTGTTCTTTGGAACCCTGCATTCAAATGGGTATATCTTTCCTTTTCTCCTTTGCTTTTCACTTCTTTTCACAGTTATTTGTGAGGCCTCCTCAGATAGCCATTTTCTTTTTTGCGTTCCTTTTTCTTGGGAATGGTCTTGATCTCTGTCTCCTGTACAATGTCAGTGAACCTTTGTCTATAGTTCATCAGGCACTCTATCAGATCTAGTCCCTTAAATCTATTTCTCACTTCCGCTGTATCATCCTAAGGGATTTGATTTATGTCATACCTGAATGGTCTAGTCCCTTAAATCTATTTCTCACTTCCGCTGTATAATCCTAAAGGATTTGATTTAGGTCATACCTGAATGGTCTAGGTTTTCCCTACTTTCTTCAATTTAAATCTGAATTTGGCAATAAGGAGTTCATGATCTGAGCCACAGTCAGCTCCCGGTCTTGTTTTTCCAGATTGTATAGAGCTTCTCCATCTTTGGCTGCAAAGAATATAATCAATCTGATTTCAGTGTTGGCCATCTTGTGATGTCCATGTGTAGAATCTTCTCTTGTGTTGTTGGAAGAGGGTGTTTGCTATGACCAGTGTATTCTCTTGGCAAAACTGTATTAGTCTTTGCCCTGCTTCATCCTGTACTCCAAGGCCAAATCTGCCCATTACTTCAGGTTTCTCTTGACTTCCTACTTTTGCATTCCAGTCCCCTGTAATGAAATGGGCATCTCTCTTGGGTGTTAGTTCTAGAAGGTCTTGTAGGTCTTCATAGAACCGTTCAACTTCAGCTTCTTCAGCGTTACTGATTGGGGCATAATCTGTAAGGTTTGCCTTGGAAATGAACAGAGATGATTCTGTCGTTTTTGAGATTACATCCAAGTGCTGCATTTTGGATTCATTTGTTAACATTATGATGGCTACTCCCTTTCTTCTAAGGGTTCTTGCCCACAGTCATAGATATAATGGTCATCTGATTTATATTCACTCATTCCAGTCCATTTTAGTTCACTGATTCCTAGAATGTGGACGTTCACTCTTGCTATCTCCTGTTTGACCACTTCCAATTTGCCTTGATTCATGGACCTAACATTCCAGGTTCCTATGCAGTATTGCTCTTTACAGCATCGGACCTTGCTTCTATCACCAGTCACATGCACAGTGGGTATTGTTTTTGCTTTGGCTCCATCTCTTCATTCTTTCTGGAGTTATTTTTCCACTTATCTCCGCTAATCTCCAGCAGCATATTGGGCACCTACTGGTCTTTCAGTGTCCCTTCTTTTTTGCCTTTTCATACTGTTCATGGGGTTTTCAAGCTAGAATACCAAAGTGGTTTGCCATTCCCTTCTCCAGTGGACTGCATTTTGTCAGAAATATGTTAAGAAAGACTAAAATTTGCAGAAGAAAATGGCAGTCCACTCCAATACTCTTGCTTGGGAAATCCCTGGACAGAGGAGCCTGGTAAGCTGCAGTCCATGGGATCGCAATAGTCAGATACAACTTAGCGACTAAACCACTCGCCACCACAAAGTGAATATATGCCTAAAGATAACATGTAAAAGGATATTTGCCATATACTTGCTAGTTTTGGGGGTGGAGGGGCAGTGGGGGTTTGGAATTAACCGGGAAGTCTTCGGATTTTCCATCAACTTCCATTTTATATTTATTTATAATGACCATTATTTTTACTAATACTGTAGAACAATGAAAATGAAATGAATACAATTACTAAATGTTAAATACTAAAATTAAGATTTAGAGAAAAAAGAGATACTTTTTTTTTTAAGTATAGGAAAAGGACACAGTCATAGGGAGGTGAAGTTTTCAGGGGTGTACAGTGATTAGAGCCAAAGCTAGCCATGAAGTTTAACTTGAGAGTCCGTGAGAGGGAAGTATTAGATTCAGGTCAACACAGGCATGTTTGCCTTCACAGCTATGTTTACACCCTAGAAAAGGAAAATTAATTCAGTAATAACACCCATATGTAGAACCATCATGCCAGCTATATCCTTTATGCCTATACATTCTATTTTCTCTCCTTTTGATGCAGCCATCAAGGTTCACACATTGCTTTTGGCTATTATGTCTCTTTGATCTCCTCCAGTCAAAAACATCTCACCACCTTCTTTTGTTCTTCTCGACACTGAATCCTTTGAAGAATGTCCTACATTTCAGACTTGCCTGTTTTCTCAATCCATGGTTAATTCTGGTTAAACATTTCTAGCAGGAACATCACATAGGTAATGTTTGAGTCTCACACTACATTGTATCAGGAGGCACTCGGTGACAGACTGTCCCTCAATTAGCTATGGAAAGCATGGTCACTTTAGTTAAGGTGCTGATCTTCAGGTCTCTTTATTATAAGAGTATATCTACAGTCCTTTTTTTCCGTAGCTTTTTTATTTCGTTTTTGAGGGTTTATTTTTTTTTAGAGTAGCACTCTTAAGTTCACAGCAAAATTAAGAGAAAAGTACAGCGATTTCCCATACCATCTGCCTCCATACAGGCATAGCCTCTTTTATTACCAACATCCCACTGTAGAGTAGTACTTTTATTACAGTTGATGAGCGTACATTCACACATCCTTATCAAAGTCTGTAGTTTACATGAGGGTTCACTCTTATAATGCTGTACATTCTGTGAATTTGAACAAAAGTCTAGTGATGTGTATTCACCATCAATTCAATCATCCAGAGTATTTTCAGTATATTAAATATTCTCTATGATTTGCCTATTTACCCCTCCCTCCCCTTAACTGTTTTTTTTAAATATTAATTTTTAATTGATTGATGATTGATTTCTATAAGTTTTTTAAAGATAAAATTTGATATAACTCCTTGCCCACCAAACCTATGTAAATTCTAGTGTTATATTAAATCTCCATGTATTCTATAATAAATAATCTGTGAAATTTTAAATTAAATATAAAATATTTTTCATGGTAATTTCCTTTTTATAGCTATCTTTATAAAATAAAGGGGGAGGTAATGAGTCAGTAGACTGGAAAAAGTAAGAAAGGAGAAATTTTTTTAATAATCCAAAATATATTTGCATTTATTAGGTACCTCTTGGAATTTTAGGTTCTTCTAGTTATATATCTAAGGGTAACTATTATAAATTATGATTTATCTTCTACGTTGTAGGTATTGTCAATATGGATTCGCCATATGGCTCTGTAACACCTTCCTCTACACACTTGGGAAACTTTGCCTCAAACCTTTCAGGAGGTCAAATGTATGGACCTGGGGCACCCCTTGGAGGAGCACCCACAGCTGCTAACTTTAACAGACAACATTTTTCCCCACTTAGTTTGTTGACTCCATGTTCATCAGCATCAAATGGTGAGTAATATACAATAATTCTACAGGAAGAGTTTGCCTTTATGATCCCTTAAAAAAAAGTTTTAAAGTTCTTCAAAGTTTGGAATTTTTAAATTTTAAATCTCTTAATACTTTAAATACTATACCTGGAGAAGGGAATGGCAGCCCACTCCAGTATTCTTGCCTAGAGAATCCCATGGACAGAGGAACCTGGTGGGCTACAGTCCATGGGGTCACAAAGAGTGGAACAGGACTGAAGTGACTTCATTCGATTCAGTTCAGTCACTCAGTCGTGTCTGACTCTTTGCAACCCCATGAATCGCAGCACACCAGGCCTCCCTGTCCATCACCAACTCCCGGAGTTCACTCAAGACTCACATCCATCGAGTTGGTGATGCCATCCAGCCCTCTCATCCTCTGTTGTCCCCTTCTCTCCTGCCTCCAATCCCTCCCAATATCAGAGTCTTTTCCAGTGAGTCAACTCTTCCCATGAGGTGGCCAAAGTATTGGAGTTTCAGCTTTAGCATCAGTCCTTCCAATGAACACCCAGGACTGATCTCCTTTAGAATGGACTGGTTGGATCTCCTTGCAGTCCAGGGGACTCTTCAAGAGTCTTCTCCAACACCACAGTTCAAAAGCATCAATTCTTTGGCACTCAGCTTTCTTTATATTCCAACTCTCACATCCATACATGACCACTGGAAAAACCATAGCCTTGACTAGACGGACCTTTGTTGGCAAAGTAATGTCTCTGCTTTTGAATATGCTATCTAGGTGGGTCATAACTTTTCTTCCAAGAAGTAAGTGTCTTTTAATTTCATGGCTATAGTTACCATCTGCAGTGATTTTGGAGCCCCCAAAAATAAAGTCTGACACTATTTCCACTGATTTTCCTTCTGTTTGTCATGAAGTGATGGGACCAGATGACATGATCTTCATTTTCTGAATGTTGAGCTTTAAGCCAACTTTTCCACTCTCTTTCACTTTCTTCAAGAGGCTTTTTAGTTCCTTTTCACTTTCTTTCGATAAGGGTGTTGTCACCTACATAGCTGAGGTTATTGATATTTCTCCCAGCAGTCTTGATTCCAGTTTTTGCTTCTTCCAGCCCAGCGATTCTCATGATGTACTCTGCATATAAGTTAAATAAGCAGGCTGACAATATACAGGCTTGACGTACTCCTTTTCCTATTTGGAACCAGTCTGTTGTTCCATGTCCAGTTCTAACTGTTGCTTCCTGACCTGCCCACAGGTTTCTCAAGAGGCAGGTCAGGTGGTCTGGTATTCCCATTTCTTTCAGAATTTTCCACGGTTTATTGTGATCCACACAGTTAAAGGCTTTGGCATATTCAATAAAGCAGAAATAGATGTTTTTCTGGAACTCTCTTGCGTTTTCCATGATCCAGCAGATGTTGGCAATTTGATCTCTGATTCCTCTGCCTTTTCTAAAAGCAGCTTGAACATCAGGAAGTTCACGGTTCACTTATTGCTGAAGCCTGGCTTGGAGAATTTTGAGCATTACTTTACTAGCATGTGAGATGAGTGCAATTGTGTGGTAGTTTGAGCATTCTTTTGCATTGCCTTTCTTTGGGATTGGAATGAAAACTTGCCTTTTCCAGTCCTGTGTCCACTACTGAATTTTCCAAATTTGCTGACAGACTCAGTTGAGTTCAGTTCAGTCACTCAGTCGTGTCCAACTCTTTGCGACCCCACGAATCGCAGCATGCCAGGCCTCCCTTGTCCATCACCACCTCCCGGAGTTCACTCAGATTCATGTCCATCGAGTCAGTGATGCCATCCAGCCATCTCATCGTCTTTCATTCCCTTCTCCTTCTGCCCCCAATCCCTCCCACATCAGAGTCTTTTCCGATGAGTCAACTCTTTGCATGAGGTAGCAAAAATACTGGAGTTTCAGCTTTAGCATCAATTCCTTCCAAAGAAATCCCAGGGCTGATCTCCTTCAGAATGGACTGGTTGGATCTTCTTGCAGTCCAAGGGACTCTCAAGAGTCTTCTCCAACACCACAGTTCAAAAGCATCAATTCTTCGGCGCTCAGCCTTCTTCACAGTCCAACTCTCACATCCATACATGACCATAGGAAAAACCATAGCCTTGACTCAGTCAGTTCAGTTCAGTCGCTCAGTCTTGTCCGACTCTTTGCAACCCTATGAATCGCAGCACGCCAGGCCTCCCTGGTCATCACCATCTCCCGGAGTTCACTCAGACTCATGTCCTAGACGGACATTAATCAGCAAAGTAATGTCTCTGCTTTTGAATATACTGTCTAGGTTGGTCATAACTTTTCTTCCAAGGAGTAAATGTCTTTTAATTTCATGGCTGCAATCACCATGTGCACAATAAGCCATATTTAAAAAGAATATGGAAATCAGTATATATGTACATGTACCTATATGTGTATATGCAGTGTGTGTGTGTGTGTGTGTATGTGTGTATATATATATATATATATGGAAAGATTGAAGGCAAAAGGAGAAGAGTATATATTATACACCATAAACTAACAAAAAGTTGTAAATCCTATACCTCAGTAAATAAATACTCTAAAAATGTAATTTATGTTCTTGGCAATCTGAAATTAGGAGGAATTTAAATAGAGTCTCCAGGTTTTTAAAGTATTAGAATAAACTTCAGTTCTATCAAAGCTAGAACATTGTATTTTTGAGATTTATTTCTAAGATGGATCATTTTTGAGAATTGAAAGTCTTGTTTTGTCACCTGTTTATTTACATTTACTTTTAGATTTGAGAATGTAGCTTCCAAGAAGGATCTGTAGCCTTATAATGTAAGGCTACTTTTTTGTCTACTTAAATTCTCATCTGCTACATAAACAGAGAATTCAACTCACATTAAGAGAATTCTGTAATAAGGATAGTAGGTTTTTTTCTATTTGTGGTTATTTATTTGGTGAGGATAAAGACATCAAATTGCTTCCACTTTGAGGAAATTTTAATAAGAATCCTTTTTTTTTAAGTGTTAACAATTTCTTCTAACAACATTAGATCTCAGTTAATAGAGACTGGTTAAATGAGTGAAAAAGAATTTAAAAAAAATTTATATTTGAGAGATTTGCTTGTCTGCCAGTGAAAGCATGAATATATATAGTGAATTTACATATTGTATAGTTTCTCTTATGTTTGTCAAATAACAAAGACTGTCACATGGAATATTACATATCCTTGTACAGGTGTCCCTAAGTTAAAATAAATGGTTTAAGAAAGAATAAATAAGTGACTGTGACAAAAACATGCCAGAAATAATGTAATAAGTATGCAAATAAGGTACCAAGATAAAAGGAGAGAAGTTCACAGCGATTCCTATTGAGGATACTTTACCTACCTTTGAAAAAGCTGAAGAAAGTTTCTTAAGAATCATAATTGAGATAAAGTGAATATAGTATAACATAGCTATTTGCCTGGTTTATCTAAACAATTAATAGAACATTGAAAGTAAATATAACTATAAGGAATAACTGATTATGTCATTTTAGTCTTAACTATCTGGCTTATAATTAAGTTACAGCCTCATTTAAAGCTGTATTTAATATAACATAAATTTTTGTACTGGAGGATATTTATTTAGTTCATTATAAGGAAGATCAGTGGGGCTTCCCAGGTGGCACTAGTGGTGAAGAACCCACCTGCCAATGCAAAAGGCATAAGACATGCAGGTTGGATCCCTGAGTCAGGAAAATCCCCTGGAGAAGGTGATGGTATCCCACTCCAGTATTCTTGCCTGGAGAATCCAATGGTCAGAGAAGTCTGGCGGGCTACCATCCATGGGGTCGCAAAGAGTCGGAAACAACTAAGAACACACACACAGACACACAGTTGTCCTAAAACATTTTTATAGATCTTTCTGCTTTTGAACCATTAAACACTTAAGGTAAATGTGTTGTGTTAACTTTTTAAGGTAAACATTTGCATTTGTTTATATCTCTAGGGTCCTTTAAGATGGCATAAAGAAACCTTGTATATTTCCCCCGTGCCCATTCACTATTTGTTAACATGTTGCCACATTCCTCCCTCTCCGTGCTGTATATCTGTGTGTTTGTGTGAGAGGAGAGAGAGAAAGAAAATGTGTGTGTGTGTGTGTGTGTGTAGGAATTGTAGGGGTTTCTTACTGTACCATTTTACAGTTAATTGCAGAAACAAACTGATTTCCCCTAAATATCCCAGATTATAATATTTTAGGATCACAAGAACTTTTTCTTCCAAAACTACAATGCAGTTATCAACTTCTGCAAATGTTACTTTGATACATTATTATTATCTAATATATAGTCCATACTCATATTTCACCAGTTGTCCCAATAATACCTTTATTATCTCCTCTTTTTCAAGATTAAAATCAGTGTCACAGATTGCTTTTATTTCCTATGTCTTTTTAGTTTCAAATAACCTGGAACTGTTTCCTTAGACTTTATGGATCTCTCAGAGAAAGCTTTTTTTTTTTAAGGTCATAGATCAGTTGTTAAATGGTTCAATTTGTTTTTCTGATATTTCTACATTTTTAAGTTTAAGTTATGTATTTTTGACAGTAACATTCCTATTAGTGTTGCAGCCTTCTCACTGTATTACATTAGAAAATATAAAATGTCACTTTGTGCTGTTAACTTTGATCACTTGGTTTCATAGGTTTCTACACTTTCAAATTGTCATTTTTCCCTTTGTAAAGTAATCTGTGGGCACTTACTTTGAAACTGCTTTTATTCCTCATCAGACTTTTAGGCAGAATGTAAGGAAATAGGGAAGAAGTAGAACTTATCTCAGTAGAAATAATAGTTTAGTTTTTGTAACCATGTTAATATTCACAAATTTAAAACCAAATCAGCCTTGATGAAGGGAAAAAACACTAAAATTGAATATAAATAGAAACAAACCTATCTGCATTTTAAATTACTAACATAAACCTACTAAATGAAAAAGAAACAATCTAAAAACTCTTGGAGACATTAGTGTTTTGTACACCCAAAAGACAAATAGACTACAGACAAAATCTTCACTTCTACTTAGGACATTTGTATTTTATGTTATGAATGAGTGATTTTAAACCTGTGCGGGTTATATTATAGGGCTGAGCAAATGAATAAATAAGAATATTGAAAATGATGTAATCCAGGGCTCTGATTGTTGGAAAAGAAGAATGTACAGTAAGGCAAGGAAGAATGCTATGAAATTGTATTGGAATTAGAGGATCAATATGAACTCATGATTTTAAAATGACGTTATGTTTTGGATTGAATCACATAAAGTTGCCATTTCCCCCCTAGAACTATCTACTGCAAAGGGCCGAGAAGCAATGGATCTTCAGTAGCAGTAAGCACATTCAGCATCCAGATCTGTCTGTTAATGTTTTAATCCACTAAAAGAAACTAGGGCTTGTTGGGGAAATAGCTGATTTGAGAGCTGGGGCAGGAAGAATATAAGAGAAGTCTGCAAAAAGTCTTGTCGTGTCAGAAAGTAATTTAAGTGTTTAGATGGTTGGGCATGTCAGAGGAATTATTACTGAACTTTTAACTAGTTTGCATTTCATTGCCTACCCAGGTTCAATCCCTGGGTTGAGAAGATCCCCTGGAGAAGGGAATAGCAACCCACTCCAGTATTCTTGCCTGGAGAATTCCATGGACAGAGGAGCCTGGTGGGCTACAGTCCACGGGGTCACAAAGGGTTGGACACAACTGAGTTACTAACAGTACTACTACTACTAATATAAATCTTAATACTTTTTAATGACCATTTAGTTTGTTTTACCTGACTTCTGATTCTTCTTTATGTTATCTGTTCACATAAATGTAATTTCATAGTTTTATTTATGGTAGTCTTTAAAAATTTTGTTTTTCATATTTATCTATATATTTTTCATAAAAATTGCCATTCTGGATGCTGTTGGAAAACTACCCCAAGAAGTATTACTTATTCTTCACAATGTATTTATCTGGTTTTAGGTATTTGAACAGGTTTTATCAATATTTGTCCATGCATTCCACTTCTCTTTTTCCCTTCTCCTCTATAGGATGTCAGGACATGATATTAGGACTCTGGCAAATTAAACTAGGATGTGGGGGACATGGGTCCCTTACTTACAAATAAAAAAGTTAAAAAAAAAAAAACAAAACAGAAAGCAGAGAACCTACCTGAGTCTGCAAAACAACAGACTGGTGATGCTCAAGATCCTTCTGCATACAGGCTAGGCAGAGATCCCTGAGCCCTTATCCCACTCCAGCTGCTAAGATCTATCCTGTCAGTGCTCAACCAGGCCATGCTTTGAGTACTGATCACTGGTGCTGTGTGAGTTTCAGGTTTTGGCAAATTTAGTCAGTGGATCACTTTGACATTTCAATCTTATAAGGCTCTTTTGTATCTAAAAGCAGTAAAAATAATAATGATGACAGTTTTTTTAAGGAAAAAATTTTTACATCACGACTGTGTGACTGAAATATATCTAAAAAACAATACTTACATCCTTACAGTGTATGCTCATGCTGCTATTTTCTATTCTGTTTTCTTTAACCTTCAAAAAAAATTTTTGTTACTCATAACTAACCACAGTCACCTCAAGATCTACTATAGTTCAATTAACACTGAACTGAGGCATGACAGTGCAGTGCAGTTTCCCTGCAGGAGCGCTTTTTCCATTTGTAAGTCACATTGCTCTTCTAATTTGAATTCAGAACTGAAGTAGATTTACTGAAGCTTAAGTTTTGGGGTATCTCATTTGCAAGGGGCCCTGTCAAGGTCCTGTACCGAGTTTTGTACTTGTATTTTTTTTTTTCCCCTAAAACAGATTTCCAAGATTGTATTCCAACAAAACCTGTAAAATCTGTTTTTTTCTCTATAAGTTAGCATATTTAATAACATGACTCTGAATTAGACTTTTCTTGTTTATTCTAATTAAAGAAATTATTAGGGATAAGAAGAAAAATTATAATGAGGCTCTTCGTAGCAAGGACTATAGACCTGGGAATCTCAAGGAAAGTGGTGCTTACCTCAAGGCTTATGCAGGGTGATCTTTGAAACCATCGAAGACTTGAGACAGCTATTATCTCTTTCTCTCTCTTTAGAGGATTTATGGTCTCTCACTCATAGGCTGTTTCTTGTCAGTCCTCTACTACTGACTCTCTTCACATATAGGTTTCTTCATAATCTCATATACTATGTAGCCCTCAAAAATTCAGTTCATAGTTATTTAAACCAGTTTTTCTGTTTTCAAATAAATTGTAGCTATACACTATGAAGGTAACTGTTTTGACTTTTTAAGCTTCAAATTCCTCTACAGTTTAGCCTCTATTTAATTTTAAATATGCTTTATATTTAGACTTTCATAAGAAAAGTATGCCTAACCCTGGTGGCTCAGAGATTAAAGTGTCTGCCTCTAATGCGGGAGACCTGGGTTCGATCCCTGGGTCGTGAAGATCCCCTGGAGAAGGAAATGGCAACCCACTCCAGTATTCTTGCCTGGAGAATCCCATGAACAGAGGAACCTGGTGGGCAACAGTCCATGTGGTCGCAAAGTATGGTTGGTTTTGGTTTTCCTTCTTCACTATGGTGGCTTCCCTGATGACTCAGTTGGTAAAGAATCCTCCTGCAATGCAGGAGATCCAGATTCGATCCCTGGGTGGGGAAGATCCCCTGGAGAAGGAAATGGCAACCCACTCCAGTATTCTTGGCTGGAAAATGCTATGGACAGAAGAGCCTAGTGGACTACAGTCCGTGAGGTCACAAAGAGTCAGACACTACTGAGCATCTGAGCATATATTAAAAAAAAGTAAAAGAGCTTGAAATATATCTTAAGTTCTACTCCAAAGAAAGTTGTTGTTGTTCTGGGCTTCCCTTGTGGTTCAGCTGGTAAGGAATCTGCCTGCAATTCAGGAGACCTGGGTTCGACCCTGGGTTGGGAAGATTCCCCTGGAGAAGGGAAAGGCTACCCACTCTAGTATTCTGGCCTGGAGAATTCCATGAACTGTATGTATAGTCCATGGGGTCACAGAGAGTCGGACACGACTGAGCAACTTTCACTTTCTTTCACTTTCTTTAGTATAGTGCATAAAGAGACTAAGTCACTAATGAATATTCCCAAATTGCATGCATTAAGAACTAGCCTTGTTTTGATAAGTAAAGCTTAAATTGCCACTTCTAAGAGTGTGTTCTGTGGAATATCTATAACATACAGTGAATCAGTTGGGTTATGAAACATAGCTTTCTGCTGGTATTTTATCAGTATATGAAAGTTCTGTGAAGTCTTGATTTAAAGAAACTTCAGTTCATTTCAGTCGCTCAGTCGTGACCGATTCATTGTGACCCCATGAATCACAGCACGCCAGGCCTCCCTGTTCATCACCATCTCCCGGAGTTCACTCAGACTCACATCCATTGAGTCCGTGATGCCATCCAGCCATCTCATCCTCGGTCGTCCCCTTCTCCTCCTGCCCCCAATCCCTCCCAGCATCAGTCTTTTCCACTGAGTCAACTCTTCACATGAGGTGGCCAAAGTACTAGAGTTTCAGCTTTAGCATCATTCCTTCCAAAGAAATCCCAGGTTTGATCTCCTTCAGAATGGACTGTTTGGATCTCCTTGCAGTCCAAGGGACTCTCAAGAGTCTTCTCCAGCACCACAATTCAAAAGCATCAATTCTTCGGTGCTCAGCCTTCTTCACAGCCCAACTCTCACATCCATACATGACCACAGGAAAAAACATAGCCTTGACTAGACGGACCTTAGTCGGCAAAGTAATGTCTCTGCTTTTGAATGTACTATCTAGGTTGGTCATAACTTTTCTTCCAAGGACTAAGCGTCTTTTAATGTCATGGCTGCAGTCACCATCTGCAGTGATTTTGGAGCCCCAAAAAAGTAAAGTCTGACACTGTTTCCACTGTTTTCCCATCTATTTCCCATGAAGTGATGGGACCAGATGACATGATCTTCGTTTTCTGAATGTTGAGCTTTAAGACAACTTTTCCACTCTCTTTCATTTTCATCAAGAGGCTTTTTAGTTCCTCTTCACTTTCTGCCATAAGGGTGGTGTCATCTGCATATCTGATGTTATTCATATTTCTCCCAGCAATCTTGATTCCAGCTTGTGTTTCTTCCAGCCCAGCGTTTCTCATGATGTGCTCTGCATATAAGTTAAATAAGTAAGGTGACAATATACAGCCTTGACGTACTCCTTTTCCTATTTGGAACCAGTCTGTTGTTCCATGTCCAGTTCTGTTGCTTCCTGACCTGCATACAGATTTCTCAAAAGGCAGGTTAGGTGGTCTGGTATTCCCATCTTTCAGAATTTTCCACAGTTTATTGTTATCCACACAGTCAAAGGCTTTGGCATAGTCAATAAAGCAGAAGTAGATGTTTTTCTGGAACTCTCTTGCTTTTTCCATGATCCAGTGGATGTTGGCAATTTGATCTCTGGTTCTTCTGCCTTTTCTAAAACCAGCTTGAACATCAGGGAGTTAACAGTTCATGTATTGCTGAAGCCTGGCTTGGAGAATT
>SJYW01046125.1:179222-229515 GCA_006410735.1 Raphicerus campestris | reverse complement strand
TTTCATCAAGAGGCTTTTTAGTTCCTCTTCACTTTCTGCCATAAGGGTGGTGTCATCTGCATATCTGATGTTATTCATATTTCTCCCAGCAATCTTGATTCCAGCTTGGGTTTCTTCCAGCCCAGCGTTTCTCATGATGTGCTCTGCATATAAGTTAAATAAGTAGGGTGACAATATACAGCCTTGACGTACTCCTTTTCCTATTTGGAACCAGTCTGTTGTTCCATGTCCAGTTCTGTTGCTTCCTGACCTGCATACAGATTTCTCAAAAGGCAGGTTAGGTGGTCTGGTATTCCCATCTTTCAGAATTTTCCACAGTTTATTGTTATCCACACAGTCAAAGGCTTTGGCATAGTCAATAAAGCAGAAGTAGATGTTTTTCTGGAACTCTCTTGCTTTTTCCATGATCCAGTGGATGTTGGCAATTTGATCTCTGGTTCTTCTGCCTTTTCTAAAACCAGCTTGAACATCAGGGAGTTAACAGTTCATGTATTGCTGAAGCCTGGCTTGGAGAATTCTGAGCATTACTTTAAAGCATGTGAGATGAGTACAATTGTGCGGTAGTTTGAGCATTCTTTGGTATTGCCTTTCTTTGGAATTTGAATGAAAACTGACCTTTTCCAGTCCTGTGGCCACTGCTGAGTTTTCCCGATTTGCCGGCATATTGAGTGCAGCACTTTCACAGCATCATCTTTCAGGATTTGAAACAGCTCCACTGGAATTCCATCACCTCCGCTAGCTTTGTTCATATTGATGCTCTCTAAGGCTCACTTGACTTCACATTCCAAGATGTCTGGCTCTAGATGAGTGATCACATCATCATGATTATCTGGGTCGTGAAGATCTTTTTTTGTACAGTTCTTCCGTGTAGTGTTGCCACCTCTTCTTAATATCTTCTGCTTCTGTTAGGTCCATACCATTTCTGTCCTTCATCGAGCCCATCTTTGCATGAAATGTTCCCTTGGTATCTCTAATTTTCTTGAAGAGATTTAATAGATCTATTAAAATGAGAAAGAGTCTTTCCCATTCTGTTGTTTTCCTCTATTTCTTTGCATTGATCACTAAAGAAGGCTGTTTCTTATCTCTTCTTGCCATTCTCTGGAACTCTGCATTCAGATGCTTATATCTTTCCTTTTCTCTTTTGCTTTTCGCCTCTCTTCTTTCACAGCTATTTGTAAGGCCTCCCCAGACAGCCATTTTGCTTTTTTGCATTTCTTTTCCATGGGAATGGTCTTGATCCCTGTCTCCTGTACAGTGTCACGAACCTCACTCCATAGTTCATCAGGCAGTCTATCTATCAGAGTAAAGAAACTTACTTTTTTTTTTTTTTTAACATACAACGAAGGGACAAATATTCCCAAGGAAAATAGTTTGAAAATTACCAGTACAATCAGTGATTTTCCCCACCTCCATTTTGTTGTCATTGTTTCTTTTTAATTTGAACATTGTCTTCTCATTGCTCTGGTGTTATATTTTACTTATGGTCAAGGGAAAATTAATTTAAATATTAATTAGTGTGCAGGCAGCATTCACATTTCACATTCTATCCTGAAACTAAATAGGGAAATTGTGAGCCAAATTAAAAAATGACTGCAAAGTCACAGAACTTTAACCAGATTTTAATATACATAATTTATTATTTAAGCATTATATTCATATTTCCAAAATTTTGTTTACGAAATTATAGGCTCTATAGAGACAGTATATATTATTTCCCAATATCTTTTCTCTAGATTCTCCTGCACAGTCAGTATCCTCTGGAGTTCGAGCACCTTCTCCTGCCCCATCATCAGTACCTTTAGGGTCAGAAAAGCCCAGCAACGTCTCTCAGGATAGAAAAGTTCCAGTCCCTATTGGGACGGAACGTTCTGCACGTATCAGGCAAACTGGAACTTCAGCTCCATCTGTTATTGGGAGTAATTTGTCCACATCAGTAGGACATAGTGGCATCTGGTCCTTTGAAGGGATTGGTGGCAATCAAGGTATGGTATGCTATTCTGCTTATTGGAAGTTAAGTTTATACATTTAAAATATTAAAATATTTAAATAATTTTAATTTAAAAAGCAGTATTTAATTATCATAGGCATTCTTTTAAGAAAATATGCGTTCATATCTCTTCATTTTGACTAATCAATTTATTTAAGAGTTTGGAACTTTTTTTATTTACCTGTGAACTCTCACTGAGTTAATCATTGCTGAGTGTAGTTTAATGCAAGCATATTCGTTCCTCCATTTCATCATATTAAGGAGATACTATTTCCTTTGGGGCTCTTTAGTTTTATCTTAGGTTTTTTTTCTGTTTGTTTTGTAACACAAAGTGTTTAGGTTACATTACGAGGCTATTATTTCACAACCTACAAACATGCAAATTTTGTGGTAAAGATATAAAAGTAGGTCATTATTCTGAAGGAATTCACAATCCAATGTAGAAAATATTAGAAATATATAAAGTTTTTTTTTTTTGCTGTTTTCTGGTTTTAAATATCTCCAATTATTTTTTTCTGCTTCTTCATCTTCCCTCAGACAAAGTAGACTGGTGTAATCCTGGGATGGGAAATCCTATGATTCACAGGCCAATGTCTGACCCGGGAGTGTTTTCACAGCATCAAGCAATGGAGCGAGAGAGTACAGGAATTGTAACTCCTTCTGGTACATTCCATCAGCATGTTCCTGCAGGATACATGGACTTTCCTAAAGTTGGGGTAATGGTGATTTAAAAGCATGTTTATTAGTTCTAAATGATTTTCTGATTATTAGCCTTATTTTATTTCCCATGTATAAGCATTTGTGAAATGGTGCTGGAGCTTTGGCTTGAAATAATAGGTGAAAATGTAGCTAGAACATAAATACTTATAAATCCTGATTTTGTCTGAGTTGTTTAGAGAAATGTTTTTTGACAAAAGTTTTTATATACTAGGCTTATACTGTCTTCTCTCTAATGCTGGAAGAAATCATATATTGGAAAATAATTTTTAAATCACTTAGATAACTTACATGTTCCAAAATGAGGTGAAGTTTCAAATACAATTTTAGGGTATTGATTATACTGGGAAAAATAATAACCAGTGACTTGAGTGTGCATAATCTTTGTTTTCTTTTTTAAGGGTATGCCTTTTTCTGTGTATGGGAATGCAATGATTCCTCCAGTAGCACCACTTCCTGATGGTGCTGGAGGACCCATATTTAATGGCCCTCATGCTGCGGACCCCTCTTGGAATTCCCTGATAAAGATGGTTTCAAGCTCCACAGAAAATAATGGCCCTCAAACGGTAAGGCTGATCATTCCATGAACATTTATTTAATGATTATGAGCTGCCAAGGGGCTTCCCTGGTGGCTCAGACAGTAAAGAATCCACCTGCAATGCAGGAGACCTGGGTTTAATCTCTGGGTTGGGAAGATCCCCTGCAGGAGGTCATGGCAACACACTCCAGTATTCTGACCTGGAGAATTCCATGAACAGAGGAGCCTGATGAGCTACAGTCCATGGGGTCGCAGAGCGTCGGACAGGACTGAGCGACTAAACATAGCACATAGCTGTCAAGACACATGTAATAGAGATAAATCATGGATGTGAGAGAGGTGGGTGAATATGGGCAGTTGGGAAAATTGAGGAAAATTTATTATAGCTGAAATATAGCAGAGGGATATGGAAAAGGGTATCAAAGGTAGTGGTTTGGGGCCAAATTTGGGAAAGACATAATATATTCCATTGAGTAGCAGGTGGTAGGTAAAAGATTTTAAGTTGTAAAGTTTTGTAATTTTATGTATCAAAATTTACTAGTTGTGTGAAAAGGTCTATCTGGAGGTTATTTATTAAATGTATTATAAATGTCAAAATAGTATGTAACTGTGAAAATGCTTAGAGATGGTTGTATATTTTAACTTATTATGGTATATATTTAATACCTGATTTTCATTCCACAATCAACAACCTGTATGTACTCAGATAATGGTTTTTTTAAAATTATTGTTTCCCAGTATGTTGCCAGTTGACTGAGAAACTTAGCTGGTTTAGTTCATAAATATTCCTTAGTGTTTAAGAGTTTTATTTTAATCAAGTATATGTTAAATACATATTTAACAAAATGTGTGCTTTATATTCATAGGTGTGGACTGGACCCTGGGCGCCTCACATGAACAGTGTGCATATGAACCAGCTTGGCTGATGAGGATCAGCTTGTTAGCCTGCAGATTCCTTTTCATTCAGAGGAAATCACAAGTGGCCGAAAAAAAAAATTTATGCTCCCAAATCATTCTACTGATGTGCTTGACTGAAGTGTGTAGGCTTTTTGCAGAAGAACTTACTAACTGACCTATTTTCTGTGAACATTTGTGACTGCCCATTCCCCATCATCATCTGTTTTACCTTAGTTAGCCTTTTTCTTATCATTTTTCTTTTTTTCTTTTCCCTCTTCCCCTTGGACATAACTTTCTGTTGAAGCTGTTCTTTGGCTGGTTGGTTTTAGTACTGTAAACTGCTTCTGAGCAAACACGGAAATTTAGCAAAATTATGTAAACTTGATCCTGAAGTTTTAGAATGGCAAATAAATGTACAATTGTTTACATAACAGAAAAGGCTAAGCAGAAAGTAAATTTCAATATGTCAGTATAGAGGCTCTACTTTACGTAGACTTAAATTAATGTGAGATATGTACCTTCATATTCAGAAATCTGGATGTTTCCTTCATACATTAAACTATTAATAAGTATAACTTTTCTGCTTGTGTAATTTAAGTATAAAGTAAAACAATGGGCATTATCAGTGAATGTTTCCCGACGCTGGCTTTTAAAATACCCCTGCTGCTGCTCTCCTTCTGAGTTTGTTTGCAGCAAGGCACACATAGAGTAAGAGTTTTAACACTTTTTCATGTCTTTTTATTACCTTGTCACACTTTTAAAAACTAATACACACTTCTCTCTTCACTCTTTTGTTTCTCTCCTCACCCTTGCCACTAATACCAGTAAAATTTTCTTTCTGATTGTGAAATAATTCTATAAAGATTTTTACTCGACTGGCTGCTTCAGAGAGATGGAGAATCTGCATCACCACCTGTGGTTTCTTCTAACCATAAAACATTCAGTCTTTCTGAGAATTTAAAAAGCCACCACTGGTTCCCAGTCAGCATATACAAGTTCTTAATATACTGTTTATTATTAAACAATTCAGTGTACTATTTTATATTGGATAATACTGATTCTTAACATTGGCTTTGGAGTCATCAGGAGTCAACATAAAAATTCCAGTTTTCAATAATTTAAAGTTTTTTTTTTCATATTTTAAAGTCTTCTTAATTTCTACACTTGTTTGTATATTATCAGTGAAAGGGATCAACAGCTAACTTGGGGCAAGTAATAAATTTGGCGTTTGTCATTAAGACAACTTATAGTAGACATGAATACACAGGTTACAAAATAAAGCCTCCTGTTTAACCTGTTTATGTAAGACACAGGGCCACACTAAACTACTCAGTGGGATTTATCTATTCATTTCACTTGAAAAAATAAACAGTAACATATTCCAAGAAGAATATGTGTCCTACCCTGTCTCATGTGATAACAATAAATTATATGGTTGAAATATAAAAGAAAGCATAAAAGTGAAGTAATATCTTTTAAAAATAATAGATATAATTCCTCATTGGTGAAGCATAAACATTAACTAAAATTCAGATAGGTCACCCAGGTTAACAATATTAGTATGGTTCCTTGACTGTTCAAGTAAATGAAATGATTTCTTTTACTCTGGTTGCCTAAGTAAAGAGTAAAAATGATTTCTCAAACATATCCAGAAATTTATAAACACAGGTATATCTTTTAATTTAGAAGGTGGTCTTAAAATATATAAATTTGTTTTTCTCCCTGTCTGTGATTGATACAACCATATTTAAAGGAAAAGCTAAATGATATCCTACAAATAAATGTAGCTATGACATAAAATTATTGCACTTTACTAAGAAAGGGGTATAATGCTATTTAACAGAGTATTTTATGTATGACTTTTGCCACTATCCTATAACTTTTTGCTTAGTTTCTTTTCTGTGTTTAGTAGGGTTATTTTATAATAAAATAATCCTGCTAGATAACAGATACCACCCAGTATTTATCACAACACATAACTTGCGTTGACTCACAAAAGTGAGTTTCTTAACATAGGGTGTCTTGCTAAAAAGCAGAGAGAAAAACTTTTTTTTTTTTTTTTTTTACTTCAAAGCTATGGGACAGGGGAATATTGATTGGAATGCTCCTAATTTAGTTTTGGGGGCCAGGCTTGTTAAATATAATACCATGGTTTTAGAAGTCTGTACTGGGAACATTTTTCAGATACATTTTTTATATTTCAGATGTAATGCAGTGCACTTTTATTTGAATAATAAAAAAAATCATCTTTTGAGACCATGCAGGTCTTTTTTTTCCCCCTTTTTGGAAAGTATGTGGTATGTATAATTGCAGACTACATAAGGTATTTCTTTTCTCTTATTCTTTTAAGAAGCAGCTTAACTCTTTGATGTAACAGTTTAGTTCACACTTTAAATCCCAAAAGAATTAATATCCCAATTATTGTGTAATCTGTTTATACTAATCATTCCATTTTAGAAATGATTTTGTATACTGGTGCCAAGAGAATTCCCATGGTGTGCCTTTTCAACATATATTTCAGCATATACCAGTATATTCCAAAAAGGTGATTTTAGTATTTATGTGAAAGGTATTTTTCCCTTCTGTTTGCTATTACTACAAAGTTAAATCAATCTATTAGTAATTGAAAATTACTTTTTTGGGGGTAATTACTATACTTATCTTACAGTCATTTTTCTTCTCAGGAGAAGGGAGGTAAAGAGTTTACTAATAGTTCCTGTCTTGTTTTTCATGAAAATATTATTATATTTTTCTATTGATTAAAATGATCTAATTATACATTTCATAAATATTTTTGCACACTTTATTTTTAAAAACAATAAAAGATAAAAACAATAACAGATAAATCTGGCATGACATTTAAAGAATGCTAGAACTTACAAATAACAAATTTTTAACTGAGGATTATTTCAGAATGATTCAAAATATCAAAGGAAAACGATTTCACTGTTTTTCATTACTAACATGGAGATTGAGTATACCAATACTCTGTATTTTTACTTTAGATAAATGTATCTATTCAGATGTCTTTTAATATTAATGTTTGGGATATTTACATTATAATTTGTAAATTCTAGATGCTGAATCTTTTTGGAAATACATATATCCTAGATTAAGCAAGTCACAACACTCAGTTAACTGGCAGTATTGTGAATTAACTGCTGTTAATTCCAAATGATTGGAATTTAGGATGAGAGCATCATTAATGCTCTAATATTTAATCTACAGTGGTACACTCCTTGATTGCAAAAACACCATCACTTATATTTTGGATAAGTGAATACAGAGAAAAATGTGTTACTGTGGCTTTGACATAAATAAGAATTTATGTGACAATAAAAATATAGGACTAATTAATATATGGGTCATAAGAGGTTTCATATTAGACTTCTACCTTGAAATCAGTTCACACTTTTGAAAAGTAAAAGCCAATATTGTATACTTAGTACTTAAAAGTCAATGATAATTCAAGAGAATTTTTTCAATGATAAAAAAAGCTAATTCTACATTAGGTAACTTTGGTTTTAAAAAGCGATGCATTAATAGGAAGAAATGTGATTCCAAGGGATCACTTTAAGTTGCTCATGAAAATATCCTTTAAAGTTTCTTTTGTTAAACACTTGATAAGGTGTATTTGAGAAGAGAGAAATTTAAATGACTGTACATATAGACTATCTATCTATCTATCTATATATATATATAATAGCCTATATTCACATTTTGACCTCCATTCTTGTGTTCAGCACAGTGATGAATAAGAATTTCAGAAAGTTCTGACAGTTTTTTTTTGACAGTTGTTTTTTTCTGACAGTTGTTTTTCAGGAGCTTTAAATAAAATTTAAAAAGTTAGCTATGTTAAAATTTAAAAAGTGATGTAGTACAAATAAAAAGACAGGAATAAGCTAATAACAAGTAATTGAACTTTTTAGAAATTTTTTAAAATGAACTTTTTAAACATATCCATTTGCAAAGTATTAGGGTTGACATGATTTCAGCTGGTTTGCCCAATATTTGTATAGTCACTCTGTAGTATACTTTTCCACTCAAAATACTCAGGGTATCACAGTGTTTGTTACCAGTACATAGATATACACTTTGCATCTATCTTGGGCTTTGTAGTTGACAAATACTTCTCCCTACATTCTGTACCAAGTAGATAGCCAGTCCTGATCATCTCCATTAACCAAATTGTAAACTGTATGTTTTAAGTATATGAAATTAGGTTAAATATTCCTACATTATATTGAGGTCACAATATTCAAACTTAGAGCAGTGGAACATTTTAAAATGAGACTATAATCTGTGATCCCAAAATGTAGCAGAAAAGGTGAACCTGCACTCAGTGAAGAAGTTCCAGCCCCGACTCCTGAATACAAATCCACCGAAGGAAGTCTTAGGAATTTGAGGAACAGCTTGCAAAATTCTTAATTTATCTGAATAGTGAATGCATAAACGTGGAGGTTTTATTTTAGGATCTTTTTCCTTTCATCAACTCCTTTTCTCCTACATATCAGGTCACAGTCCTTAAATGACGCTGTGGAAAGTCCAACTCCTGATGTTATCAGGTCTCTGCAACGAGAGGAGTGCAGCATAGAAGTTGCTCCCTCAACCTTCAAGCCAAGATAATTCCATGTAAAATTCTTTTCCACTTTAAACCAGTAGTCAGTACCAATAGGTTGCTTGTTTTAACTTGACAAGTGGATAGGGAGACAGTGATACAGGCTTTTACTTCTGGAAAAGAAATTCTGTATGTAACATATGTTGGGATGTGTGTGTTAACATAAAATTTCATGAATGGATGTAATCATGCAATTTGAAGGAAGATCACTTCCTGAACCCAGAGAAAACATATCTGGTACCCCTGGGTAGATGGACGGTGAAGCAAGAACAGTAGCTCTAGTCTGACATTACTCCAATATTGGCCGGCACCTTCGTTTTAATCAGTGATTTTGTTCCTCAACACAATTTGGCCTATCTAGGTCTAGCGATGATCACTATGTTAAGAAACTCCATGTCATCCCATTGTGTTCCCAGGAACACAAAGCTAAAAACTAGTCCATGTATATTTAGCCTGCTCCTTTTAACCGGAAGACACCTGATGTTGCTGTTCAAGGCTCCTGAAAGTTTATACACGATGTTAAGTACCAATAAAGAAGTCACCGTGCTTGCCAGGGACAATTCCCCTTAACTCAGGAGATGGTTCTTTACTCTTAATAAACTTTACTGCTCTTCTTTATAATGAAAGATGAAACACTAAAACTGGTTCTGAAAATGCCTATTAGGACAAATGAGCAAATTAAACATTTATAGCACAGACTATAAATATGCTTAGTGCATAAAGACTTTAACAACACAGAAACTCACGCCGCTCTCCAAACTGGCATTTCAGCAACGCGTTCAAGATAAGATTGCGTATAATCTCAGACCCTAGCGGAAGCAAGCGGGGCGCACATAAAGACGTGGAGGGCTACCTTCTGATCACAAAAAGCACCCACAAAGCTTAAATCATGACATGAGTAGCTAAGTCAAAAAGAACGGAAAGATATATGCCGAAGACCGACTTTACACGACGAGAGCTTCCTAGAGAACGCCTCGCCGGGCCCGGGACACCAAGTCCCACCCCCAACACTACAATTCCGGTGTAGTCTCGAGGAAGCTCCACCACAGCAGCGCGAAAGTTTCGTGTCTGCGCAGTAGGCTAGCTCAGTGCCGCGTGGGAAAGGTGGGACTTTCCTGCCTCGTGCGTCATCTCTAGCGCGACTCATACGTCACTGGCTTGACCGGGAAGGTCAACTGTGGCTACCCGCGGGCTCACGCCCACTCTACGCCGGGGTTGCTGGCGCATGCGCGTAGCGGCCTCGGCGGAGCGGTGCGAGCGTGCCGGGTCCATGAGGCCGGCGTTTCAGACCCAGCCCTGGCGCAGAGATGCTGTGCCGGCTCAGCGTTAGGTGGCTGCGACCCCGGCCGGCCCTGCAGGTCCGTGTCCTGGACCCATCGCTCGCACGGGCCCCAGCGGGCGGCGCCAGGAGCTCCGCTCTGCCAGTGTGGGCGGTGGCATCGGTCTCCGCAGTTGGCCCGAGCGGCGCGGGAGGCTGGTACGAGGCCTTGGCTACCTCGGCGCCGGTCCGGGGCGCAGAGGACGTGCTGCTCTTCGCCCACACCGCCTCGGGNCGCCAAGAGTTGGACACGACTGAGTGACTTCACTTTATATAGTGTTAAAAGGACCTGCCATTAAAAAAAAAATCATTCTGATAGCTTAATGTCTTTACTTGATAGAATAAAAAGTTGGTAAACCTATAGTTTTGAAGTTTTACTGATCAAGGAAGTCTGAGGACTACAGCTTTAGACCAGAAGAACACATTAGTAGCTGCTCACGTGGGTTATAAATGCAGCCTGAGTAAGACTGTGCCACCGTACTTATGCATCCCTGGCAGGATGGTTGTCCAGACACATCCTTACACAGATGAATGACTTTCTAGAGGAAGACANAACACATTAGTAGCTGCTCACGTGGGTTATAAATGCAGCCTGGGTAAGACTGTGCCACCATACTTATGCATCCCTGGCAGGATGGTTGTCCAGACACATCCTTACACAGATGAATGACTTTCTAGAGGATGACGTTATCTGAGGGTTTCCTGCATTGTCAGTGGAACTGGGTTTTGAAGAATGAAAGGGAATTTTTCAGGTGAACGAACAGCCAGGAAAGTGGGCAATCTGCAAGGATGCTGTAATAACTTCCAGGGCATGCTGATGTTAAAGTCTGAGTTGTTGGATGACCCAAGTCATTCAAGGGACCAGAAAAAGAGTTACAGGAAATAAAGTTGAAAGAGTGGGTGAAGACTGAATTATAAGGAGCCTGGAATGTCTCTGTGTACTTTCTTAATTCAGTGCATTATAATTTGATTAAATTCTACAAACCTATTGAAAACCTACATGCCACAAGAGATTTAAAGATGAAGGCCTATGCAATACTGTAGTCTAGAAAGTGGGACGTAAGTAAGAACAGGAGTTGAAAACAACAACAGCAAAAAAAAACAGAGGCGTAACTAATATGGTTAACAGAGAAACAGTAAGAAAATGTTTATGAAAGAGCTGATAGAAGAATGGAGACTGTTTTGACAGGTCAAGAGCATACATAGTACAAAACCACATTGCTCTGAAAGGTATGTTTCAGGGATCAGGTGATTGAGTTTGGCTGGAGTGGAGAAATTTGAGTAAAATGTGCTTTCACCTCTAGTATTTCTGATTTAAATTGTGGTATACCATGTTAGTAGTGAAATTTCCCTTGTTAAAGCCTAGTTTGCCTAAGACCGCCAGAAACAAAGCCTGTAGTTTGACAGTGGCAGATTTCTCAAATTGTTATGTAATTTGCTNAGGTATGTTTCAGGGATCAGGTGATTGAGTTTGGCTGGAGTGGAGAAATTTGAGTAAAATGTGCTTTCACCTCTAGTATTTTTGATTTAAATTGTGGTATACCATGTTAGTAGTGAAATTTTCCTTGTTAAAGCCTAGTTTGCCTAAGACCACCAGAAACAAAGCCTGTAGTTTGACAGTGGCAGATTTCTCAAATTGTTATGTAATTTGCTTACATTGTGAACAGACTTTGAGTTTTTAAAAGGCTTTATTTTCCCTTTTTTTTTTCAGCAACTGCTTGGTGTAGCTTAGGGGCTTCCCTTTTAGCTCAGTTGGTAAAGAGTCAGTCTTCAATGCAGGAGACCCTGGTTCAAATCATGGGTCAGGAAGATCTGCGGGAGAAGGGCTAGGCTATCCACTGCAATATTCTTGGGCTTCCCTCATGGCTCAGCTGGTAAAGAATCCACCTGCATTGCAGGAGACCTGGGTTCTATCCCTGGGTTGGGAAGATCTCCTGGAGAAGGGAAAGGCTACCTACTCCAGTATTCTGGCCTGGAGAATTCCATGGAGTATGGAGTCCACAGGGTTGCAAAGAGTCAGACACTACTGAGAGACTTTCACTTCACTTTGGTATAGCTTCTGACAGCCAGAAATGCTGCATAAATCCTTTAGCCAGTAACCACAGCATGGGTGTGTTTATCCTGTAGGGATGAAGCACAACTAGTATTCAAATGATATTTTCTCCTTTCCCGTTCTCCCTCTTCCCTCTTCCCTCAAACTAGGCTCACTTACCTAAAGACTATGCGGAGGCTTGTTTCAGAGCTCTATGTTCGGGATAACTGCCACCCCTTCAAAGCAACTGTGCTGGTCTGGATTCAGCTTCCAATGTGGATCTTCATGTCTGTCGCTCTCCGAAATTTTAGCACAGGGGCAGCACATTCAGAAGGTAGTTACTATTGAAATGTAATTTCCCCAAGCAAGTTCTCTGACACTGTCTTATATTCTAAAGAAAAAGCAAAAAATAAAAAACACCCATACTTTCTGTAACTGGAATACACTTTTATCATCTACCTTACACAAGTATAGAATTTCAAATATTAAGTGTAACCAAACTAGCTGTATTGAGAATACAAATCAGTTTAGGAAGGATGTCACTAGTAGTACTTCTTGGAAGTCTTAATAAAATTAGTGTTATAATTCCATAATATGGTTTCAGGGCCATGAATTTTTTCTATTTATAAATTGAAGAAGCCAGAAAAACTTTCACAGTTAAAAGTGCAAATGTTAATATGAAAGGTTACAAACTAAGGGGCTTGTTTTTACTTTCATTTAAAGGCATTTCTAACCACAAAGTAATCTAAATTGACTTGAAAGAAAGCAGCCTATAGACAAGTAATTTTTTAAATTTCAGTCTGTAAAGATTACTGCTACACCTCTATTGTCTCCACATCCGTTTGCTGCCGAAACTTCTTACCTCTTTCTCATTACAAGAACTAGCTTATGTTGTAGAGTGAAAATAACCTGAATAAAACGAGTCTTCAGTGTGAGGAACACCTTACTGGATTCACTCCCTCTGCTGTTTAGAAATTTTTTTGTTTCATTTATAAACATGTTTCAGCAGGTTTTTCTGTTCAGGAGCAGTTAACTACTGGTGGGGTCCTGTGGTTTCATGACCTCACTGCACTGGATTCCACTTGGATTCTGCCTGTCTCCGTTGGTATCATCAATTTATTAATAGTGGAGGTCAGTGGTTTTAAATAAGATTTGCTTGCTGTTTAAATCATTGAGATTTCTGTTGCTGTCCCAAATCAGATATAAATGAATTTGAGTTACTGGTGATAACTCTGAGCTAACACTGAGACTCCTTGTTTTTTTAGTATATATTTGTTTATTTATTTGACTCTACTGGGTCTTAGTTGTGACATATAGGATCTTTGAGTTGTAGCATGTTGGATCTAGTTCTCTGACCAGGGATCGAATCTGGGTCCCCTGCATTGTGGGCACAGAGTCTTAGCTAATCATGAGAACCCTTGGTTTTGGTCGCAGATCAGTTGTTGATTAATTTTCTGGGGCCAGTTCCTTAACTTCTCTGGGGAATCAGAATGCTCATAATTTAAAATAAGAGAGCTGAATTGGAACAGTTCCAAAATCTCCTTCAACTGTAAAATGGTATGATGCTCGTACATAACAGTTCTGTGATTTGCTTCGTGGTAAANAATGCTCATAATTTAAAATAAGAGAGCTGAATTGGAACAGTTCCAAAATCTCCTTCAACTGTAAAATGGTATGATGCTAGTACATAACAGTTCTGTGATTTGCTTCTTGGTAAAGGCAGCAACTAAGATGTCAGTCTGGTCTTATTCCCACAATATGTTGATGTTTTGTGTATATGTTTAATATGTCAGTTAAGCATACCTGACTGCCATTTTTAGTCATAGAATTTCTTTATAAAATGAAATGGAGAAACATACGTATAAAATATGACCTCTTAGCCATATCTTACCATTAGCTCATGCTACTTTACTCAACTTGAGTTTAGGGGAAACTTATCTTTAGTTCCATAAAGAATTGTTCTTAGACTCTTGAGAAGAACGTAGACCCTTTAACTAGAAGAAATCTTAGGAAAGATCTAACGAAGTTTCGATTTCACAGACCTCTTATCTGCTGATTGCTGTTTGGGAAATCTAATACCCCCCTTATTTTTTCAGATGAGAAATATGAAGAGTCTCAGGTCTTAGGTGAAGGTTTCCTGAGGAAGGATGCTATGTGTAGTCTTAAGTGTTTTACCTTAAGAGCATCTAGCATAGTTCTGTGAACTTGGTTAGTAATTAGTATTTCTTGGGAAGAAGGAAGTGTTGACACAAGGTCACAGTGAATTGATGTCAGTCCTCTCATCTTTCCTTTATTCCATCTAACAACCCAGCATGCATAAATTTAATAAAAGCCTATTCTTGCTTGACATGTACTATGTACCAGGCACTATTGTAAGCAATTCACATGAGTTAGCTCATTTAATTCTTAACAATAGTCCTATGATGTAGGTGCTGTTATTATCCCCATCTTACGGTGGAGAGTGGGAGGCACGGAAGGGTGAAGTAAGTTGCCCAAAGTCACATAACCACTAAATGCAGGGCTGCCATGTGAATCTTGTAATTTGAGTGTAGAATCTCAGAATCTGAGCTCATAATCATTAAGCTAAGCTGCCTTTTAAGTAATTCATAAACCATAACCCCTCTTCCTAGCCTTCTTAGTTCTTTTCTGTGGTCCATGTAACCAGAAGACAAACCTTTCAGATACCTGTTCTTTTCTCTGTGCCAGGCCCTGTATTTAGGTGACAAAAAACAAGGGAAATGGTTCATACATAATACCTATCTTGAAGGGACTTCAGTTTTACAATCTTTAAAATTTAAACACTGGCCTGTAAAAATCATGCTTTGAGCCTGTTTAATATAGATGAATCTCTTTATTGCTGTTACTTAGTTCCATTTAAGAATTAAAGAGTTGATCAGCCAGTGATAGTTGACCAACAAATCAGTGTTTTGTTTTTTAATTTTTATTGCTTTTGTTAAAATATAGGTAGAGGCCAGTCAAAAGTTACTTTGCATTTTAAAGCTTGTCTCATTTAATGTGTATTTAGATAATCAGCATGTGTGTGTTTATTTTACCCTTTCAGATTTTCGCTCTGCAAAAACTTGGACAGTCTCGTTTTCAGACGTATATTACGCACTTTGTTCGTGCAGTGTCAGTGCTAATGATTCCAATAGCGGCAACAGTACCTTCAGTGAGTAAGCCCCAACCTTGCGTGAAGCATGAGCTAAATATAAATTCTGTTTTCACCTTAGACTGACTGACATTGTGCCTCTTCTATTGTGCTTCCTCTGACTACTTAATCCTTTACTGGTTTCTGATTTCTGTGATAACAAATCTACTAACTCTCACCAAGTGACACCTGAATATTTCTTGGGATTGGTTAATCTTCCTTTACGTGAATGTGTCTTAGCCCTCCATTTTCCTCTTTTTTTTTTTTAAATCTTGCAGAGTACTATGAACAGTACTATGAATATAGCATTTGCTCTGTTTTATTAGTTGATATATTGAATTCTTTTTGTCTTCACAGAGGGATCCAAGGAATTTAGCATTTAAAAAAGAAGCAAAAATTTTTACCCACCAAGGATCCACATGGGTTCATATGTAATGTTATTTGATNACAGACTATGAATATAGCATTTGCTCTGTTTTATTAGTTGATATATTGAATTCTTTTTGTCTTCACAGAGGGATCCAAGGAATTTAGCATTTAAAAAAGAAGCAAAAATTTTTACCCACCAAGGATCCACATGGGTTCATATGTAATGTTATTTGATCTCATAGAAATTTTATGAGATAGGTATACTTGTCCCCATTTATATGTAATTAAACTTTTATAGAAATAGAAAAATAATGTTATGTTTGCAGTTATTTCATTTTTTTAGCCTTTTGCTTATTTTTCATGGATACGTTAGTGCTAAGATGGGTAAAGCTGTGTCAGGATATATCTGTCTTTGCTCAGAATCAACACAGACTGTAAAGTAGTAGTCATTTGTTGCTGGTAGTCCAAGTTCTGTCCCTTGTGTAAAAGTACTTCATAGGACTTGTCTTAAAAATCTGAAATACTATGTTTTCAGCATCAAAAATGTCTGTTACATGCTTTTCATCTGTCACTTAGACATAGTACTGTCATTAATCCTGTGTAAAAGAAGTTTCCTCATTTCTAAAATAGACACCATAATGTCTGTGAAAATTAATGAAATAACAAGTGCCTGTTATAGTACTTCTCATATAATAATAATGTTATAAAATACTCTGTAAAAACAAAATAATGCAAATTCACACTTCTAAGGAGAAATAATACTAATTATAACTGAGGAGAACCGCAGATAAATAAAATAGCAGTAAAGTTCTAATGAGAAGTTGGGTTCCAAGTGAGTAACAGAGACCTTTTCATGTATAGGAAAGTCAGAATTAGGCATTTAATGTAGAGCTGATATGGCAGCTCTGGGAAGACATGAGAAAGACTGCCTAGTTCTCTCTCAGTGCTGCATCATCCACAACCTGTCATTCTTGTCTTGAAAGCCACAGGATAGTCATGACAGCCACTGAAGCTTGTTATCTTGCAAGAATAGTAAAAGGGTGCTTCAGCTACAGTCAGATGCTTCAGCTACAGTCAGCCACTTAAGGACCCTTGCCTGATGCCCTACCAAACACTTGTGCTTACATCTTAAATATGTGGCCATACCAAACTGCAGAAGAGGATGAAAAGTATAGTCTTTTTTTTTTTTCCAGATAGCAATATACCTTGCTGAAAATCAGGATTTTATTACTAACGAAGGTGAACAATACTTCATAGGCAGTTTGTAGTCTGAAGTAGTTGGGCCCAGGGTACTGTTTGCTTCATAGATAATTTTGATGCTACTGCTGCTAAGTCGCTTCAGTCATGTCCGACTCTGTGCGACCCCAGAGACGGCAGCCCACCAGGCTCCCCCGTTCCTAGGATTCTCCAGGCAAGAACACTGGAGTGGGTTGCCATTTCTAGCTAATGTTTATTCAGTATGAACTTTGTCCCAGGCCTGTTTTAAGTCATTATATACACACACACACACACACACACACACACACACACACACGTATTAGTACATGTATTTCTCCCAAAAGTGCACTGAAGTAGGTGGTATTATAATCTCCAATTTAACCCTGAGGCACAGTGAGGTTAAGTAACTCATGGTCATTCATCTGTTCAGTGGCAGAGTCTTATTTTGGCTCTTACTCTTTAGCTAATAATCTGCCTTTAAGATTTCATTTCTTCCCTTAAAGACTTGTTCTGGAACAGATAAATGCTTAATATGAGCCACTTACTATGCTTACCACACTACATGAATTTTCTCATTTATTCTTCGCAGCATCCCTGGGAACAGTCTGTCCCTCATTTTATAGAAGAGAAAACTGAAACAAGAAAAAAAAGAAAAATAACTTGCCAACAGTTAAATAAATAGATTTTGAACTCAGGCAGTTAGATCCCAGGACTGGACTCAGCCAGCACATGGTCTTGCCTCTGGGGCCTGCTTACCTTCTGATGCCAAAGAAAAGTTTAGAAAAGATGTATGTTTGTATGGATGTATGTTTGTATGTATATATGGGGATGTTTCAAGAGGCTGGAGACTAAAAGACTACCAGTTATAACTGAGGAAACCCCGAGATCAAGTAAAGTAGCACTAAAGTTCTAATGAAAAGTTGGGTTCCAAGTGAGTAACAGAGACCAAAAAAAGCATCTTTAAATATCCAAAAGTGGGTTCTTTCATATATAGGAAAGGCAGAATTAGGCAACTTAATGTAACAGCTCTGTGAAGACATGAGAAAGACAGCTCTTTGACCTAAATAACTGAATCTCAGTGGTGGTTTAAAAAAAAAAGAGAGAGAGTTGGGCTGAGATGCTTTGTCTCAGGAAAAGGCAAAGATAATCTATTCCTGACTATACTTAGAAACTAGTTCCTGGGAAAATTTGGAAGCTAGGTGACTATAGGCGTAGGGAAGCTAAGTTTGCCATCATAAATGCCTCCAGTAGCCTGCCTGCTGTGTAGCAGTTTGTCGAGACTCTCAGTGGGGAAACAGTATGCTTAATTGCCAAAGAAGGAAATGAGATCTCTCTCGGAGCCCTGCCTGGGAGCAGTTCTCTGCCATCCACTGTCTGTCACCAATCTCTCCTTTTAGTTTCTTTTTGTTTGGGGGTCTTCTTTTCAACTTTCTTACCTGTTAGATCTGACCCAGGTATCTGTTAGCTACTGAAGGTCTTGTTCAGTCCTGGTGTTCTGTTTACAGAGATAGTTCATTTTCTTTTTTATTGCCTGCCTGTCTCTAGACCTTGGCGAATGGAGAGCTGCTAACATTCATCTCCTTTCTTCTCGTTGCAGTCAATTGTCCTCTATTGGTTATGTTCCAGCTTCATGGGCCTTTCACAGAACTTGCTGCTCCGTTCTCCTAGATTTCGCCAACTCTGCAGGATCCCATTGACCAAGTTAGATTCAGACACTCCTTATAAGGACCTCTTGGCTGCCTTTCACTCCAAGATCATTTCAAGAAAATCACGTACTTTCTAGTAATTTTTGAAACAATTACAGGTTTCACTGTTAATGTATTTAGAAGATTTAGAACTTCAGATATGATTTAATTTGCTTTTGTTTAAAATCATGAACTCTGTGAAGTACTGTGGATTAAGATATGATCCAGGTATATATAACAATACTTAAAATCTTTCAGTGCTAAACATGTAGTATATTTAATTGTATGCTAAGACTGTAAAAGTGGAATCAAAGTGTCAGGCCCTGTTTATAAAATTACAACTTGCTAGAGATTCCAAACTTTGGAGAACGGGACTAGAAAAGTGTATAAAATAAGAGAATCCAGTGGGGTGATTTCTAAAATTTGTAGGATGTGGAGGATCATAGACCTGTTTGATCTTTTAATAAAGCCATGGTGTTCTCTTCAGAAAAGTCCTTGAAATACAAATGGAGGCCTTTTTTGACCCCCTGTCCCAACTCCTGAAGGCCTTCTCCTAATTCCTGGTTAATAAATTATTCTAATGGAACAAGTTAGTGTATGATTTTAAAATGAAAGGGACTTGAGATACATACTCATGTGGAGTAGTCCACACATGTAAGAAAGTACCTAACATGGTAGGTGGTGTTGCTTTTCAACTATGCTCGAAAGAATATAAAAAGTGTACATTCCTTTCTCTACAATTTTAAGAAGTCTGCAATAAAGGGTATAGCACTGAGTACTGCTGGAACCCAAAGTAGAAAATCTTAAGCTAATCATATAGAATATGAAGGAACTCAGTATCTCTGATAGCCGTCTTCACTGGTGGCTGCCTGCAATGCGGGAGACCTGGGTTTGATCCCTGGGTCAGGAAGATACCCTGGAGAAGGAAATGGCAACNATTGACTTATTTGTTTCTTTTAAAACCCACTGTCCCCAAACTAGTTGTTATGGTGAGGAAAAAAAAAAAAAAGTCTTTGAAAAGACATTGTCATCAAGATGTTCTGTGAATTGGTGTTTTTAAGAAATATTTTAAGAACTTTTCCAATAGTGGTAAAAGAAAACTAGAGTGGCTGCCCTGCTGGGATTGGTCCCTGGGACCAGATTTCAGCACTCGCCTGCTCTTACAAACTAGGACAAGCTCAGAAACACAACTCTTTGTTGTTGTTTAATTTGTTGTCGTACTTATTTGGCTGCACTGGGTCTTAGTTGGGGCGCTCAGAACCTCTAGTTGTGGCCTGTGGGATCTAGTTCCCTGACCAGAGTTGAACCCAGGCCCACTGCGCTGGGAGTACAGAATCTTAGCCACCGGACTACTAGGGATGTCCCAGAAACACAACCCTTCAAGGTCTCAGAAGGTGCCTCTGAACAGACCCCAGCCACTGCACAGCTAAAGCTCATTATTGGGGAAAACACACGGTTGGGTAAATCCATTGGGTGTGATTACTGGATCTTTCTGTTATCTGTTCTCTCTGAAACTCTCATTCTGATCTAGGTTTCCCTTCACTTAACTAAGCCACCCACTGTACCCCTACTCTCCCAGACGTCTCCAGTCTGCTTATCTGTCTTATTGCCATGATAAACAAAACTCCTCAGAGTGTTCACATCCCTTTCAGCTCTTTTCTCATTTCTCTAGTGATGAGGATGGTGAATGGTGAGGGACCTCTTAACTTTTACTCATAGATTACTATTTCCCTTACTTTTTTCCAAGAAAAATAACTTTTTCTTGATACACATGCCAGCTGGGTATAGCTCTACCTACCCTCCAGTTTCCTAACGTCTACTGACTGCCTCATCACCCCTATATTTAATGTTTTCCTCTTGTCCTCACTCCTGTCATCGCAGTGGGTCACTTTGGTAGCTAAACAGAGGTTCCATCAGACAACTTTGCCACTCAGTTGTTCTACCTGTCTGATATGTTTGTAATTTACCTTCCACCCTGCAGGAGTAAGATTTTTTGTTTCATAACCCATTGACAATTCATTCTCATTGCAGGCCATAGATGACTGGGTCAGGGTTGTTCAAGTAGCCCAAGCTGGACTGATTAAATCTCTCTTGGAAATTTGAACTCAGATAAGGAGATCAGGACCTCCCTGGTGGCTCAGTCAGTAAAGAAACCACCTGCAATGCTAGAGACCTGGATTTGATCCCTGGGTCAGGAAGGTCCCCTGGAGAAGGAAACGGCAACCCGCTTTTATATTCTTGCCTGGAGCATCTCATGGATAGAGAAGCCTGGTGGACTGCAGTCTATGTCACAAAGAATAGGACACAATTGAGTGACCAGCACTTTCACTTTCAAGGAGACCAAGGGCTTACCAGGTGGCGCTAGTGGTAAAGAATCCACGTGCAATGTAGAAGAGGCAACAGATGTGGGTTTGATCCCTGGGTTGGGAAGATCCCCTAGAGGAAGGCTTGGCAGTCAACTCCAGTATTCTTTCCTGGAGAACCCAATGGACAGAGGAACCTGACTCTAGTCCACAGGGTCAGAAAGAGTTGGACATGATTGAAATGACTTAGCATGGCAAGGAGACCAAGTCAGCTGGGGAACAGATTCATGCACAGTGAATGCTAGACCAGCCATCCACAGCCCAAGCCCACATGATGATAGAGCTAGGATGTTGCAAAGCAGGGAAAGGGTAGCAGAGGAAAGCCTATAGGATAAGAGGGGGGCAAAATTATACCATCTTACAAAAGGAAGCTGAGATTGAGCCATCTCATACTTTCCACCCCCTTAAGAGATGGAGCAATTAGACACAATTCCAAATTTTGAAGTTCTCATCACATATTATTTTCCTATTGCTGCTATAGTGAATTACCACAAACTTAATGACTTAGTGTGTGTTTAAGCCACTCAGTCCTGTTTGACTCTTTGCGACCCCATGGCCTGTAGTCCTCCAGGCTCCACTGTCCATAGAATTCTCCAGGCAAGAATACTGGAATGGTTAGCCATTCCCTTCTCCAGGGGATCTTCCCGATCCATGGATCAAACCCGCATTTCCTGTGTCTCTAGCAGTGCAGGTGAATTCTTTACCTGCTGAGCCATTGGGGAAGTCTTTAAAACAACCCACAGTTGCTGTCATACAACTCTGGAGGTCAGATGTCTGCAATAGGGCCCCAGGGCTCCATTCCTTCTGAAAGCTCTTGGAGAGACTAGTTCTTGCCTTTTTCAGCTTCTGGAGGCTGCTCAAGTTCCTTGGCTTATGATCTCTGCCCCATCCCCCCAGCTCTCTTTCTATTGTCACATCTTTTTCTTTCACTGTGACCCTCCTGCCTGCCTCTTTTAAGGATTCCTATGCTTTTATTGGGCAACTTTGATAATTCACCCTGGAGAAGGAAATGGCAACCCACTCCAGTTATTCTTGCCTGGAGAACTCCATGGACAGAGGAGCCTGGCAGGCTACAGTTCATGGGATTGCAAGAGTTGGATATAATTTAGTACTGTCTTTCTTTTCTGATAATTCAGGGTAATCTTCCCATCCCAAGATCCTTAATTTAGGCATATCTTTGGCCTTGTTTCTCAGGTCCAAGCCCTAGTGCTTGTAGGTCAAGAGCAGTGGGGATGAAGGCATTCCTCCAATGTCCATGTTGCCATTACTGTGTCTAGATCCAAGGAGTCACTCCATCTCCCATAATCTCCTCCCTTTTTCTTCCTATCTGTAGTCTGCTAAGAGGAGGTAGGGAGAGCAGAGTCACTCTCTGATGCTCTTTATAAGAACCTCTCCAATTTGTGTCTTGAATGTCAATGTCAGTGCCTTGGGCAGGGTGTGTTTTCTCCTTTCCATCTTCTTGGAGGCAGGAGTTTATTAAAATACCTTACCAGGATAGTCCTTGGAGAAGGCGATGGCACCTCACTCCAATACTCTTGCCTGGAAAATTCCATGGACAGCGGAGACTGGTAGGTTGTGGTCCATGGGGTCGCGAAGAGTCGGACACAACTGAGCAACTTCCCTTTCACTTTTCAATTTCAGGCATTGGAGAAGGAAATGGCAACCCACTCCAGTGTTCTTGCCTGGAGAATCCCAGGGATGGGGGAGCTTGGTGGGCTGCCATCTATAGGGTCACACATAGTCGGACATGGCTGAAGTGACTTAGCAGTAGCAGCAGGATAATCCTGACCATGGTCTCTGACTCATCTATCTCAGGGAGCCTACCCTGTCTATCACTATGTGTGGTAGTCAGTTGTTTGTATGTCCAAAATGCACGTGTGATATATCTGGACCCGGTATCTGGTTTGCTATTCCTGTTGCTGCACCTGAGTAACTGGTGTCTTTTCTGTATATCAGTGATGTGCTGAACTTTCCAGAAAGTAAGATGTTCATTCTCCCAACTCAGCCCCAGCTTAATCTGACAGCTTGTCACTTACTCTAAAATTGTTTAATGGAATCAGAGTACACAGATCACAAAAGGTGAAGCAGTCACACAGCTGGTAATTCCTCATGGCCTTGTAGGTATGGCAACTCACACACTAGCCTTGCTGTTGTTTTTGTTCTATGTGCAAAGTTGCTCACATTGTCAATGAGATTCTATTAAAATTCTCAAGATTAGGATTTATCTGAGATTAGGGATAGACTTTTTTTTCCGTTGAAAATTATTTTAATAGGAAAAATATCATCACTAGTATCTTTTTTTATTAAACTTTTTAAATTTTGTATTGGAGTACAACCAATTAAAAACGTGATAGATTCAGGTGGACAACAAAGGCATTCAGTCATACATATACATGGGGAATAGACATTTTTTTTTTTTAAGGAGAAAACCCTGCCAAATGATACATTTCTTTAGTAGCCACCTCTCAGTCTTTCCCTATTGACCACACAAAGTAAAGCAAAGATATTTTTCTCCATGATATTTAAGNCATCACTTGTATCTTTTTTTATTAAACTTTTTTATTTTGTATTGGAGTACAGCCAATTAAAAACGTGATAAGTTCAGGTGGACAACAAAGACATTCAATCATACATATACATGGGGAATAGACTTTTTTTTTAAGAAGAAAACCCTGCCAAATGATACACTTCTTTAGTAGCCACCTCTCAGTCTTTCCCTATTGACCACACAAAGTAAAGCAAAGATATTTTTCTCCATGATATTTAAGCTAGAATTTGGCCTTCGTAAGTGTAGGGAAGAAAGTGATCCATCAACAGAAGTGTGCATATAGGTTTTACTCTTTGATTTTATGAAAAATCATAAATTCTATGAGTTTGTTATGAATTCTATGAGTTTGCTAAAATTAGCCAGGGAAGCCTGCTGTGGTGGGTAATGTATACTCAAATGAATGCACTGGCCGCTAGAGTCACATTATCAGTCAAGACACTCCGCTCTCTTTGTCCTGAAGAAACATTTCTGCAAGAGCTCTCAAGGTGCTCCCCAAGTGTCTAGAGGAAAGATGTACAACCTCAGCCTCCCATGGNTCTTTGATTTTATGAAAAATCATAAATTCTATGGGTTTGTTATGAATTCTATGAGTTTGTTCAAATTAGCCAGGGAAGCCTGCTGTGGTGGGTAATGTATACGCAAATGAATGCACTGGCCACTAGAGTCACATTATCAGTCAAGACACTCCGCTCTCTTTGTCCTGAAGAAACATTTCTGCAAGAGCTCTCAAGGTGCTCCCCAAGTGTCTAGAGGAAAGATGTACAACCTCAGCCTCCCATGGGCAGCATTTCTCAGGAGATGGCAACAGTACCCACAGCCATTTTTCTTTCTCAAGAAAGATTTTATTTCCATTTCATTCTCACAAGTAAGGGCCCAGTTCTCCCCTTCACCCATGTCTAAGCTTCAGATGTTTTCGATAAAGTTTTACCAGTTCTCAAGCTCTATCTGAGATATAGACAGTAGGGTTAGGATTAAATAATTTAGGACTTCATATGTGCCCAAGGGCTTCCCTGTTAGCTCAGTCGGTAAAGAATCCTCCCACAGTGCAGGAGACTTGGGTGTGACTCCTGGGTCGGGAAGATCCACTGCAGAAGGGAAAGGCTACCCACTCCAGTATTCTTGGATTTCCTTTGTGGATCTGATGGTAAAAAATTCGCCTGCAATTCAGGAGACCTGGGTTTGATCCCTGGGTTGGGAAGGTCCCCTGGAGAAGTGAAAAGCTATCCACTCCAGTGTTCTGGCCTGGAGAATTCCATGGACTGTATAGGCTATGGGGTTGCAAAGAGTCGGATGTGACTGAGTGACTTTCACTTTCATTTTCACATGCCCAGGNCTGGTGGTAAAAAATTCGCCTGCAATTCAGGAGACCTGGGTTTGATCTCTGGGTTGGGAAGATCCCCTGGAGAAGTGAAAAGCTATCCACTCCAGTGTTCTGGCCTGGAGAATTTCATGGACTCTATAGTCTATGGGGTTGCAAAGAGTCAGACGTGACTGAGTGACTTTCACTTTCATATGCCCAGGTAGAGTGGCATGGATTGTGGGGGACCCTTCTAGTCACCACTTTTTTCCTCCTCCAGTATTCCATACTATTCTGATGATCTTGCTGTTGGACACCTAAATCTCCATGGTTACCTCAGATGGAAAATAGATGCTGAAGTTATAGTTTGAGAATACCACCTTACAGTAGTCCTGGGACATATCCAGTTTACACAAACTAAAAAAATAAGGGAGTAATGATGAGCCCATGCTTGAAATCATTCCATCAATTTATATCTAATAGCCCACTCCAGTTCTAAAGTTTCTAATTTTTTTTTTTTTAATTTTTTGCCCACACTACTCAGCTCATAGAATTTTAGTTCCCTGACCAGGGATTGAATCTAGGGCCACAACAGTGGAAAGAGAGAGTCCTAACCACTGGACCATCATGGAATTCCTTAAAAAACTGGATTTATAAGTGGGATAGAAAGCTCTGTAATTCCACAGACCCTCAACTAGCAAAAGCAACAAACTGTTCCTATTCTTTTCTTCTCTGGAATTGTATTACACTGACCCCGGGCCTTCCGGGACTTACCCTGTGGCACCAGAGGTAAAGAACCCACCTGCCAATACAAGAGACATTAGATATGTGGGTTCAATCCCTGGGTCTAGAAGATCCCCTGGAGGAAGGCGTGGCAACCCACTCCAGTGTTCTTGACTGGAGAACCCCATGGACAGAGGAATCTGGCAGGCTGTGATCCATGGGATGGCAAAAAGTAGGACACGACTGAAGTGACTTAGCACCCATGCACCCAAGCCTTCCACACAGGTGTGAGGGTGTCCTATGTAGGTCCAGTNGACATTAGATATGTGGGTTCAATCCCTGGGTCTAGAAGATCCCCTGGAGGAGGGCATGGCAACCCACTCCAGTGTTCTTGACTGGAGAACCCCATGGACAGGAATCTGGCAGGCTGTGATCCGTGGGGTGGCAAAAAGTAGGACACGACTGAAGTGACTTAGCACCCATGCACCCAAGCCTTCCACACAGGTATGAGGGTGTCCTATGTAGGTCCAGTATTGGTGCAGTGACACTGAGTTACATACAGAATGCTCAACATACAGAATGCCCACCAGAATGCTCAGTTCAGNATTAACCAAATTTGTGTGGGAATAGTGGATGGGGGTACATGAATCTAAGACATTTACTTTATGATTCCTTTACAGTAACTTAAACAAAAGCATTTGCTATAGGCTGAATGTTTGTGTCTCCTCCACCAAATTTACTAGTTGAAATATAACCTTCAAGATGATGTTATTTGGAGGTGGGGTTTTTGGAGGTGATTCAGCATGAGTGTGAAGCTCCTGTAAATGAGACTAGTACCCTTAAAAGAAAAAGACCCTAGAAAGCTTCTTGCCCACTTCTGCCATATGAGGGCAGAGCAAGAAGATGGCCATCTATGAACTAGGGTGTGAGCCTCAACAGACACTGAATCTTAGCGCACTCTGATCTTAGACTTCCAAGCCTTCAGAACTATGATAAATTAATATTTACTGTTTAAGCCACCCAGTCTCTGTGTTCTTTTATAGCGTCCCAAATAGACTAAGACAGTATCAGAGTTGGTAAAAGTCAGTATTAGAAAAGTCACTACAAGGTGTCCTCAGATACCCAGGAGTCTACTTTAAATCGCTATCTGAAATGAATGAAGGCATCTGAATATTGAAGCATCTATAATTATTGCCTGGTTTTTTAATCTTTAGGTTATGCTCAGATATAAAAAATGTGTACAGACACTGCTATGTTTAAAACGGATGACTGGTGAGGTACTATTATACAGCACATGGAACTCTGCTCAATGTTATGTGGCAGCCTGGATGGGAGGGGGTCTTGTGGGAGAATGGATACATGTATAAGCATGACTGAATCCCTTTCCTGTTCACCTGAAGCTATCACAGCGTTGTTAATCGACTATACCCCAACACAAAAGCTTAAAAGAATAAAAAAACGTGTACAGAGATTTATCAATAAGAATATTCATTTCAGTATTATGAAATTAGAAGCAATCTTATGTTTCCAAAAAGGCAACTTACTTCATTTTTTCTAATGCCCATGATGTACTACTGTGTAGACATTAACAAAGATGATGGAAAATGTAATGACAAGGATTTTCATGACATAATATATTGTCATGAATAGCTTCTTACAAACATAAGTCAACAACCAGATGGCATCACAGGTGAATTCTACCAAACATTAAAGAAGAGGTAACACGTATCCTTCTCCAGCTATTCCAGAAAGTAGTGGAGTAGAGAACGCTGCCAAACTCATTCTATGAGGCCAATATCAATACCAAAACCAAACAAAGATATCCAAAAAGAAAAATAATAGAACAATATCACTGATGAATGTAGATGCAAAAATCCTCAACAAAATATTAGCAAGCCAGATCCAATAATACATTAGAAGAATTAAATGGCACGATCAAATGGGTCTTATTCCAGGGATGTAAGGATGGCTCATTATGCACAATCAATTAATGTAATGCACATTAACAAATTGAAGAATGAAAACCATATAATCTCAATAAATGCAGANGGACAATATCACTGATGAATGTAGATGCAAAAATCCTCAACAAAATATTATCAAGCCAGATCCAATAATACATTAGAAGAATTAAATGGCACGATCAAATGGGTCTTATTCCACGGATGTAAGGATGGCTCATTATGCACAATCAATTAATGTAATGCGCATTAACAAATTGAAGAATGAAAACCATATAATCTCAATAAATGCAGAAAAGTTTTTTGATGAAATTCGACATCCATTTACCATAAAAATTTTCCAGAAAGTGGGTGTAGAGGGAACACACTTCAATATAATAAAGGTTGTATATGATAAGCCTACAGCTAAAATCATACTCAACAGTGAAAAACTGAAAGCATTCCCTGTACAGGAACAAGACAAGGATGCCCATTCTTGCCACTTTTATTCAACACAGTATTGGAAGTCCTAGCTGCAGTAATCGGAGAAGAAAAAACCAAAGGAGCCTAAATTGAAAAGGAAGAAGTAAAACTGTTAGTTTGTAGGGGACCTGATACTATATGTAGAAAATCCTAAAGACATTACCAGAATGTTACTAGAGCTCATTAATGAATTCAGTCAAGTTGTAAGATACAAAAGTAATACACAAAAATCTGTTCCATTTCTATGCACTAACAACAGACTACCGGAAAGAGAAATTAAAGAAACAATCCCATTTACAATCACATAAGAAAGAGTAAAATACCTTGGAATAAACCTACATAAGGAGATAAAAAGCCTGTAGTTGGAAAATTATAAGACAGTAGTGAAAGAAATTGAAGATGGCACAAACAGATGGAAAGATACACTGTATTCTAGGACTGGAAGAATTAATATTGTTAAAATGGCCATACTATCCAAGGCCATCTCCAGATTCAGTGCAAGCCCTATCAAATACAAATGACATTTTTCACAGAACTAGAACAAATAATTTTAAAATATGTATGGAAACATAAAAGACCCTGGATAGGAAAAACAGTCTTGAGAAAGAACAGAGCTTGGAGGAATCATGCTCCTTGACTTCAACTTCTAGTACAAAGCTACAGTAATCAAAACGGTATCACACTGGCACAAAAAGAGAAACATAGTCGGTGGGATAGAGGACAAGCAGATGGCCAACAGGCACATGAGAAAATGTTTAACATGGCGAATCATCAGGGAAATAAATGCTCATTAAAACCACAAGGAGATACCACCTGTTAGATGGCTATCATCAGAAGGACTACATATAACAAATGTTGGTGATGTTGTAGAAATAAGGGAACCCTTGTACAGTGTTATTAGGAATGTAAATTGGTGCAGCCACAGTGGAAAACAATAACAGAGGTTCCTCAAAAAGCTAAAAATAGAACTACCATATAATCCAGTAGTTCCTCTCCTTTTGTGCATATCCTGATAAAATGAAAATACTAATCTGAAATGATACATGCACCCCAATGTTTATATTAATAGCAGCATTGTTTACAATAGCCAAGATNCAGTATCACACTGGCACAAAAAGAGAAACATAGTCGGTGGGACAGAGGACAAGCAGATGGCCAACAGGCACATGAGAAAACGTTTAACATGGCGAATCATCAGGGAAATAAATGCTCATTAAAACCACAAGGAGATACCACCTCACACCTGTTAGATGGCTATCATCAGAAGGACCACAGATAACAAATGTTGGTGATGTTGTAGAAATAAGGGAAGCCTTGTACAGTGTTATTAGGAATGTAAATTGGTGCAACCACAGTGGAAAACAATAACAGAGGTTCTTCAAAAAGCTAAAAATAGAACTACCATATAATCCAGTAGTTCCTCTCCTTTTGTGCATATCCTGAGAAAATGAAAATACTAATCTGAAATGATACATGCACCCCAATGTTTATATTAATAGCAGCATTGTTTACAATAGCCAAGATACCAAAGCAACCTAAGTGTCCCTCAACAAATGGGTTGATAAAGATACATAGCAGAATCCTACTCAGCCATAAAAACCAGAAATTTAGCCATTTGTGAAAATGTGAATGGACTTGGAAGGTATTACACTTAGTGAAATAAGTAGAAGAAAAATACTGTTATCACTTATGTGGAATTTAAAAACTAAAAGTAGTGAATATAACAAAACAGACTCACACAATTAGTAGTGATTACCAGTAGGGGGAGGTGAGAAGCGAGAGGCCATATCGGTCCAGGGAATCAGGAAGTACAAACTATTATATATGAAACAAATAAGCCTCAAGGACAGATTGTACAGCACGGGGAATGTAACCAATATTTTATACGTATAAATGGGGTATAATTTTAAAAATTGTGAATAACTATGTTGTACACCTGAAACTTGTATTATATATCAACTATACACTTACTCCTTGGAAGAAAAATTATGACCAACCTAGATAGTATATTCAAAAGCAGAGACATTACTTTGCCGACTAAGGTCCGTCTGGTCAAGGCTATGGTTTTTCCTGTGGTCATGTATGGATATGAGAGTTGGACTGTGAAGAAGGCTGAGCACCGAAGAATTGATGCTTTTTTGCTGTGGTGTTGGAGAAGACTCTTGAGAGTCCCTTGGACTGCAAGGAGATCCAACCAGTCCATTCTGAAGGAGATCAAGCCCGGGATTTCTTTGGAAGGAATGATGCTAAAGCTGAAACTCTAGTACTTTGGCCACCTGATGCGAAGAGTTGACTCATTGGAAGACTCTGATGCTGGGAGGGATTGGGGGCAGGAGAAAAAGGGGACCAAGGGTGAGATGGCTGAATGGCATCACGGACTCGATGGACGTGAGTCTGAGTGAACTCCGGGAGATGGTGATGGACAGGGAGGCCTGGCATGCTGCGATTCATGGGGTTGCAAAGAATCGGACACGACTGAGCGACTGAACTGAACTAATACCTCAATTAAAAATTTAAAAAGGCAAAAGTTGTTACACCAAGGAAAAGCCACAAAATATAAAGTGATATTTTCAAACTGTTAAGGGGCTTCTTGGTTTTTTTTGTGATTTTTCTGAACAATTTCTAAAGTTAAAAGTCAAAAAGATAATTATACACGTCTTTTCAGAAACATTTGGATAAAGCAAAGATTTGTATTATTATATAAATTTATATAGTTGTTTTCATCAAACAAGATCTTGTCTTTTTAAAAAAATTATAATTTTAATGAGTTAATGTGATAATTGAAGTGGTTAATTAAAGCTTGAGCTAAAAATACCAGAGTGGAGCCTAATGATTAACTTCTGGTGAAAATGAAATCTAATGCTGAGACTTTAACTCTTTAGACTTTACTTGATCTATATGGTTGGTGGGTATTACAGCACAGGTGAGATAATACTGTTAGAGTAATTTGCAGGTGGGCTGCTGACAGTTCTGAGAAGCTGCAGGAATTCTCTGCTCACCCTGCTGCTGCTGCTGCTGCTGCTAAGTCACTTCAGTTGTGTCCTACTCTGTGCGACCCCATAGAGGGCAGCCCCCCAGGCTCCGCCGTCCCTGGGATTCTCCAGGCAAGAACACTGGAGTGGGTTGCCATTTCCTTCTGCAATGCATGAAAGTGAAAAGTGAACGTGAACTCACTCAGTCATGTCCGACTCTTCGCGACCCATGGACTTCAGCCCACCAGGCTCCTCCATCCATGGGATTTTCCAGGCAAGAGCACTCGAGTGGGGTGCCATTGCCTTCTCCGGCTCACCTACAGGTAGTTTATCTTAACCAGATAGCCCAACACTGCCCACTAGTGGTTTGTAGAAAGAATCAGTTCTAATGAAGAGCAGATGTTTTAATAAGCTTTTATTCCACAGAAGACTTTCAAATTATAAGGAAATATTTGTATGCCTTAGGACTTTATAATTCATAAGAAACAGCCTCTTTATTTTACAGATGAGGAACTGAAAAGTTAAATGAGTAGCCATAGATTCCAAAACTAGGTAGTGATATAGAGGCTAGAACCTGGGACTTCAGTGTCTGTAGCCAACATTATTTCTGCCAAGCTGAACTCCTAAAAGTTAAAAAAAAAAGCTTGAGGTATTTGTAAAACTCAGTCCTGAGTTGTAGGTTCAGTTAATCATAGGAAACCTATGCTTGTGAATACTAAGTTGTTTCAGTCATGTCCGACTCTGTGACTCTATGGACTGTAAGCCCGCCAGGCTCACAGGAACTTCCCAGGCAAGAAGGCTGGAGTGGGTTGCCATGCCCGCCTCCAGGGGATCTTCCCGACCCAGGGTTTGAACCCTTGTCTCTTATATCTCCTGCATTGACAGGTGGGTTCTTCACTACTGGTGCAACCTGGGCCCAGGAAGCCCATAGTTCCTTATTTAAACTATCTCCTAAATTTGCCTGGTGATTTGTAATACCTTGGGTGTAGATTAGCCTTTGAATACTGGGGACTCTGTTTATGTGTTCCAGTTAGATAAGATGTGCAGATGATCAATTTAAAATGGTATCCAGATATCTTGTTATTGCTGATTAGATTAAGCAGGCACACGAAAGATTAACTTTTGTGTTAATGTAAATGAAGTCCTTGTCCCTCATAGCAATGGTAACTGGAGGATCTATTAATAACATCATTTATTGCAGACACATTTTCATTGTTTTAAAAGGGCATGTTATTTCTTGAGTTAAGTCTTGTGTGCAATTATTGTGCTGACGGTTTCATTATCTCCTGATCCCCCAAAGGTGGAATTGGTGGGCTTTGTGTTGTACATCTTTCTTGTGGAATAGGCAGCAGGGGAAACCACAAACATGCTAACGAATGAGATGGAGACAGATAAGCCAACCATTTAACAGGGTGGGTCTCTTTGCACGTCTCTTCATNCAAAGGTGGAATTGGTGGGCTTTGTGTTGTACATCTTTCTTGTGGAATAGGCAGCAGGGGAAACCACAAACATGCTAACGAATGAGATGGAGACAGATAAGCCAACCATTTAACAGGGTGGGTCTCTTTGCACGTCTCTTCATTTAGTCTAAGTCACTTCTCTTGACAGGCTTTAGAGATGGGAACACTTTACCTGATTAATTTTCAAGTCTGTGACTAGAGGAAGAACTCACCTGGATTTTGAACTGACTTGAATCAGTTCACAGNATACATACATATATGTTTCAAAGAGTCGGACATGACTGAGCAACTGAACTGAACTGATGTTTCTGCTCAACCTTTTATTTTGTGGAGATTTTGGAATTTATCAGCACAGGCTTGTAGATTATAATTATTTAATTTCAGAAAAGTCCATCTCTCTTTTCACTATAAGGTCCTCCCTTCCTGTCCCTGGGACTTAAGCATGAGTACGTAGGAGCAGGACTGGAAGAATGCTTCAGAAACTGACATTGGGCTTGACTTATTTGCTCTTCTCTCATCATCTGTGAACCATACATGATTTGAGATGTTATTCTATTCGTCAAAAATTAAATTATTATAGAAAAGAATCTGTTTGTTTGTTCTCCTGTATTTGTAGACTGTGATTCCTATGTACCGTTCCATAGCTAGCTTTTTTATTAGAATGAATGACTTATTTTCCACGAAGCTCTCCAATTCCTCCTACAGATAATACTCTAGACTGAATTCAGTTTCCCTTCTTTTCAGACAATCCCAGGTATGTCTGAGTCCTAGGATGTGATCTTTCAAGATGACATCTGTATGACATATATTGGAGCTCTTCAATGTGGCTCCAAATTAAAAAATTATCAATAGGCAGAAGATATACGAAGTTGGACTCAGAATCAGTGTAAAGAAAAATTTTTAATAAATTGTGTCCCAAGCTAGGATGGGCTTCTTGGATAGTTATATTCTCATCATTGGGGGTATCTGAAAATTGACTAAATACTCATTCAGTGAATGTTTCAGAAGGGGCTCAAGCCTTTGAGGGAAGCAATTCAATGGGGTAGCAGTCTCATCCTGTTCTGAGAGTCTATGGTTATGCTCTTGGAATCTGCCACGGTGCAGTGAAGTGCCTTATCACTGAGTGAGCAGGAAGTCAAAATTAATAAACTAAAAGTAGTCTGCAATAATACTTCAGTGTTATAGGAAGCAGAGAAACAAACATGCGTGATGGAATCTGGCTCAGGCTGTGTCTTGGGTTTAGAGAGACCATGGAAACTATAAACAAATACTATTGCTGATATTAATAATGTTAAAAAAACAACAAAATTCAGCTGAGTAATTTAAAGGTCATATTGCCTTTATTCAGTGATTGATGAGTTGGGCAGCATTTCACCTAACAAAGAGAAAGGAGCTCCCAGGAGGTGTACAAAAATGAATTTTTTTAAAGGCAGAAAGGAGGTGGGACTAGAAAGTTATAAATGAAAGAATTTCTTTTTTTTCCCAGCAAAATCACCTTCCTTTGTGGGAAGAGTGGGGTCTGCCTTGCAGATTACCTCATCAGTACTAATCAGGTGATTCCCCAGTTTGACTAGTTAAAGGCCATATTCCTGGGAGATAGTGAAACTGTAATTAAGTCTTGGCTTGCTGACATGAGACTCATCATAAATGACTCCATTTGGTGCTTGTTATTTCTTTTTGAACAATACTAATCGTAGTAATCCTTGATGATAACTACAATCAACTGAGCCCCTACATATTGACTGTCTACAGCAAGCATTTTGTCCATGATATTTTATTTATAGTTCACAAGTGCTCTGTGAAATAGTCATCATTTGCACCATTTTATGAACTGGTACCCTATAGTTAAAATAAGGAAACTGCTCTTGACAGTCCCTTGGACTGCCAGGAGATCAAACCAGTCAATCCTAAAGGAAATCAATCCTGAATATTCACTGGAAAGCCTGATGCTGAAGCTGAAGCTCCAATACTTTGGCTAGCCGATGCGAAGAGCCAACTCATAAGAAAAGACCCCTATCCTGGGAAAGACTGAAGGCATGAGGAGAAGGGAACGACAGAGGACAAGCTGGTAAGATAGAATCACCGGCTCAATGGACATGAGTTTGAGAAAGCTCCGGGAGATGGTGAAGAACGGGGAAGCCTGCGAGCTGCAATCCATGGGGTTGCAAAGAGTCGGACATGACTGAGTGACTGCACAACAACAACAGAGGTTGTGTATGCAGATGGATTGTAGGAATGCCCACATATGATCCTCTTAGCCCTGGAGATGGGTTGCTGCTGCTAAGTCACTTCAGTCATGTCCACTCGGCAACCGCATAGACGGCAGCCCACCAGGCTCCCCCATCCCTGGGATTCTCCAGGCAAGAACACTGGAGTGGGTTGCCATTTCCTTCTTCAATGCATGAAAGTGAAAAGTGAAAGTGAAGTCGCTTAGTTGTATCCAACTCTTAGTGACCCCATGGACTGCAGCCTACCAGGCTCCTCTGTCTATGGGATTTTCCAGGCAAGAGTACTGGAGCGGGGTGCCATTGCCTTCTTCAGGAGATGGGTAGACGAGCATGAAACATTTGGATTTCCAGACCAATTACCTTTGACTAAGTGCTACCTCTCCCCAGAGCTCTATAGAAATATTATAATTCTCTATGCCTACCAAGACATGAAAATTTTTGAAAGCACATCAAACTACTTAGCTAAGGTGACAAGCTTTTTAGAGATCCAAACCAAGGTGTGTATGACACCAAAGCTCATTTTCTTTCCTCGATACCTCACCGTCCTTAAAGATTTGAGTTGTTACAGAAATGTCAAGTCCTACAGATGGAAGCAGAGGGAGGCAATAGAAGATGTATAATTATGTTACATGGCTTTCAGATAGAAGATGTAGATTTGAACACTTCAGCACCTCAGGGGCTGGACTTGATGTACACTAGCAAACTTAAGATTGAGTTCTGTTGTCAGTCTGCCTGGATTTAAAACCAGATTCCATCCCTTACTAGCTGTTTGACTTTGGGAAAATTATTCTGCTTCTATGTGCTTCAGGCTTCTCATTTGTGAAATAAAGATTAATTTACTGGATGAGTCAAGAAATGTCTGCTGAGAGACTTCTATTTGTTAGGTACTATCCTAGGGTATGAAAATGAGGCAGTGAATAAAGTACTTGATCTCTGAGTTTATCCTACTTGCAGTTCTTGAGCTTCTTGGGTGGATAGATTACTTTTTTTTCAACTTTATTGAGATATAATTGAATGTAACATTGTGTAACTTTAAGATGTACAATGCATTGATTTGGTAAGCTTGTCTATTACCATGTGATTATTATGGTAGCACTAGCTAACACTTCCATCATATCATATAATTACCACTTCTTTTTTGTGGTGACAACATGTAAGATTTATACTCTTAGCAGCTTTCAAATATATAGTACAGTATTATATTGCATATATGGTACTATATATATATATGTGACATCATACAGTATATGCCTTTCTCTCTCTGACTTATCTCACTTAGCTAATGTCTTCAAAGGGGCTTCCCTGGTGGCTCAGATGGTAAAAAAATCTGCCTGCAGTGCAGGAGACCTGGATTCGGCCTCTGGGTCAGGAAGACACCCTGGAGAAAGGAGTGGCTATCCAATCCAGTATTCTTGCCTGGAGAATCCCATGGACCGAGGAACCTGGCGGTCACAGTCCACGTGGTTGCAAAGAGTTGGACGCGACTGATCGACTAACACTTTCAATTTATTTCGTTTTCAGTGTTGTCAAGGACCATTAATTTGGTTGTATATGCCAGTATTTTGTTCTTATGTCTGAATAATATTTTGTTGCATAAATATTTGCTATATCTTCTTTAACCATTTATACATTAACAGACACTTAGGTTACTTCCATAGCTTGGCTATTAGAGATGATGTTGCAATGAATATGAGAGTTCATATATCTTTGAGATCCTGTTTTTGTTTTCTCTGGATATACTCAGAAGAGGGATTGCTGGATCATGTGGAAGTTCTTTTTTTAAAATTTTTTGACGAACCTCCATGTTATTTTCCATAGTGTCTGTGCCAATTTACATTCCTGTCAACAGTGTGTAAGTGTCCTCTTTTCTCCACATCCTTGTTATCTCTTGTCTTTTTGATGATTTCCATTCTAACAGGTATGAGGTGACATTTTAACTGTGATTTTGGTTTGCATTTCCATGGTGATTACTGAGAATGAGCATCTTTACAGGTATGTGTTGGTCAGTTTTATGTGTTCTGTAGAAAAATGTCTGTTTAATTTCTCTACCCACTTGTAAATTGGATTGTTTGTATTTTTCTATTGATTTGTAAAATTCTTCACATATGTTGAATATTAATCCCTTATCTGATATATGTTTTGCAAACATTTTCTCCTGTTCCATAGATTTAGTGTGAAGTAGTCCTACTTGCTTATTTTTGCTTGTTACTTGTGTTTTTGTGTGTCAGAGACTTTCTTCTCTGTTTTCTTTTAGGAGTTCTACAGTTTCAGGCCCTCCATTTATGTTTTTAACCTATTTTGAGTTAACCAGTGGGGGTGGGGGTGGTTAGAAATAAAGGCCCAATTTTTCTTCTTTTTCTTTTTTTTTGGTATGTGATTATTTCATTTTTCTAACATTTATTGAAGAAATTATCCTTTCCCCACATAAGTATTCTTTGGCTCCCTTGTCAAATATTAGTTAATTATTAGATTAATTTTTTATATCAAATCTGAGAAGTTAACAACTGTTTATTCACATTTTTTTTCCTGCCACTTTCTCTTTATTCTCTACTTCCTTGACTTTCACTGTGCATATTTTGACAGCTTGATGGTTTCTCATAGGTATATGAAACTTTTTTCATTTTCTTCATTAGTTTTTCTTTCTTTTACTTAACCTACATAATCTCAATTGACCTGTTTTCTGATTCTTTTTCTTCCATTTTGGCTATGAAGGAGCAGCAGAGAGTAATGTTCAAGGTGGTGTTACTTTATCTTTGGTACATATGGAAGGCCTCTGAGGGGGTGACATTTCACTTGTGACTTGATAATGGTTAAATAAATGCTTCTTAAACAGGCTGAATTGTAGATTCTCATTCCATAGGTTGGAAAAGGGGATCAGTCCTTCCCTGGTGATCTCCATAAACGAATGCATTTGATGGACATTTCTGTGTCCCTACTTGAGCTCTCCAGACATGTAATACAAATAAATGTTCTAGTTCTGAGGGCTTTATTTGTTAAAATAACTCATTGCTGATAGTTCTAAAATCCCTTGCATTTGCACAGAACCTTTATTATTAAGGCAGACTTAATTTTTTTTTTTTTTACATGAAGAAGTGGGAGGACTTAATTATCGTTTCAACACACATTGGCATGCTTGGAACAATTCAGAAGGAAGTTAAAAAAATTTTGAGAATGTAAGCCAAGATGCTTATTCCATCTTAATAATGTTGTGACTTGATGTTTATTTTACTGCTAAATATTCCCATAAGTATCAGGGCTTTATTCTATGGCCTGAAGGCCAATATTTCTGAACTTGGTGAAACCAACTGAAAAAGATGAATTCCAAAGATGGAATCTCTCCATGGAAAATGTGTTGCTTCCAGCCCTTGGTATTCACACCTAAGGCCTGTTGGCAGCTGTTCTTTGGCCAGCTGAAACAAGTATGCTGCTACGTAAAGCCAGTTTCTATGGAAACCTGAACTCAAATGATACTGAGGCTTTGATGATCAAAGGCAACACCCTGAATTGTTTGGAGAGCCCAGTGAAGGTCTCAGAATTTTATTGTTCTCCACAGAAAACAGAACTTTGCTGTTCTCCACTATAGCCAAGACTTTCAAATGTTTTCTTCTCCAGGTTCATTAGAGCCAGGCAGATGAGAGAGAATTTTGAACTTTGTGAAGTTACCTTTTCTAATTATTTTACCAGCTACTTTACAACATGTATCTCTGCCATAAAGAAAAATTAGCATCTTCCGTTTTCCCTTTCTCATTTGATTAAATATGTGAAGCCGTAAGACACATAGAATATGCTGAACTTGTACTTTTAGTCTCAGATCATGATTCCTCCCTTTCCTAAACATGGATAATTTATTCAGTATATCATTTTTTTCACACTTTAAAAAATAAATACAAATGACCACATTGCCAGATGAATTGCAGTTGTGCCCGTAGAGATTTGATCTGCAATATTGTTCCCTTATATAGTGTAGTCTTTGAACTGATTCCTTTAATACTTATGACTCAGACTTTGTTATCACAACCTTAGCAGGAATTAAAGTACAAGAAAATGTTTTCCCATGAATGTATCTTCCCAAGAGTACATTTATTTTGTGGATCTTGATATAGATATATTTCTTCTAACAAGTTCCTATTTTATGAAAGCTCTGTTGAATAACAATGGGGCATATTCTTCCTTGATGATAGATACTGTCAAGATAAAATATCTGAATTTATGTATTTGTCTGTGGGCATTGATGTTTTTGGTTTCAGGGCCATTGTAGAGTGGCTGGATATACTGTGTATGGTTAGTTACAGTATTCAAATGCACCATATTCTCAACATGAAGTAATAAAATGAAGACTATGTGTGTTACACCAAGATTTACAGTTAATCTATGTACGTAAAATATGGAGAATGGGAATGGTACAATTTAACCTTCATGATTTCTCAGAGATGTCCAGAACCAAAGTAGTAAAGCTATCTAGACTGTATTTAATGGAGTCTAGTTTTTACAACATTCCTGTAGGGAGAAGTTACTTTTTTCCACCTTGTAAAAGCAAACCTTCTCTGTGCCTTCTCCTTGGGACAGCTCCACTTTGTTTCAGCTCCATTTCCAGGTAGTTTCTATGTATTCCCTTTACTTCTCACTCTTGCTTTTATCCCTCATCTATAGAGAATCAAGTGTCCATTTTGTCAAAATCTTCTCTCATTATAATTCTATTTTCTCCTTTCCCTCCATGAAGAAAGGACATTTGACTTAGGATTGTGATATACATTAATCTGGAAATTTTAACTTCTATGTAAAGCATTAGACTTCAATAGTGATTTATAACTGGGGTTTTAATCAAACTGGCAAATAGCATGTTTGCCCTTTAATATACAGACTCATAGGATGCAAGATATAGAAGGGACTTCGGGGAGTGTTTGTCAGTATTTTGGCATCATTTTCCACTAAGGGATTTCTAACACAGAAGAAACAGAGCCTATTCACCAGATGTCTGGAGGAATAGATACAGTTCCACTCAGAATGAGCATCATATGTCTTTGAAGTTTCCTATTTTATCTTTTAAAAATCCTACTACTTCAAAATTGACTCCAAGTTGTATCTTTCAAAATTTTGTTTTTAAATTTTGTTTTGTGATATAGCTGATTCAAACAATGTTGTGATAGTTTCAGGTAAACAACGAAGGAGCTCAGCTCTACATATACATGTGTGATTCTCCCACAAACTCCCCTCCCATCCAGGCTGTCACATAACATTGAGCAGAGTTCCATGGCTATATAATAGGTCCTTGTTGGTTATTCATTTTAAATATAGTAGAGTATACAGGCAACCATAAGTTCGTTTTCTAAGTCTGTGAGTCTCTTTCTGTTTTGTAAGCAAGTTCATTTGTATAATTTCTTTTTAGATTCCACGCATAAGAGATGTCATATAATGTTTCTCATTATCTGTCTGACTTACTTCACTGAGTATGAAAATCTCTAAGTATGAAAATCTCCAATTATACCTTTACTTATTTTCTATTCAGTTCAGTTCAGGAGTTCAGTCGTGTCTGACTCTTTGTGACCCCATGAATTGCAGCATGCCAGGCCTCCCTGTCCATCACCATTTCCCGGAGTTCACTCAGACTCACGTCCATCGAGTCAGTGATGCCATCCAGCCATCTCATCCTCGGTCGTCCCCTTCTCCACCTGCCCCCATTCCCTCCCAGCATCAGAGTCTTTTCCAATGAGTCAACTCTTCACATCAGGTGGCCAAAGTACTGGAGTTTCAGCTTTAGCATCATTCCTTCCAAAGAAATCCCAGGGCTGATCTCCTTCAGAATGGACTGGTTGGATCTCCTTGCAGTCCAAGGGACTCTCAAGAGTCTTCTCCAACACCCCAGTTCAAAAGCATCAATTCTTTGGCGCTCAGCCTTCTTCACAGTCCAACTCTCACATCCATATACAACCACAGGAAAAACCATAGCCTTGACTAGACGGACCTTAGTCGGCAAAGTAATGTCTCTGCTTTTGAATATACTATCTAGGTTGGTCATAATTTTTCTTCCAAGGAGTAAGCATCTTTTAATTTCATGGCTGCAGTCACCATCTGGAGTGATCTTGAAGCCCCCAAAAATAAAGTCAAACACTGTTTCCATTTTTTCCCCATCTATTTCCCATGAGGTGATGGGACCGGATGCTATGATCTTCATTTTCTGAATGTTCAGCTTTAAGCCAATGTTTTCACTCTCCTCTTTCACTTTCATCAAGAGGCTTTTTATTTCTTTCTTCTTCACTTTCTGCCATAAGGGTGGTATCATCTGCATATCTGAGGTGATTGATATTTCTCCCAGCAATCTGGATTCCAGCTTGTGTTTCTTCCAGTCCAGCATTTCTCATGATGTACNATTTCTTTGCATTGATCACTGAAGAAGGCTTTCTTATCTCTTCTTGCTATTCTTTGGAACTCTGCATTCAGATGCTTATATCTTTCCTTTCCTTTTCTCCTTTGCTTTTTGCCTCTCTTCTTTTCACAGTTATTTGTAAGGCCTCCCCAGACAGCCATTTTGCTTTTTTGCATTTCTTTCCATGGGGATGGTCTTGATCTCTATTTTAAATTACTTACCAATGAGTATAATGGTCATTACCCTTCCCTTTTATAAACCATTTAGCACATGTCCAATATCAAAATATAGACTATATATGTATATATATAATATATCCTATAGTAAATGAATGAATTGACACCATGAAATGCCAGGAGATTGCTTAAGATCATCGTAGAATCCGCAGAGAATTGAGGACTAATGTCTTCCAGCCCAGTGGGTTTCCCATCAAACTCTGACAGATGTTTCTACCTGATGTCTTTTACAGATGGGTTCCTGGAAATTAGAGTTTCTGAAAGTCAGGAAAATCTGGAACCTGACTGACCCCATTTAACTTTTACTTAAGTAAAAGTAAGTAAACCTAGAAAACCACTGTAAGAGTAGTGTACATCTATATAGATGTCTCATAGCAGCCTATCTTAAAAGGGGAGTTGTGGGGATGTGTGTGTGTGTGTGTGTGTGTGTGAGATAGTGGATAAATGAAGGGTGAGAGGTAGTAGTGGCAGCAGTGGTGGGTAGCTTCCAACAGTAGGTCATCATATTTTCCCATTTTCTGAAACCACAACTCTTTCCTAAAGTCCATTAGTCTGGTTCAGGCTTCAGGCTGCTGGAGGAAAACATCATTCAGTGAGTGCTGTAGGAGCTGATCCTTGTGGAACCCATGAGAGTTAGATCTTGCTGATGGTAAAATTTTCATGGGATTTTGAATTTTCAGAGACATTTTGTACTCTGCTTGTGAGCTTGATATAAACAGTCTTGTTCTTTGTCTCCCAGATGAAATCCATGGATAAAAAGAACTTAATTTGGCCCCTATATATATATAGAGAAAATATATTTGAGTGGCTGAATAGATAAGTTTTTGTCAATGATCATCACTCAAATTGAAATTGTCATTTTCTTGAAAGATGGGGAGGGATTTGCTATTTTAAACCTAATTGAAGAGTAGAGATAGGTAATAGTGCGTCCATTGAAAGACTGTAATAGAAGAAAAATGTACATAATTTAATCAGTCAAACAGAAATAAGAAAAGAACTTTGCTGCTTCCTCTCATTGGTCAGACTGGAGAATTCTGGCTCCTCTCTTTGTCAGGTGAACTACTCATGGGTGTTTATTATGTAAATGCGTTCATCATTCCTTCTTGGTACCATCACTCAGGTGAAATTCGGGAATACAAAGATGACAAAGGTCATTTGAGCCTCAAGTTTCTTACAATCCAGTGAAAAGACAACTTTTTGTGAATAATTAACCAGAATATAATATAATTAACAAATTTTATGCTAGTGATGTAAACCAGAAGAGGGATTGTGTTCATTGATATTATTTTGGGATATTAAGGAGGGTTTCACTATGAAGATAAGTTGAAATGCAAGGATGTATAAACCTTTTTTTCCAGGCAGAAAAGGGGAAAAGGCATTGTGGAAGGAGGAGTGTAAAGGATCCCCAGTGGGTGAATGTGGGATAGTGCCGTGCTTGACGTCTTGGGGAGAGAAAATGAGACAAGGTAAATGCGGGCTTACCAGTGCGGACATGGAAGCCAGCTAGGCTTTCAACCAAGAAATCCCTGATTGGACATGGACTGTTGAAAATGATATCTCTAACAGGGCCCTGTAGAATTAATTGGGTGGAGGTGGTATAAGGAGACTGGATACAAAGAGGAGGCAATGTTATCTAATTCTGTGACTGCTTTTTCATAGAGATTCCAAAAATGTTGCTAAAAATAGATAGGTTTTAGAAAAGCTAATTTCATCTCAAGTTGGTGGCCTAGGCAAAAGTATATACAGATAAAAAGAAGTTGCCTGCAATGAGAGAGTGGTAGGTCTAGGAACTGGATAAGGAAAGAATAAAAAGCTCTTTAGTTTTTTAATTTATTTATTTTATTTTTGGCTGCGCTGAGTCTTCATTGCTGTGCGCAGGCTTTCTCTAGTTGCAGTGCCCTGGACCACTCTCCAGTTGCAGTCTGCAGGCTTCTCGCTGTGGCTTCTCCCGCTGCGGAGCACAACACGGGCTGTAGGGAGCGTGGGCTCAGCAATTGTGGTGCCCTGGCTTAGTTGCTCCTCGGTGTGTGGAATCTTTCTGAACCTGGGAGGGGCCTGTGGCTGGCATATTCTTAACTGCTGGACCACTGCAAAGTCCTAAAAACTCTTTAAAAAAGAAGATATTCAGAAAATGATTTGTCTGATGTTGTAGATATATTACAAGCAGTTACAATATTATCTTTTAGCCAAGAGAGAGGAATGAGAGGATGTAGAGAAGGTATATCCATATTATGCATTTATTTATTTATTCTGCATAATTTAATATTAAAAGAAAAATATATAGGTAAGAAACTTAAAAAAATAGACATATCCCCCAACCCTCAATAGGCAAACTCCTCAGCTACCAACATCCTGCACCAGAGTGGTACGTTTGTTAAACTGATGAACCTACATTAAGGCATTATCTTCACCCAGAGTCCCTGCTTCATATTAAGGTTCAGTCTTGGTGTTGTATCTTCCATGGGTTTGGACAAGTGTGTGATGTCATGTATCCATCATTACTGTGCCTTTCAGAATGGTTTCACTGCACTAAAAATCCTCTGCACTTTGTAAAAATTTTTGATAATCAATTACATTTTTTAAAGAAACATGTGACATACATAGGATACATGTATATAAAAATTAGAATTAAATTCTGCAGCTTGTTTTTTGTTTTTTGAGTTTTTAATTTTTTGGTTGCACTTAAGGGCATGCAGAATCTTAGTTTCCCAACCAGGGATCAAACTTGCACCTCCTGCAGTGAAAGTGCAGTGTCAACCACTAGACTGCCAGGGAAGTCCCCAGGAGCTTGTTTTAAGAGTCCTGATTCGGGCTTATAGATTCAGATTTCCTGCTTACTCACAGGGCATACCACCATCCTTTCCTGTCATCTGGCCTTTTACTAGATTACTCTACACCCAGTGGACATGTTTCATCATTAGACATAAACAATGGAGAAATTTGTGTCAGGAGACAGTTCGTTTTTTTCATGAAAATTTGCAATAAATTATGACGGGGACGCGGGGAAGAGACTCCACTTAACTCCATGTAAGAGCAGTGAAATAAACATACTGCTGCTGCTGCTGCTGCTGCTAAGTCACTTCAGTCGTGTCCGACTCTGTGCGACCCCATAGACGGCAGCCCACCAGGCTCCCCTGTCCCTGGGATTCTCCAGGCAAGAACACTAGAGTGGGTTGCCATTTCCTTCTCCAATACATGAAANGGAAGTCCCCAGGAGCTTGTTTTAAGAGTCCTGATTCGGGCTTATAGATTCAGATTTCCTGCTTACTCACAGGGCATACCACCATCCTTTCCTGTCATCTGGCCTTTTACTAGATTACTCTACACCCAGTGGACATGTTTCATCATTAGACATAAACAATGGAGAAATTTGTGTCAGGAGACAGTTCGTTTTTTTCATGAAAATTTGCAATAAATTATGACGGGGACGCGGGGAAGAGACTCCACTTAACTCCATGTAAGAGCAGTGAAATAAACATACTGCTGCTGCTGCTGCTGCTGCTAAGTCACTTCAGTCGTGTCCGACTCTGTGCGACCCCATAGACGGCAGCCCACCAGGCTCCCCTGTCCCTGGGATTCTCCAGGCAAGAACACTAGAGTGGGTTGCCATTTCCTTCTCCAATACATGAAAGTGAAAAGTGAAAGTGAAGTCGCCCAGTCATGTCTGACTCTTCGTGACCCCAGGGACTTGCAGCCTACCAGGCTCCTCCGTCCATGGGATTTTCCAGGCAAGAGTACTGAAGTGGGGTGCCACTGCCTTCTCCACTAACTGGCCTACTAACAACAGCAAAGAGAGATTCACTGAACTGGACGTTTGTGCTGTGTGTACCCTTCTAAATATACAATGCATTTAACAAAATTTACATTAAGAAATAGTGGGGAGGAGGGAGGTTTAAGAAGGAGAGGATATACAGATACCTATGGCTGATTCATGTTGGTGTACGGCAGAAACCAACACAATATTGTAAACCAATCTCCTCCAATTAAAAATAAGTAAATTTGAAAAAAGAGAACAGAACACAACAAAACAAAAAAGAAATAGTGGGAAGAGTATTTGGGGATTGGCAGCTACCCAGGCCACTGGCATTTAAACAGTAAAGAGAGAAATACTGAGGCTGGTTTGTAGTGAAAATGTCACCTCCAGGTAGGCCATTCAACTGGAGATAGCCAACAACTGGCCCTAGAACTTGGGATACTGTGTGATTGTTCTGGGGGAGAAATGTTTTTGAGACTATCACTTAAAAAAAAACAACACTCTTCATCATAGCTCCAGGGGAGTGTGTCCCACATTCCATCAGGGAGGGGGCCATAAATATTGAACTAGCAATCTGTATTTTAGTTGTCAAACATATACTTGTACACTTGCAGATGTATGGTTGAGAACTGGAAAGAGAAATTCATTAAAGATGAGATATAAGAATTTGTTAAGAAGTGGTCCAGCAATGGTGCAAGCAAGAGTACTATAAGAATGGAAATGATAGCAATAACAAAATGATTAGAGATTTTAATCTGAGGAGAAAATGACACCTGAGCTCTCCAGGACTCAGTGATACAGGGAAGTGTTAAGGATTTGAAATCTCAGAGCTTAATATTCAAATACAGCTAGGATTCACATCTACACATTTGATTGTCCCTATAATTTCCCCCTCTCCACCCTAGCCTCGCTTCTTATAAGTGACTTGAGGAAACAGGGTTATATTTTAATTGCTATTTTAATTGTCGTCATATCTTGATTGTTTCTTAACTGGGAATCATTTCAGGAAATAAGGTTTACACTTTAAAATAGCTTGAGTGTGGAGTACTCTTGTCTGGAAAATCCATGGACGGAGGAGCCTGGTAGGCTGCAGTCCATGGGGTCGCTAAGAATCGGACACAACTGAGCGACTTCACTTTCACTTTTCACTTTCATGCATTGGAGAAGGAAATGGCCTCCCACTCCAGTGTTCTTGCCTGAAGAATCCCAGGGACGGCAGAGCCTGGTGGGCTGCTGTCTCTGGGGTCGCACAGAGTTGGACACGACTGAACTGACTTAGCAGCAGCAGTAGCAGTGTAGGATGGACTTCATTTAAAATATGTACGTATGAAAATATAAACCATNGGAAGTCCCCAGGAGCTTGTTTTAAGAGTCCTGATTCGGGCTTATAGATTCAGATTTCCTGCTTACTCACAGGGCATACCACCATCCTTTCCTGTCATCTGGCCTTTTACTAGATTACTCTACACCCAGTGGACATGTTTCATCATTAGACATAAACAATGGAGAAATTTGTGTCAGGAGACAGTTCGTTTTTTTCATGAAAATTTGCAATAAATTATGACGGGGACGCGGGGAAGAGACTCCACTTAACTCCATGTAAGAGCAGTGAAATAAACATACTGCTGCTGCTGCTGCTGCTGCTAAGTCACTTCAGTCGTGTCCGACTCTGTGCGACCCCATAGACGGCAGCCCACCAGGCTCCCCTGTCCCTGGGATTCTCCAGGCAAGAACACTAGAGTGGGTTGCCATTTCCTTCTCCAATACATGAAAGTGAAAAGTGAAAGTGAAGTCGCCCAGTCATGTCTGACTCTTCGTGACCCCAGGGACTTGCAGCCTACCAGGCTCCTCCGTCCATGGGATTTTCCAGGCAAGAGTACTGAAGTGGGGTGCCACTGCCTTCTCCACTAACTGGCCTACTAACAACAGCAAAGAGAGATTCACTGAACTGGACGTTTGTGCTGTGTGTACCCTTCTAAATATACAATGCATTTAACAAAATTTACATTAAGAAATAGTGGGGAGGAGGGAGGTTTAAGAAGGAGAGGATATACAGATACCTATGGCTGATTCATGTTGGTGTACGGCAGAAACCAACACAATATTGTAAACCAATCTCCTCCAATTAAAAATAAGTAAATTTGAAAAAAGAGAACAGAACACAACAAAACAAAAAAGAAATAGTGGGAAGAGTATTTGGGGATTGGCAGCTACCCAGGCCACTGGCATTTAAACAGTAAAGAGAGAAATACTGAGGCTGGTTTGTAGTGAAAATGTCACCTCCAGGTAGGCCATTCAACTGGAGATAGCCAACAACTGGCCCTAGAACTTGGGATACTGTGTGATTGTTCTGGGGGAGAAATGTTTTTGAGACTATCACTTAAAAAAAAACAACACTCTTCATCATAGCTCCAGGGGAGTGTGTCCCACATTCCATCAGGGAGGGGGCCATAAATATTGAACTAGCAATCTGTATTTTAGTTGTCAAACATATACTTGTACACTTGCAGATGTATGGTTGAGAACTGGAAAGAGAAATTCATTAAAGATGAGATATAAGAATTTGTTAAGAAGTGGTCCAGCAATGGTGCAAGCAAGAGTACTATAAGAATGGAAATGATAGCAATAACAAAATGATTAGAGATTTTAATCTGAGGAGAAAATGACACCTGAGCTCTCCAGGACTCAGTGATACAGGGAAGTGTTAAGGATTTGAAATCTCAGAGCTTAATATTCAAATACAGCTAGGATTCACATCTACACATTTGATTGTCCCTATAATTTCCCCCTCTCCACCCTAGCCTCGCTTCTTATAAGTGACTTGAGGAAACAGGGTTATATTTTAATTGCTATTTTAATTGTCGTCATATCTTGATTGTTTCTTAACTGGGAATCATTTCAGGAAATAAGGTTTACACTTTAAAATAGCTTGAGTGTGGAGTACTCTTGTCTGGAAAATCCATGGACGGAGGAGCCTGGTAGGCTGCAGTCCATGGGGTCGCTAAGAATCGGACACAACTGAGCGACTTCACTTTCACTTTTCACTTTCATGCATTGGAGAAGGAAATGGCCTCCCACTCCAGTGTTCTTGCCTGAAGAATCCCAGGGACGGCAGAGCCTGGTGGGCTGCTGTCTCTGGGGTCGCACAGAGTTGGACACGACTGAACTGACTTAGCAGCAGCAGTAGCAGTGTAGGATGGACTTCATTTAAAATATGTACGTATGAAAATATAAACCATGGACAGAGGAGCCTGGTGGGCTACAGTCCACGGGGTTGCAAAAAAATCAGACACAACTTAGTTACTAAACAGCAGTGACAATATTTAATCCTCTCTTATGGCATTACTCACTTCACATGTAGATAATAAGCAACTTGCTTATTTAGGGTATTGTGCTAAGTGACAAGTAGGGTACATATTAAGACCTAGTCTCAGCTCTGAAGAAATTTATCAAGAGAACTGATAAAGTATTAATCTGTTTCCAGGTTTTTAGTTCTAGGACTGAGTGGTGGTTTGTGTAATGATTTATTCAAGATAGGCTAATTGCTGTAAAAACAAAACAATTCCCAAACTGAGCAACTTACATGTCATAGTTTGTTGCAGGTCATTGAGGGGTAGGGAGGTGTGGTGAGGGAAGAATCTAGTCCATGCAGTAATTTAGAGCCCTGGATTCCTTCTGTTCTATGCCTCTGTATCATGCAAAGTCTTAAAGTCCTTCCTCGGAGTCTCTGCATCTGGGCTTCAGTTAGGGGCCAAGCCTGGAATATTTTTTCGGTCAGTAGGTTTGAAAGTGATGAATGTCACTTCTACATTCTAATGGTCACATGAACCACTTGACTGAAAAGAGATCTGATTATTACAGTCTTTCTGTGTTCACAGAGGAAAACAAAGTTGAGCCTCAATGATGTACAACATAGTCTATGCCATTGGAAGGAAACTCTCAGGATGACATTTTCTAATTTCTGGGAGCTTCAAAGGGATTTGATTATCAGTCATTAAATTTCCCTCCATTTAGTTAGAAATGAATGCATGGAAGAAAAGGAACATATCAGTTGCCTACTGCATATCTGAGTATATATGTGCTAAGTTGCTTCAGTTATGTCTGATTCTTTGCAACTCTATGAACTGTAGCCTGCTAGGCTCCTCTGTCCATGGGATTCTACAGGCAAGAATACTGGAATGGATTTCCATGTCCTCCTCCAGGGGATCTTCCCAATCCAGGGTTTGAACCCACATCTCTTATATCTCCTTTATTGGCAGGCAGATTCTTTACCACTAGTACCATTTGGGAAACCCGTTGTGATCTTAATTAGCCCTCAAACAAGCTACTTCAATGGGCATTATTCTAGATTACATATGCAGTTGCTGAAGCTAGGAGAGATTAGGCAGCTTGCTTGAGGATAGTTAGAGAATATTGATGGAATAAGTATAGGTCCACATGGGTGTTTCCAAGGCTTTTATGCTTTCATTATCTCTGAAGTATGAAGCTTGGTTCAAGGTGAACAAATATTTGTTGAATGAATGAAAAGGTGAAAGAATTAAGTTACACAAAAGACAAAAGTAAGCAGTTCAGAAAATAATTCAAGAAACATTTATGGGGTTTAATAAAGAAGAAGAAAAAATAAAAGAAAAAGTAAAATGAGGCCTTACAAATAGCTGTGAAAAGAAGAGAGACGAAAAGCAAAGAAGGAAAGGAAAGATATAAGCATCTGAATGCAGAGTTCCAAAGAATAGCAAGAAGAGATAAGAAAGCCTTCTTCAGTGATCAATGCAAAGAAATAGAGGAAAAGAACAGAATGGGAAAGACTAGAGATCTCTTCAAGAAAATTAGAGATACCAAGGGAACATTTCATGCAAAGACGGGCTCGATAAAGGACAGAAATGGTCTGGACCTAACAGAAGCAGAAGATATTAAGAAGAGGTGGGAAGAATACACAGAAGAACTGTACAAAAAAGATCTTCACGACCCAGATAATCATGATGATGTGATCACTCATCTAGAGCCAGACATCTTGGAATGTGAAGTCAAGTGGGCCTTAGAAAGCATCACTACGATCAAAGCTAGTGGAGGTGATGGAATTCCAGTGGAGCTGTTTCAAGTCCTGAAAGATGATGTTGTGAAAGTGCTGCACTCAATATGCCAGCAAATTTGGAAAACTCTGCAGTGGCCACAGGACTGGAAAAGGTCAATTTTCATTCCAGTTCCGAAGAAAGGCAATGCCAAAGAATGCTCAAACTACCACACAATTGCACTCTTCTCACATGCTAGTAAAGTAATGCTCAAAATTCTCCAAGCCAGGCTTTAGCAATACGTGAATCGTGAACTCCCTGATGTTCAAGCTGGTTTTAGAAAAGGCAGAGGAACCAGAGATCAAATTGCCAACAACTGCTGGATCATG
>SJYW01046125.1:158025-175057 GCA_006410735.1 Raphicerus campestris | reverse complement strand
GGAAAAGGTCAGTTTTCATTCCAATCCCAAAGAAAGGCAATGCCAAAGAATGCTCAAACTACCGCACAATTGCAGTCATCTCACATGCTAGTAAAGTAATGCTCAAAATGCTCCAAGCCAGACTTCAGCAATCCGTGAATCGTGAACTCCCTGATGTTCAAGCTGGTTTTAGAAAAGGCAGAGGAACCAGAGATCAAATTGCCAACAACTGCTGGATCATGGAAAAAGTAAGAGAGTTCCAGAAAAACATCTACTTCTGCTTTATTGACTATGCCAAAGCCTTTGACTGTGTGGATCACAATCAACTGTGAACAATTCTGAGAGAGATGGGAATACCAGACCACTGCCTAACCTAACCTGCCTCTTGAGAAATCTGTATGCAGGTCAGGAAGAAACAGTTAGAACTGGACATGGAACAACAGACTGGTTCCAAATAGGAAAAGGAGTCCGTCAAGGCTGTATACTGTCACCCTGTTTATTTAACTTCTATGCAGAGTACATCATGAGAAATGCTGGACTGGAAGAAATACAAGCCGGAATCAAGATTGCCGGGAGAAATATCAATCACCTCAGATATGCAGATGATACCACCCTTATGGCAGAAAGTGAAGAAGAACTAAAGAGCCTCTTGATGAAAGTGAAAGGGGAAAGTGAAAAAGTTGGTTTAAAGCTCAACATTCAGAAAACAAAGATCATGGCATCCGGTCCCATCACTTCATGGGAAATAGATGGAGAAACAGTGGAAACAGTGTCAGACTTTATTTTTGGGGGCTCCAAAATCACTGCAGATGGTGACTGCAGCCATGAAATTAAAAGATGCTTACTCCTTGGAAGAAAAGTTATGATCAACCTAGATAGTATATTCAAAAGCAGAGATATTACTTTGCCGACTAAGGTCCGTCTAGTCAAGGTTATGGTTTTTCCTGTGGTCATGTATGGATGTGAGAGTTGGACTGTGAAGAAGGCTGAACGCTGAAGAATTGATGCTTTTGAGCTGTGGTGTTGGAGAAGACTCTTGAGAGTCCCTTGGACTGCAAGGAAATCCAACCAGTCCCTTCTAAAGGAGATCAGCCCTGGGATTTCTTTGGAAAGGAATGATGCTAAAGCTGAAACTCCAGTACTCTGGCCACCTCATGCGAAGAGCTGACTCATTGGAAAAGACTCTGATGCTGGGAAGGATTGGGAGCAGGAGGAGAAGGGGATAACAGAGGATGAGATGGCTGGATGGCATCACTGACTCGATGAATGGGAGTCTGAGTGAACTTCGGGAGATGGTGATGGACAGGGAGGCCTGGCGTGCTGCTATTCATGGGATCGAGAAGAGTCGGACACGACTGAGTGACTGAACTGAACTGAACTGAACTGATGTGCTTAGAATGATAAGAAATAGATGATCAGCACTTAGCATCCTAATCCTAGGAAGCAGTGATTGGTTCTTTTGTTTTTAAACCATTCATTCATTCATTCATTCAACAGCCATTTAATGAAAACCAACCATGTATATAGGATTCCCTGGTGGCTCATTTAGTAAAGAATCCACCTGCAGTGTAGGAGACCCAGGTTTGATCCCTGGGTCAGGAAGACCCCCTGGAGAAGGGAACGGATAGCTACTCTAGTATTATTGCCTGAAGAATTCCATGGACAGAGGAGCCTGGCTGGCTACAGTCCACGGGGTCACAAAGTATTGGATACTACTTAGCGACTTGCACTTCACTTCAACCATGTATATACAAGATGTGGGGATAAAGAAGACACAGTTGTTTCCCTCATGAAGCAACTTTATAAACACATGACATATGAATAACCACCCTTGTACAGCTTTTGTTGGATTTGGGCAGCCCTTTCATTTTTCTGCCCGTTGTGGTTGAACCTACCTAATGAGAACTTTGTTCTTTCCAGGCAGAGGAAGAATTCCTCCTTGTAAAGCAGGGTTTTGAGAATTCTTTTATTTGAGGAAGTGCAGTAATAAGAAAATAGTTCTTATAACTGAAGCCTTCCAACCACCAGTCTGCTTTTCTAGAAGTTGTTGGATGGTTTCTCCCAGACACAAAGCAGAGTATAACATTTAACTGTAATATCCAAAAGCTTCTTTGTAGCAGTGTGGTTAAATAGGTTCTTAAAGGTTGAGGTTACATCTTTTCAGCTCAGCAAAACCAGCCTCTATCAGCTTATATATGTGCATCCTTCTTAACTAAATGTGGTGATTTTTCATTTCCTAAATTGAACTGTGGCAGAAAGATCCCTGCAACTAGGGATGTGAAGAGGAAATGTCAGGTGCTGGGCAAGACTTTTTCACTAACTCTGCAGCTGGAGAATCCCTGAATGAAAACTACACCGTAAAATACAATATTACAAAAAACCCCCAAAAAACCAACCAAACAAACCATAATTATTTCTTTACAAATAAGATTCTAATTATAATTTTAACACATATTGAGGTGCTAAAGTAATCTATAATACAATTATGTTTAAGTCAGATTAAGTTCAATATATTCAGTAGCCAGTGAGCTAGCCTTTCTCCATATACACCATCTGTTTCTGAAGTGCTCTGATATGTCCGTCTGGGGCTTTCTCCTGTTGAAGTGTTAATCAGATGTATTTAATTTTTTGGTCACTTGAAAAAGTTGCTAAATCACGTCAATATTTCTTGAATGTTTGCAGGATTACCCACTTTGTTCTATTTGTATGGTTAAATTAAATTTTCTTGTTCCATCTTGCAACAAATAATCATCTAGCATGTCTATATGTCAGGCCCTGTACTAGTAATAATCTATGAACCAACTGGAAAAAATCCCTATCCTTGACCTTGGCTCTAGCAGAGGGAGACAGACAATAAACACTAAGAGTAGGACATTATGTGGTTTATGTTTTTAGGGTGGCCCTCCTCAGAAGGTGACTTTAGAACAAAGACTTGAAGGAGATGAGGGAGTAAGCCTGTGTAGATCTTGACGAAGAGGCTTCCAGACAGCAGGAGCACTCACTGCAAAGGCCCTGAGGCAGGATCATGCTTGGCATATTTGAGGTCAGTGCCTAGAGCAAAGAGGGAGGAGAGATGAGCTCAGAGGGGTAAAGTGGGCCAGCTGGCAGTGGGGGTATAGGCCATTGTGAAGGTCTTGGCTTTTATTCTGAAGGAAGTAAGGATTTTGGAATTTCTCTCCATCTATTTTCTTCTGTCCTAACCCTCTTTTGCTGTCGACATTTTTGTAATATTTATAATGGCGCTTTAGTAGTCTCCAATCATACATAGGGATTCCCTAGTGGCTCAGTCCGTAAAGAATCCTCCTGCAAAGCAATATACCTGGGTTTGATCCCTGGGTTGGGAAGATCCCCTGGAGAAGGGTATGGCAAATCCAGTCCAGTATTCTTGCCTGGAGAATCCCCATGGACAGAGGAGCCTGGAGGGCTACAGTCTATGGGCTCACAGAGTTGGACACGACTGAGTGACTAAACACACACAATCAAGAACAAATTCAAATTTTTATCTGGAATCTGTTGCTTACAGAATACAAAATAGAGACTGCTACAGCTTAGTTATGTAAACAAACAATTCTCTCTTTGTGGGATTTCAAGTGGACAGGAGATTTCTGCATTCTGATTGACTGCTTGTGACCCAGTCAGTCCAAATATCAGCCTGGATGTACATTTACAGAGTGCAGATTTTAGTATCTAATCTTACAACGAAGTAATATTTGCACATTTTATAACTTACTGATTCTATTTCTTCTAGATGGATCTCTGAACATTTACATTTTAATAAACTTCCCCAGATGAAAGCTTTCTCCATTTATGCAATGACTCCTTTATATGTTTGAAAACAGGAGAAAGCATGTGTTTTAAAGTTTACATCCTCTGCCCTTCTGTGATGGAAGTGTGGACCCTTCATGTGCTATGACAGAGTATTCTGTATTTTCCAGTTAGGTTCAGAGGGTGTTTTAGATATTGCCCCACATGCATGGTTTGGAGAGGCTGTTGCCCAGGTTGCCCAGTTCTCTTCAGGGTAACAGCCAGGTAGTTAAATGTGTGAACTCATGAAGTTATGTGCTCCTGACTTCAAGTACTGGATCCTTTTGAAGAGAAAAGTTGTGGTTCTAGAAGAGCCACAGATTTTCCAGCTTCATACAATTTCACACAGAAACCTCGAGAACTGAATAATATTTATCTGAGTTTGATAATAATTGCATATAAAAATGTTTTCACAATCTATAAACTCCTAGAAGATAACATAGGAGAATAAGCTTATGACCTTTTTTTTTTTTTTTTTTAAGGAGTCCCAAATACATTTTTATTTTCATCACATAGGCTTTTCTCCTCTGTGTCAGCTCTCTTAGGAAACAACCAATAATTACTTTTTGGAGTCAGTAATTTAAATTGCATACTTTTCTCAAACCAATTTTTGTCAGCATTAAATTGCTTCCTTCAACCCAAGAAAAAGATTACTTTAGTATACAAATATTTTAAGATTCGAAACAATTTTTTTGAAATATGAAATATCATTAGCAAACAAAAAGGAGGATAGCCATAATCATTAACACTACTTTCATTAGCTATTATTTATATATGCTGTCTGATAGCATACTGAAGAATTAGTTATTTCATGATTATTCTTCATTTTCATTCAAAGTTTAAATATTGAAAGAATCATTTAAACGCCTGCTTAATTTCTTTGCCAATTCATATACATCATGACTCATATAAAAGTTCACTGCTTTGTTTATGAAATTCAGATTCCACTGAGATTGAAAGTTAATAAGAACTAAAGAGCCTCTTGATGAAAGTGAAAAAGGAGAGTGAAATAGTTGGTTTAAAACTCAACATTCAGAAAACTAATATCATGACTAATATCTGGTCCCATCACTTCATGGAAAGGTCCACCTAGTCAAAGTTATGGTTTTTCCAGTAATCATGTATGGATGTGAGAGTTGCACTATAAAGAAAGCTGAGCACTCAAGAATTGATGCTTTTGAACTGTGGTGTTGGAGAAGACTCTCAAGAGTCCCTTGGACTGCAGGGAGATCAAACCAGTCAATCCTAAAGGAAATCAGTTGTGAATAGTCATTGGAAGAACTGATGCTGAAGCTGAAAATCCAATACTTTGGCCACCTGATGTGAAGAACTGACTCATTGGAAAAGACCCTGATGCTGGGAAAGATTTATGACAGTAGGAGAAGGGGATCCCAGAGGGTGAGATGGTTGGATGGCATCACTGACTCAATGGACATGAGTTTGAGCAAGTTCCAGAAGTTTGTGATGGACAGGGAAGCCTGGCATGCTGCAGTCCATGGGGTCACAAAGAGTCAGGCATGATTGAGCAACTGAAATGAGATTGTTTACCTATCTGAAACTTCCCAGCCACTAAAGAAGCATGCTCAGCTGGAACTTAACACTCTTCTCATTTTCCCTTTAATAAGTTTCTGATCTTGATGTAGGGAAATATTTTTTTAAACAACACAAACACACATCTTTTGGAGAATGTAATGAGCACTCTGGGCCTTCTTCTCCAGCTTCCTAAATTTTGTTTACAACATAAGGGAGTTTATGGATCTTAAAAACTATTGAAGTAGGTGTCTCATAATGAGGAGACACTAGACAGAAGTCTTTGTCTCTCTCTATATATCAGTCAGGATAGATTAGAGTAGTTTTCAGTAAGAAAAAAAGCTGAAAATTTCATTGGCCTAAGACTACGAAGTTTATTTTTTGGTCATATTTCATTTTCACTGTTAGTCAGCTGGAGGTCTCTGATTCAAGTTACCCTCACTCTGGGATCAAAGCTGGAATAGCAGCTAGAATGTGGAAGGTAGCTTGTTGCTCTTGGGAGGTCTCAGCAATAATGCGACATTTTTCCTGGAAGTGACATACATCACTTCTGCCCACAGCTCTTCTATTGGAACTAGTTATTTGGCCCTGCCCAAGGAGAATGGGAAGTACAATCATTCCATATACCAGGAAGGAGAAAGACCATAAGCATTTCAGGAACAATACTGCTGACCATCATGTGGGACCACTCCTACCTCAACTAGGAAACAATTTTGTACTTTCTGAGATCCCATTTTTCCTTCCTACATACAGTCTTTAATATTCTTCCCTACCTTCTAACACAGTGTCTTTCTTCCTAGGAAGGGGATATCTAAAATGTTTAAAAGCAAATCTTAGTAACTATGAGCTGACATGAAAGGCACAGATACATTTCACATCAAAATCTAATTATCATTCAGTTATATAAGGTGATGGGCAATTAGGACATTAAGTATGCAATAACTAGTCAGAGGAGAAGTCTATTTGATAGCAGGAAGGAACGGTATCAAGGTAGCTACAGACTAGACTAGTTGGTGGCTAGTATGCTCTGATTTACTTCCTGTTTACAGCTGGTATACATTCTGATTTGGCAAATACATCCATTCTGATGTATTTTTCATGTCATGTCTGTTCCAAATACTTTGAATATCATCTCTAGTTAGTAGAAATAAGTGAATTAAATTAGTGAACTCAGGAGAAAAGACAGGTCAGCAGGAACTTATGAAGATATAGACAAAACACGTAAGTCATAAGAATTATGAAATGTTTTACCATCTTACATCTATAAAATTGAGATGAGTCAACAGCATAGTTGGAATTTGATCAGTTAGAAGATCCGACTAAGGCTGACCTTATGCCCTCTTGGTTGCCCTGGCAACAGGGCTCCCTTCCCATACTAGCAATATTATAGGGTGAGTGAAGTAAGAATTGGCGATAGAGAAATATGTGTTCATGTCAACTTCTACTTCTGGGAAAGTTAAGGGAATAGTTTACTAAAGGCAAAGAATGAGGTCATGAAAGGGAAAGAATTTCAATTAAAAACTAAAAAGAAAAAAAAAATTAAGTATGCCCTAAGCCTTAAAGCTCCTGGGCATAGCACTCCATATAGTAAAATTTCTTTCCTGACTTTTGCTGAAGGCAGGTAGATAGTAAATCATATGGTTGCATATCTACATTATCTCTTCCACCATAATCCAGAAAAAGCACTGGATTGGAAAACTGTGACCTGTGTAAACTGGCTTGTATTGGAGCCATCTGTTGTGTGGATTGCTCTGCCTGCTCTTAATGTTCCTTAGGAAATTCTCATTTGCCTGAAAGGGTCAAGAGGGAGTCAGAACAACTTTCACCATATTTTCTGTGAATTTATTTTGTTTTGTTTTTAATTTTTGGAAGTGGAAGTGAAAGTTACTCGGTAGTGTCGGACTCTTTGCAATCCCATGGACTGTCCATGGAATTCTCCAGGCCAGAATACTGGAGTGGATAGCCTTATCCTTCTCCAGGGGATCTTCCCAATCCAGGGATTGAACCCAGGTCTCCTGCATTGCCGGCAGATTCTTTACCAACTGAGCCACAATTTTGGCTGTGCTGAGTCTTTATTGCTTTGGATGTGCTTTCTCTAGTCGCAGCGAGTGAGGACTACTTGCTTGAAGTGTGCAGGCTTCTCATTGTGACGGCTTCTCTTGTTTCGGGGCACAGACCCTAGGCCTGTGAGCTCAGTAGTTGTGGCACATGGGCTTAGTTGCCCCATGGCAAGTGGAATCTCCAGGGACCAGGGATTGAACTGCATTGGCAGGTAGATTCTTATCCACTGTGCCACCAGGGAAGTCCTAGCTAGCTTTGTTTCTAATGTTGTCCTTAAGTGTATTTTATTCTTGCCAAGTACTTTTCAAATTTTGAAAACAGAATTTTTGCATTGAAGAAGCATATTTGGGGGCAACATATTTTAGTTTCCTTTGGTGGATTGTCTACAGTAGCTTTAAATTTTTTTTAAAAAGGCTGAGAGAAACATCAGTTTGCTGATCATACAGGTCAGAGGCACAGAAGCAACCCTCGAATCTTCCATAGCATTCAGCTTTCTCACCAGAACAAAGGGCTTCATCAAGGCTCCAAGACAGTGAGACGATTTCAGTTCTTTAGCCTTGTTCTCTACGTGCATATATTTTCCCAGCCACTTAGCAGGACAGACCTTATGATTTTCATGGCCATTTTGGCACTATTGATTTAATTTATCTCCTTCCTCCGAAAAAGTATTGAGAATTATGTTTTATGTTGGTATGAAGTGTCTTAGCATGCATACACTTCTAGCACACGAAGATTAATATTAAGGCTTCCCTGGTGGCTCAGTGGTAAAGAATCCGTCTACCAATACAGGAGATGTGGATTGGATCCCTGTGTCAGGAAGATCCCCTGGGGAGGTAAATAGCAGCCTCAGTCTAGTACTGTTGCCTGGGAAATCCCATGGACAGAGGAGCCTGAAGATCTATAGTCCATGGGGTTGCAAAAGAGTGTGACATGACTTAGCAACTAAAGAACAATAACAAAGACAAATATTATATTTTAAAAGATTTTCTGATCTATAAGTTTATTTTCTCTCTGCTTCTAAAAGAAATTAAAACATTCTCGTGAGCAGTTGGAGAGAATAGAAGAGAGAAAAGTGACCAAGCAGTTATAATATAGCTTGTCACACTTTACTGAGGGAGAAATTGATGGTTGTGAGAAAGCTTATGGGAAGAGCACCTAACTCAGATGAAGTGAAATCACAGCTGAAGATTGTAGGCTAAGTAGAAATTAGCAGATGATGATAAGGAAGAGGAGTGGGGGAGGAGGAGCAAGAGGGGAGCATAGGAAGCTCTCAAGCTGCCAAAAGAGAGTGTAAACATCAGGTAGGAGGCAAGGAGGGTCACAGGGGGGAAAAGAGGGTGCATCAGAGGAACCACAGAGAGTTTGGTATGGATGGAACATAGTACTTTGGGGGAAAAAGGAGACTCTAGAGTTGGGCAGAAACCATAAAAACATGGTGTTGAAAATCATGATGAAAGTTTGAACTTTAATATAAAAGCAGCAGGGAACCATGAGGAGTTTTAAGCAGTGGAGTGACATGTTTGTGTTTGCATTTAAAGATCATCTTGATTTTAAGATAGACTGAAAAGAGAACAGTATATGTGGGGGAGAGGGAGAGATAAGGGTCCACTGCCATTAATCCAGGCAAAGAAGATGGTGAGGACTTGAGCTATACTAATGGCAGTGTCTATGCAGAAAAACAGATGTATCTGAAAGATATCTTTCTAGGAGCTCTGATTGACAAGAGGTGTGATAGACTACGGAAGCTGAGAAATCATTCCCTGGTTTGGGGTGTGCTCGGTTGTGACCCCAACTGTTTGTGACCCTATGGAGTGTAGCCAACCAGGTTCCTCTGTCCATGGGATTCTCCAGGCAAGAATACTGGAGTGGATTGCCACGCCCTCCTCCAGGGAAATCTTCCCCACCCAGGGATCAAAGCCACATCTCTTGTCTCCTGCATTGGCAGGCAGATTCTTTACCACTAGCACCATCTGGGAAGCCCATCCTGGTTTGAGGGCTAATACAATTTATTTGTGGTATTGTTCAACAAAAGAGAGGGACTAGAAAGTGAATTGAAATAAAAATCACAGGGAAAATCTTTGCAGATTAACACTGAATTCAGCCTGATCAAATCTAGGTGTGATAATCTTATAAAACTGATGCCCGATTTGGCCTCTATCATAACCACCGTCCGTGGTAGCACCATTCTGTACAATTACCTTATCTTCTTGTCTTTGTCCTCTTCCTTTCATCCTATAAGCACATTTTTTTCACTCCAACTCCCACGCCTTTGTAGAAGAAACAGCCCCAGAAGGGCAGTCTCACAGTAGGGCTGTTTTCAGCAGGAGACTCAGGCAGGACCAGCAGCTCTGGCAGCACCCTGCTCTGGCTGTGGGATGAAAGCCCTAGACAAGAATGTGCTGCAGTTTATTTGGGCATCACTTGATTTTTGAAGTGGCCAAGGAACACTATTGCCTTAGCAATTTGCAGAGAAAAGCAGATTGTTACTAAATTTTCACCACACAGTCTCTAAAGCTGCCAAACTTGCCTCAATCTGGACTAGAGGTGATTCCATCTTAGGTTAAAATTGGGGGAAAGAATCCTGAAATGGTGAGTGAGTGGGTGGAAGTTTAAGGTACAAGTCCTATCAGATATTTTCTCTGAAGATGGTGTTTTTCTCTGAAAAAGATTATTGTTTCTTTTTCCTTTCCCCATCCTTCCCCCTTTTTCTCCTCTCCCTCCTTCTTTAACATGCACTCTCCATCTCCTCTAATTGTGTCTTGCCATCCACAGATGTTTGCCTGGCAAGTATGATTAAGGCGGTCAGAAAAATGAAACAGCAGCAGAGCGTACAGTGTGCCAGGTACTGGGGCGTGAGCTTTAAGAGAGGCAGTGCTTTCCCAGTGCTTAGTGAACAGTGAAAATGTTTTACTCCCAATCCTCCTTTTTTTGGTGGGGGTGGTTAGAAAAGGGTTGGGTGGGAAAGTTAGATTGGACTGGAAAAGGGAAGAACTGCGGAAGTGTTTTTCTGTAGAATAGCTGAGGTCTTTGTACTATTTCTTGTGTTTGGTTTACTTTTCATGGGCTCATAGCTTAAATACATACCAGTTAGGTGCCAAAAGGATTGAAAAGTCATTTGGAATAACGATACGAGCTGTACATGACCTCATGGGAAGAACGTTGCTCAGTGGGGACAAGTGGGAAACTTACACAGATGTGGGAGATTGACACATTGTTCACTTTCCAGGGGAGGCTTGGTGGCAGAAGCAGGCCAAATGCTGGCAAAATGTTCTCAAGGGCAAACCTTGCATGGCCTGAGCATTGGGAATTTTAGGTTAGTTTCTTTCTATTGCTTCATTTTCCAACTCCTTCTTGGGCATAGGAAAGCTCTCTTCAATTTTCTCGTAGGTTGTTAATTCCTTAGTATGTAGGCCTTTGTCTCATTAACTAAATCTATAGATGGGGAAACAGTGGAAACAGTGTCAGACTTTATTTTGGGGGCTCCAGAATCACTGCAGATGGTGACTGCAGCCATGAAATTAAAAGACGCTTACTCCTTGGAAGAAAAGTTATGACCAACCTAGATACTATATTCAAAAGCAGAGACATTATTTGCCGACTAAGGTCCATCTAGTCAAGGCTATGGTTTTTCCAGTGATCGTGTATGGATGTGAGAGTTGGACTGTGAAGAAGGCTGAGCACCGATGCTTTTGAACTGTGGTGTTGGAAAAGACTCGAGAGTCCCTTGGACTGCAAGGAGATCCAACCAGTCCATTCTGAAGGAGATGAGCCCTGGGATTTCTTTGGAAGGAATGATGCTAAAGCTAAAATTCCAGTACTTTGGCCACCTCATGCAAAGAGTTGACTCATTGGAAAAGACTTTGATGCTGGGAGGGATTGGGGGCAGGAAGAGAAGGGGACGACCGAGGATGAGATGGCTGGATGGCATCACGGACTCGATGGACGTGAATCTGAGTGAACTCCGGGAATTGGTGATGGACAGGGAGGCCTGGCGTGCTGCAGTTCATGGAGTCACAAAGAGTTGGACACGACTGAGTGACTGAACTGAACTGAATGAAATGAGTAGTATTATTGGCAGCTATGTATTCCCGTGATTCTTGGGGAGGCCTGGGAAACTATCTCCACTTGAAAATTTACTGCATGCTTCCTCCCTCCCTCCTTCTCTCCCTCTCCCTCACCTTTCTTTCTTTCTCTTTTCCATCATTTCCTGCTTCCACACAGTTATCCCCATTTTTCAGGTAAGAAAGTTGGAACTTAGAGGGATTGTGTTATAGAGATAATAGGTGATAAATCTAGAAATGTAATGTGATTTGCCTAAATTCAGTTAGGAAAAAATAAAGAAAGCTCTGTTTTCATACATATGAGAATGACTTATAGAGATAAGAAAAACTAAGTTTATAATTTCAGTTATCTTTAAAAAAAGGGAGCACTCCAGTTTTTTAGGTGATACAATTTTGGCCTTTAATTATAGAAGGAATTGTTTAGAATTTTACTATTCATTCATTCATTCATTTACTCTTTCATATATGAGAGTGAGAATGTTCCATAGAACATTGTCCTTACTCTGGAGGAAAATGAAAGAGCTGTACAAGCAAACACAGGAAGGAACCAGCATTTGATCTGGTCCCTTTGTGTGTGTGCTGTCACTTCAGTTGTATCTCTTTGTGACCCTATGGACTGTAGCCCACCAGGCTCTGCAGTCCATGAGATTCTCCAGGCAAAAATACTGGAGTGGGATTCCATGCTCTCCTCCAGGGTATCCTCCCAACCCAGGGATTGAACCTGCGTCTCTTATGTCTCCTGCATTGGCAGGTGAATTCTTTACCACTAGGGCCACCTGGGAAGCCCCTCAACCCCGTCCCTTTAGTCTGAGTGAAAATTCATGAAACTGAGAGAAGAGAGAAGGTATACACTAGATAGGCATTCAGAGTGTAAATGAGCTTGAAAGTGTTACTGGGCATGTAGGTAAAGAACTGAGTTGAACATTCTTGTCACAGAGGTGATGGGAAAGTGGTGGTGGTGAGACTGATTGGGCAGCCAGACCATGGAAGTCTTTATAGGCTGTGACTAGAAGTTCGGACATTGTCTTATAAGAAATAATAAAATGTGAGGTTAATTAAAATATTCGGGACAAGAAAAAGACATAATCATGTTGGTGTTTTCAAATGGTAGAGCTGAAGATAGGAAAGGGGGATTGCTTTGAGGAGCATCTTTTCAAGATAAATTTAGGGGATAGAATTTATGGGGCCTCATGGCAAAAGTCATTTAGGTGATATGAAGGACTAAAGTTGTGCTTTCCCATGTAGCTTAACAGTGACATGACTCCAAAACCACTGTAGATGGTGACTGCAGCCATGAAATTAAATGATATTTGCTTCTTTGAAGAAAAGCTATGACCAACCTAGACAGCATATTAAAAAGCAGAGACATTACTTTGCCCACAAAGGTCCATCTAGTCAAAGCTATGGTTTTTCCAGTAGTCATGTATGGATGTGACAGTTGAACAAAATGACCATTGAAGAACTGATGCTTCTGAATTACGGTGCTGGAGAAGAAGTCTCCTTGGACTGCAAGGCGGCCAAACTAGTCAATCCTAAGGGAAATAAACCCTGCATATTCATTTAAAGGACTGATGCTGAAGCTGAAGCTCCACTTCTTTGGATACCTGATGTGAAAAGCTGACTCATTGGAAAAGACCCTGATGCTGGGAAAGATTGAGGGCAGGAAAAGAAGAGGGCAACAGAGGAAGAGATGATTGGATGGCATCACTGACTCAATGGACATGAGTTTGAGTCAACTCCTGGAGACAGTGAAGGACAGGGAAGCATGGACTTCAGTCCATGGACTGCAGTCCATGAGGTTGCAAAGAGTTGGACATGACTTAGCGACTGAACAACAATGTGGCTATTTAAATTTAAATTAATTAACATTAAATGCAATAGAAATCCATTTCCTCAGTCCTACTAGACATGTTTCATGTGCTCTGTAGCCACAAGTGGTTAGTACTACCATCTTGAACAGAATAGACACAGGACATTCCCATCATCACAGAAAGTTCTGTTCGACAACACTGGAGTAGAGAATTAGTCTGTTTTAAATTTGGATAGTGAATAACAATGGCACTATATAAGTGAGAATATAAGAGAGAGAAAGTTTGCAAGGAAAAGAAGAGTACTTTTATTTTGGGTACCATGAATTTGAGATGCTGTCGGGCAGTCAGCTGAAGATGTCAAGTATGGTATTGGAAATTAGGTCTGGCACTCAGGATAGAGGCAAGAGTTAGAGAGACTGCAGTCTTCACTTTGTAAGTATTAACAGAAGACTTGGCAATGGGTATGAGAAGAGAACCAAGAATAAATATCCCATGGTTTTCCTCCACTTGAAGGGGAGCAGAGGAATAGTAGTGCAGTTCAAAAAGTAATCCAGGGAGGAGCAAACTGAAAAGTCAGAGGGAGAATCCAGAGAGAGTGATAATCCTGAAGTCAATAAAGACAAGTCAGTCAAAGATGTCCAGAGCCTTAGAGCATCCAAATAGGACTGGTTCATGGAAACACTCCTTTGCTTTTAGAGGTCAGGAAGGCATTAGTAATTTTGCCTGGAGAGGTTTCAATGAGTGCTAGAAGGTGCTAGAAGGAGCTTAATTGCTGCAGAGTCAGGATGAAATTGATGTGTATGGGTAAGTGGAATGGGCTGAGGTGGGTGGGGGGGGGCTTGTATAATAAGAGAGCTCTCCCTCCTTTGCTAAGTTTGGCTATGAGGATGACAAAGAGAGGTTATTAGCTTAAGAGACAGGAAAGAATAAGGGAAAGTTTATTATTTTTTTTTAGAAAATGTGAACTTGAATTTTCTTTACCTGCAAAGAAAGAGTGGGAGGAGTGGAAAAGACTTCAGTGAGCTTGGAGTGAAGGTGTAATTACTGAGCCAAGTGTCAGAGATAGTGGAAGAAAGTGTGGGTGTACCTCGGAAAGAGAAAAAGATTCTTCTGTTTCTCAGATCCAAGATGGAAGGAAAGAATGATTAATATCTGAGGGTTGAGGCAGAGAAACTTGGAACTTTTAACATCTTAGTTTTGTAATATATTGTTTCAACTATGATTTGTAGACAATACAAAAATAGTATGTGTATGGGTAATGTCGAACCTTGATCAAATCCAAAAGTGTGTGTTCAGCAAATAACTTAATGCATATAATTTTGTACCATGGAAAGTTAATGAGGTCCAAATGAATGGTAGTCTAGACTGGAACGACTTGATAGTACACTCATTAGGCTACCTCTTCATATGTCAGAGTTTTAATTAGACATCCATAGACCTGATTATTAATCAGCTCAACTTTAATTCTGTGGTTAAGTGAGATCCAAGGTAGACTAAGTAAACAAATAAATGACTCTACACTTGGACACATCATCATTAAAATGCACAACACTAAAGGCAGAACATAAAACCAAACCTGAAAAACCAACAGTGAAGCAAAAGCATGATCTGCAAAGGGAGATAATGAGGTTAGATTGGCAGCAAACTCCTCAGAGGCAGAAGGACAGAAGGAAAATAGGTTTTAAAGACATCTGAGTTGACAATCTTATACACCCAACTAAATTATGATTTAGCGGCAAAGGTAAAAGGATGACATTTAACAATAACCTTGAAAGAATTTACTATTCATTTTCATTGAAAAAATTACTCAAGAAAACACTTTAAAGGAATTAAAACATTGAAAGTAGAAGGAAAGAGTGAGAAACAAGAAGCAATATGACAAGAAGAAATTGGTAAATATTAGTGTTTCTAAGGAAAAGGCAATGGCACCCGACTCCAGTACTCTTGCCTGGAACATCCCATGGATGGAGGAGCTGGGTGGGCTGCAGTCCACAGGGTCGCTAAGAGTTGGACATGACTGAGCAACTTCACTTTCACTTTTCACTTTCATGCATTGGAGAAGGAAATGGCAACCCACTCCAGTGTTCTTGCCTGGAGAATCCCAGGGACGGGGGAGCCTGGTGGGCTGCCGTCTATGGGGTCGCACAGAGTTGGACACGACTGAAGCGACTTAGCAGCAGCAGCAGCAGCAGCAGTGTATCTAAATAATCACTGACTCTGTACAGTGACAAAAGTAATACTGATTACTTTGAAGGTAAAATACAAGTGGAAATAAAATACTAAACAATAATATTGTGTAAAATAGAATGTGATTGGAATGAAAAATTCCTAAGACCTTTTATTATTCAGGAAGAAGAGGGATAAATTGTTTAGATTTCAACTCAGACTACACATGTGGAAGCACTAAGGGCAAGCACAGAAGTTATAGAAATAGACTAGATAAATTCTAATAATTCAAAACCCGAAAACAAAAAAGATGACAGAAAACTTAAGCCAAGTAACAGACAGAAAAAGAATTGTAGAGAATTTTTCACAATGTGACAATTAGTCTTTTAAATTTTAATTAAAACATTTCTCACGATTAATGAATAATTTTGAGTATATGGGTTGAGGGACAAGGGAGAATACACTGTGTCCCTCTCTGCCTACCATGTGCCAGGCAACATAGTGCCAATAATCAGTGTTATACAGTGTCAGTTTGGTGATGAAACGATCATATCCATAGAAATTACAATAGAGTTAACAGGAAACTTAGACTGTAAAGAGAATTTAGGCAAGTTTTGGGTACAAGACCAAATACTTTTCCTATACCAGCAACTATCAACTAGAAAATACAATTGAAATAAGATGCTATTTATAATATCACTCAAAGTGAATAAATTTCTAAGAATCAGCCTAAGAAAAATATTTCTTTGTGGAGAAATATTTAAAACTCTATTAAAGACATATGAAAAGTTTTGAATAAATGGATAGGCCAATTCAATATAGTGAAGAGGTTAATTTTCCTCTAATGAATCTATAAACACAATACAGTCTCAGTCAAAATTCCATCTATGTTTTCTGAATGAAAACCTCTTCTAAAATTTATTTGGGAAAATGATGGTCCACGGATAGCTAAGCCACAAGTGAGAAAGAAGAGAAAAAAGGCAAAATTTACTATATTAGATATTAAGACAGTTGACAATTATGTGGTTTAAAAAGCACATAATTGGGTATGGAACAGACAAATAGATCAGTGGAAATCAATCAGATCAATCAGAAATCAAACTGTGTATATGGGGGACTTATATGGGAAATAGATGGGGAAACAGTGGAAACAGTGTCAGACTTTATTTTTGGGGGGGTCCAAAATCACTGCAGATGGTGACTGCAGCCATGAAATTAGAAGACGCTTACTCCTTGGAAGAAAAGTTATGACCAACCTAGTTAGTATATTCAAAAGCAGAGACATTACTTTGCCGACTAAGGTCCGTCTAGTCAAGGCTATGGTTTTTCCTGTGGTCATGTATGGATGTGAGAGTTGGACTGTGAAGAAGGAGGAGCACTGAAGAATTGATGCTTTTGAACTGTGGTGTTGGAGAAGACTCTTGAGAGTCCTTTGGACTGCAAGGAGATCCAACCAGTCCCTTCTGAAGGAGATCAGCCCTGTGATTTCTTTGGAAGGAATGATGCTAAAGCTGAAACTCCAGTACTTTGGCCACCTCATGCAAAGAGTTGACTCATTGGAAAAACTCTGATGCTGGAAGGGATTGGGGAAGGAGGAGAAGAGGATGACCGTGGATGAGA
>SJYW01046125.1:127471-153917 GCA_006410735.1 Raphicerus campestris | reverse complement strand
ACAAAATTTAGGTTGAAAGAGCGTTTAAACAAAAGGACAGACCCATGAAAAAGTTACTTGAACCAGAGCCAGTGGTAAAGAGTGTTAAGTTCAGAAAGTGAGATTCAAAGACATGAAAAGATTGCACTCAATCTTCCACCTACTTAATGGCAGAACAGACACAAAAGCCCAATCCTTGGGTTTCCTGGAAATGAGTGGTGCTCTCCACATTTGAGCATTGCCCTCAGTGCTCAGTGCTTGGATGACTTAATAGTCCAGTTATCTGCTTAGAAGAAACCCCTTCTTTATTTTTCTCCTTTGCTGTTTATCTCTGTTGGACAATCCCACAGCTCTGAGGACATTTGACCACCCACTACCCAAGAACAACTTCCTTTTGCCTTTGGCTGGTAGCACATACAAATTAAATTGCTAATCCTTTCTTAAACCTCTAGGTGAACCTCCAGTTCTCATGAGACTCATATTTCCTCCAAAGAACTCATTACATAAAGGGCCATATTCTCTGTGGGGCCCTTTCCTAACTGTTGCTCACAAACAGTTTGGTGTGAAAAATTATAACCACTCCTAACTTCACCTTCCTAGTTGCTTCTGCCTATCCTTTGGCCTTAATTTTAAGGTAAGATCATCATTGGGTTTTTTCCAACCTTTTGTAGCAAGATCAAAAGGGAAGGGGTGAGTTTTATTGGACACTGAGAGGAAGGTTCCAATAACACCCACATAAAGAGGTAATGTGGGAAAGCCAAAGCAAGCAAAGGGATTTAAAACCAGCTGGAATATAGCCGGGAAAGAAGCTAACACCCTAGGCTTTCCATGAACTTCTCTACCATGAGTCCTAAGCCAGAGGATACTTCATGATCAGAAAGTATTGGAAACCTGGTTTCAAATTCACTAGAAAGATGATATAAGAAATGCTTAACAGGGAAGGTTTTACTTAGATTAATTGATTAATTAATGACCACATTTCAACAACTCAGGCTTACTTTGTGGATGTAAATGTATGAGTAATACACAAAACCACAAACTCAGGAGCAATAAAAGACCTTAGGTTGAAAGCTCTACTTTCAAAATTATCCCAATTTTCCTCTCAGGCAACTAGGGAGATGAAAATAAAGAAATCAACAGAAAAACTCATAAATCTGAGACTCTGGAAGGAGAGGGTCACCATTCTATTGAAAGAATAGCTGCTTTCCCTGGGTCTAGTGGGAATTTCTTTCTGTGACATGCTGGGAAGTGAAACTGGAGTATACAGACTGTTTTCAACTTGTGTCTGAACTCATCCACCTCTCCTGCTGACTCACCAACACATTACCACTGCCTTTAACCATAAGGGCTCCATATACCAAGCTGCCTTGGAATAGAATTATGCTTCTGATGGACCTACAGCCTTCAAAGAGCTTTCCAACCAAGGACTCAGTTAACTCCCAAATTTCACTGACTCAGAGCCAGGGGCGGATAAAACATACAGAATTATCAAAGTTCCTGGTCAATCATCTGGCTATGAGTTGGCAATTTCTTCCCTTTAAAATTCTAACTTTCCCCTCATTATGGGTTGAATAGTTCATGTATGCTAGTATGTTAGTCTCTCAGTCGTGTCTGACTCTTTGCACCCCTGTGTACTGTAGCCCACCAGGCTCCTCTGTCCGTGGGATTTCCCAGGCAAGAATACTGGAGTGGGTTGCCATTTCCTTCTTCAGGGGATCTTCCCAACCCAAGGATTGAACTCAGGTCTTTCCTTGCAGTCAGATTCTTTACCATCTGAGCCACCAGGGAAACCCTGGATTGAATGGTGCCCCTTGCCTTCTCTACTCCCCCAAATTCATATGTTGAAGTTCTAACTGCAAGTATATTAAGATGTGACCTTATTTGGAAATAGAGTTGTTGCAGGAGCAGTTAGTTAGGTTAAGATGAGGTCATGCTGGAGCAGGGTGGGCCTCTAATCCAATATGCTATGCTGTGTTTAGTCATTCAGTCATATCCAACTTGTTGCAATCCCATGGACTGCAGCTTTTCAGGCTCCTCTGTCCATGGGGATTCTCCAGGAAAGAAAACTGGACTGGGTTGCCATGCCCTCCTCCAGGGGATCTTCCCAACCCAGGAACTGAACCCAGGTCTCCCACAGTGCAGGCAGATCCTTTACTGTCTGAGCCACCAGGGAAGCCCAATTCAATATGACTGGTGCCCTTACAAAAAGGCGAAATGGAGACAGAGACACTCACAGAGGGAAGATGAGGTAAAGGCACATGAGAAGAGGATAGCCATCTGACAACAGATTAAAGTTAAATCGCTCAGTCGTGTCCGACTCTTTCCGACCCCATGGACTGTAGCCCACCAGGCTTCTCCGTCCATGGGATTCTCCAGGCAAGAATACTGGAGTGGGTTGACCATTTCCTTCTCCAGGGGATCTTCCTGACCCAGGGATCAAACCCAGGTCTCCCGCATTAGAGGCAAACACTTTAACCTCTTAGCCACCAGGGAAGAGCCAACAGATTAGAGCAATGGATGGCCACACCAAGGAATATCAGCTGGCAAACACGGAAGCTAGAAGTGGCTAAGAGCATTCCCAATGACAGATTAAAGAGAGGATCCGGCCCTGCTCACACCTTGATATCAGGCTTCTAACCTCTATAACTGTAAGGCAATCACTTTCTGCTGTTTTCAGCTACCCAGTTTGTAGTACTTTGTTACAGTGGGCCCAGGAAACTAATAGTGTTCTATAATCAAAATTTGTTAAATGATCTTTCAGCTGATTAAAGAATTGGAAAGTAGTTCACTGGGAAAAACATTGTTACCCACTTTAGAATCCTTCACTGTCTCAGTTTCTGGGAGGAATTCCAACAAATAATTCACCAAATCTTCTTAAATAACTACTAACTTTAGCTTTTATTCTTATTTAGAGCTTCCTTGTTTACAGCGGGGCTTCCTTGGTGGCTCAAATGGTAAAGAATCTGCCAGCAATGAAGAAGATGTGGGCTTGATCTGTAGGTCAGGAAGATCTCCTGAAGGAGAAAATGGCAACCCATTCCAGTATTCTTGCCTGGAGAATCACATGGCCAGAGAAGCCTGGAGGACTACAGTCCATGGGGTCCCAAAGAGTTGGACATGACTGTGCAACTAACACTTGTTTCCAGCAGTAAAGTTAAATAAAAATAGGGCAAAACTGAAATACTGTACTTATACATAAATAATGCTTACCAAATAGGTCTGTGTACATAAATGTTTCCATATATTAGGCCACTTTCTTATAAACAGCTCCTGAAATTAGAATAACTGTGACAAACTGTATGAAATATAAGGAACATATTGAACCAAATTAATTTCCCCACGACAGTGCAGGAAGTCCTATTATCTCCTTTACACAACTGAGACTCAGTTTAAGATCTTGTTGTTCAGTCACCCAGTCGTGTCCAACTCTTTGCAACCACATGGACTATAGCACGCCAGGTATCCCTGCCACAAGCTAAGATGGGACCTGATTCAATAGCTAACCACGTCCTTTCCCTCAGACTGCACAGTACTAGCTTCTTAGTTCACCCTGCCTCTGTTTTAGAGGTGTTGGAAGTGGTCAATGTGTATGGTGGAGGTAATTTTAGCCTGGAGAATACCAAGGAAGTGAAGTGATAAGAGCTAGCTCAAGATGCCGACCAAAATTTCTAATTTAAACTGTTTATGCATGCATGCATACAAAGTTGCTTCAGTTGTGCCCAATTCTTTGTGACCCTATGGACTGTAGCCCACCAGGCTCCTCTGTCCATGTGATTCTCTAGGTTAGAATACTGGAGTGGGTTGCCATGCCCTCCTGCAAAGGATTGTCTCCACCCAGTGATCCAACAAGAGTCTCTTATGTCTCCTGCAGTGGCAGGTGGGTTCTTGACCCCTGGTGGTGAGAAGCCACCTGGGAAGCCCCAAACTGTTCCATATCTTTGATTAATTAAAACTAAGAAACAGCTATCTTACAATAAATTATCTCTGTTGAAGAAAATTGCTTTAAATCAACATTAAGTTGAATTGCATGCATTTGAATGGAAAATAAAGACTTTAAATTAAGATTGTTAAGCAAAAGACAGCCTTTGTCGGGACATTTTTTTTTTTTAATGGGGACAAGCTTATGGAATCCTGAACTCATCTGAGTGAGGCTGACTCAAGCTTCCCAGCTTGTCAAAACTATTAGGATTTATGGAAGTTGCTTTTATTCCAGAAGGACTTCTGTTTAATAAGTTGTGGGTGAACCCATTACACATGAATACCATGGGCTCATGATTCTTGTTTCCTTGTGAAAGTGTGTTTCCTGCACTGAATCATCCTGTAATTTACTCCACGGGTTTTCCATCTGTTTAGATCAAATGTGAAAAAGAGTTGCCTGGATCACATATTTAATGCTGTGCAATGAAAATGCATGTGGCCATATAGCAAGGACATGCCACAGACTTTATGTCAGGTATATAGGGGGAAATACAGCTTTGTCTTATTTTAAAACTGATCTAATCTTCCATGCCAATTAAAGGTATCTCCTTTCTTCCTGTGTAACTATTTCTTTTAGGTTAACTCTCTTTTCGGTAAGTTTTCTGCCTTTTTAGAATATCTCCTCTTTCCCTCTCTCCTCTCCAGTTTCTGAAAGTATAAGGGAACTCATGTGATTTTAATCATCAAAGGCAAGAGGGCTTACATTCCTCACTTGTATTAATAGGGTTTTATCGGGGCTTCCCTGGTGGCTCAGACAGTAGAGAATCTGCCCACAATGTGGGAGACCTGAGTTCAATTCCCAGGTCAGGAAGATCCCCTAGAGAAGGGAATAGCTACCCACTTCAGTATCCTTGCCTGGAGAATTCCAAGGACTGAGGAGCCTGGCGGGTTACAGTCCCGCTGCTGCTGCTAGGTCACTTCAGTCATGTCTGACTCTGCAACCCCATAGATGGCAGCCCACCAAGCTCCCCCGTCCCTGGGATTCTCCAGGCAAGAACACTGGAGTGGGCTGCCATTTCCTTCTCCAATGCACGCAGGTGGAAAGTGAAAGTGAAGCCGCTCAGTCGTGTCCGACTCTTTGCAACCCCATGGACTGCAGCCTACCAGACTCCTCCATCCATGGGATTTTCCAGGCAAGAGTACTGGAGTGGGGTGCCAGTGCCTTCTCTTGGGGTTATAGTCCACGGCATCACTAAGAGTCGGACACAGCTGAGCAACTGACACTTCACACGTGCCTCTTCTTGGTATACCTGGGTTTGTGATGCAGTTGGACATGGTCTGGCCCTGGGCATTTTATGATGATGTCTACTGAAATGTGGCCAGTCACTCCTAGCCCCATGGAGCATCATGTAGACACTCACTGCTGAAGCCAGTGGACACAGTCATTGGTTTGGCCTCAAAAAGTCCCCACACAATGCTGCCTCTTTTTCCTGAGTCCAGTCTCCAGTCCTGTCACTGCCTTCTGCACTGTGGAACAAGGCATGGTACCTCTGGTTTATATCTCCAGACACTGTTCTCCACTTGTGTTTCTTTCCTTCTCTCACCATGTTAGATGTGGCTCAAGCCAAAAAGCAAGGCTTTGCATAACGACCTACACAAATAATCCAGACACTTCAGGATTTCCTCATACATATCCAAGATGGCTTTATGGGCTTCCCACAAGACTCAAACCCCAAAGAAAGGATAGGTTTACTGGCATCTGACCAATTTACCCTACTTTCTCCTCTCTTCAAATATTTCATACTTTCATCAGTTCTGAGACACACATTATTTCATGTTTTAACGTTGCTTTTGTGTATCTTCATAGATACATGCAAGAAATTCTCTGAGATAAAAACCCAAGAATAAGCTAGGTCACAGGGCATAACAACAATAAACATGCCACTTCACAGATCCATAGAAAAACGTTAACAGTATTTACCACTACGTATCCTGACCAACATTTTGCATGCATATTTCTAATGTCTGTGTTTTGATAGCATTAACATGACATCTCACTGTTGCTTTAATTTCTCTGATCAAAGCATTTGAGAACTCTGTGAACTTGTTAGACATTCAGATTTCCTCTCTACATTGCCTTTACATAGTCCCAACGCATTCTTCCCTGAGTTTCTTATTGTTTTTTGTTTATGCTGATGTTTTTCTATGAATACTTTTGTTTATTAGATTTACAAGATTTAACTTTCACAATGATGTCTTTAATTTATGCTGAATTGCCTCTGTATACAGTGAAAATTTATGAGTGAAAATTTTTCCAATGCCACTAAAATAATCTGTTCTTTAATTCTCTTGCCACTTTATCTGTCAGTTGTATGCTGCTGCCGCCGCTGCTGCTAAGTTGTTTCAGTGGTATCTGACTCTGTGTGACCCCATAGAGGGCAGCCCACCAGGCTCCCCCGTCCCTGGGATTCTCCAGGCAAGAATACTAGAGTGGGTTGCCATTTCCTTCACTGCATGAAAGTGAAAAGTGAAAGTGAAGTCGCTCAGTCCTGTCTGACTCCTAGCGACCCCATGGACTGCAGTCTACCAGGCTCCTCCACCCATGGGATTTTCCAGGCAAGAGTACTGGAGTGGGGTGCCATTACCTTCTTTCTCTGTGTCAGTTGTATCAGTTCAGTTCAGTCGCTCAGTCGTGTCCGACTCTTTGCTACCCCATGAACTGCAGCACGCTAGACCTCCCTGTTCATCACCATCTCTTCGAGTTCACTCAGACTCACATCCATTGAGTCCATGATGCCATCCAGCCATCTCATCCTCGATTGTCCCCTTCTCCTCCTGCCCCCAATCCCTTCCAGCATCAGAGTTTTTCCAATGAGTCAACTCTTTGCATGAGGTGGCCAAAGTACTGGAGTTTCAGCTTTAGCATCATTCCTTCCAAAGAAATCACAGGGCTGATCTCCTTCAGAAGGGACTGGTTGGATCTCCTTGCAGTCCAAAGGACTCTCAAGAGTCTTCTCCAACACCACAGTTNGGGGGGTCCCAGGCCGTAAACAGCAGTGGAAAAATGATCCCACAGACTACTGTAAGAATTGTCAACCACCACTCAGCCGCACCAGAGTATCAGGCGTTGTTCAAACACAGTTGTGCTGACCCACAGTATTTCCCATTCACCTCTCTCTCCCTCTTCTTTCCTTGCCAAAAACCAAGCTAGCTTTAAGTAGGCACAGTCTTTCAAGTCCTGGCTGCTGTTGTCCCAAGAGATTTCAGGGAGAAGCAGTCTTGGCTGATCCTTAGAGCCAGAGGTAGAGCTGTGAGGGGAACAATGTCTGGCTTTTGAGAACAGCCAGAGCTTAGGCGGGAGAAAGCAGCTTGGCGAATAAGGAAAGAATGTGGTTGTCCCTTCAAGAGGCAAGAAACTTCCATTCCCCCCTGCTTCTGCCAACTAGTGTTTATTGGAAAGGACAGAGTGGTGATGATGGCAGGTGACTCTGGTTTGGATTTTATGGAATTTTTCATGTTTATTTTACCTTCTCAAAGAGCAGATAAATGTACAAATCCCACAGTTAACTATTCTGACTCCTGCTTGTGTTTTTATTGGAAAACTGAGTGTTGTTCCTCAGTTATTTTGAAGAATGCCACCCCTGACCCATTTAAAAACTCTGCTTGCTTCTCTTGTATGTAAGTTAATATTTGTTATAGGGGTTTTGGAGAGAAGTAGCAGAGGGTATTTAAGTGGAAAGTGAAGGCCAAGGGAGACAAGATCCTGCTCTGAGAACACGAGAGAATTTACGGTTGAGAGGATCAGGTGGGTCCGTGTAGACAAAATAGTTTTAGCTGAAACCAAAGGTGAGCTTATGAAAACTTTGACATGGTAGGGGGGAAAAGTTTTTTAAGGTGTCATACTCTTTGGTTGGGTTTTGATTTCTTGTTGATTTTCTTGGATTCTTATGGAAATGGATAGAACAACAGAGACTATTTTCCCATTCTGAATTCCATTTGTTAGACTTGGAAACTATGACCTGATTTTGAATATCACTTTTAAAATGAACAAAAAGACATTCCAATATTAATATTTGAAAAATAATGTTGCCATTTAAAAATCTCTAACCTCTCTCTCTGAACTCTCAACATTTTTGCCTGCTTCCAGAATTCTCTTTTTAGTTGTACCTAACTTTTATTTATCTGTTTAAGTTTGGCAGTANAAAATAATGTTGCCATTTAAAAATCTCTAACCTCTCTCTCTGAACTCTCAACATTTTTGCCTGCTTCCAGAATTCTCTTTTTAGTTGTACCTAACTTTTATTTATCTGTTTAAGTTTGGCAGTAGGAATGTTAGTTGGATCTTGGGACAAAAATACATCTAAAAGTTAAAATGGGGAATAAGGTGGGAGTATTGGGAAAAGATTTTCTTGGGTTCTGCCTATGTGATAGACCTCTTTACTAGGTCCTTTTCTTGTTAGATCTGTGAAGTAAGCATTATTAAGACCATTTGGTAGCTGGAGTGGGGCTGGGGTGGGGGAGCTGCACTTTGAGGCTTGCAGGGTCTTAGTTCCCTCACCAGGGATCAAACCAGGACCTTCAGCACTGAAAGTGCAGAGTCCTAACCATCAGACTTCTCTGCCAGGGAATTCCCTATTACAACCATTTTAAAGAAGGGAGACCAAAGCTCAGTAAGGGTCTTTATAACTAACATTACCTGATATTCTATTAATAGTAAAGTCAAGTTATCTGTATTTAAACATACTTTTGGTTCCATATTCTTTCTACTGCTCTTTGTCCACATAATAATATCTACATTGATTCTGTTTAAATTGATTGTTGTTTAGTCACCAAGTTGTGTTTGACCCTGTAATTCTATGGGCTATTGCCCACCACTCTCTCTTCTGTCCATGAGATTTCCCAGCAAGAATACTGGAGTGGTTTGCCATTTCCTTCTCTAGGAATTCTTTCTGACTCAGGGATCAAGCCTGTGTCTCCTGAATTAGCAGGCAGTCATTAAAAATTGATTGATCAGGTACTTCCTTGGTGGTCTAGTGATTAAAATTCTGAATTCTCATTGCAGGGGCCACAGATTTGATCCCAGGTCAGGAAAGTGGATTCCATACATCTCAACTAAGACCCAGAGCAGACGCAATTTTAAAAATTCGCAATTTTAAAAATTCACTGATCAGAAGAAACCTGTGTATAATTATTTAGGACTCCTCTTTTGCTAGTGTACTATGATTTTAGAGAATAAGACTTTGTTACAAGAATTCAAGGGACTGCAGAGTCAACTACATAGTTACTTTGCACCTCCAAATTTCCAAGACTAGAATTAGTACTTCTCAAGACAAAAATAATCTGATGTGGTTTCTTGTCATTACCTGTGATGAAATTCCTGGCCTGGCAAGGTTCACCAAACCATTTCTGACATGGTGACCTTCTACATGTCTTGTGTGGTAATTTTTCTTGATCTTGGGCACTCTTCACTGAAGCCAGAATAGAAGTTTCACAAGACATGCCTGGTGTGAATCATTACAACTTCTTTGTAGAAAGTATCTCTCAGAGATGCTGCTTGTACAAGTAGATTGTGAGCAAAGCAGGAACTTGGAATTTCATACGCTTTCTCAGAACAATATAAAGAAATGAACTGGATATAAAGAAGTCAACTAAAGAAGTCAGTGAACCTCAGAGAATATAGCAAGAGCAAGATCTACTACAGTCTTTTTATTCACCAGCATCAAGAGCATCTCCAATGGGTTGACACATTTTTCTCTTTTTTGAGGGTCTGCTTTGTGCTAATTGTGCTGAAAATACGAAGAATACTTTCAAAAGTTAGAAAAATTCTTTACTCAGGCTTGGCTGTGTTTACAAGTAAAATCAATTAATCACAAACATGGCTTAAGGAGTGTCTCAGCCACTCTGGAAATGTAGAAGTATTTCTTTTAATCCATAATATTTAATGAGTCAGAACTTCTAGTTCCCAAGCATTCGGTAATTAGTATTTTCCTTTGTGATTGTCAGCTGAAGAATCATTTGCATGATGATGACATATCTAGGTTGTTTAATACACTTTCTTCTGAATCTTTCTTTAGCATGATGTGGGAGGTACATAGGAAATGTACATTTAAACAGTCACAGCAATGATTGTAATTATTTCCAAGTGGGACTACATGCTCTAATGCCCATGAATTGAGGGGTAATAGTTTTATGTTACTGTTTTCTATAATAAATCTTAAAACCAGCTGTATATGTCTAGCAATTTAGAAGTTTCAGTATCGACGTATTTCTCCTAAGGATTAAATAAGTGGAATTAAAAAAAAATATTTCTTTTATTGAAGGATAATTGCTTTACAGAATTTTGTTGTTTTCTGTCAAACCTCAACATGAATCAGCCATAGGTATCCATATAGCCCCTCCCTTCCTACCTTCCCTCCCATCTCCTTCCCCATTACATCCCTCTAGGTTGATACAGAAGCCCTGTTTGAGTTTCCTGAGCCACACAGCATATTCCTGTTGGCTATCTAAAGTGGAATTTTTATTCTACAACTATTAATGCTTTTTAAAATAGTGCGTAATTGTATAGAACCAATGCTATTGGTGTAACAGAACTTTGTTATTAAGTTGATCGAACAAAATGTAAAAATATTTTCCCTTCACCTGTGCTCTCTGTTACAGGGCAAAGTGGATCAGAATAGTTGTCCAGGAGGATGTAACTTCACAGGTTTCACATTGCTATTGTCTTTATTGTAAAATTGAAAAATTTTACATATACATACTTCTATGGGGTTCCCTGATAGCTCAGTTGGTAAAGAATCCACCCGCAATAAAGGAGACCCCAGTTCCTCTATCTGGAAGATCCCCTGGAGAAGTGATAGGCCACCCACTTCCAGTATTCTTGGGCTTTCCTTGTGGCTCAGCTGTTAAAGAATCCGCCTGCAATGTGGGAGACCTGGGTTCAATCCCTGGGTTGGGAAGATCCCTGGAGAGGGAAAAGGCTACCCATTCCAATATTCAGGCCTGGAGAATTCCATGAGCTATATAGTCCATGGGGTCACGAAGAACTAGATCAAAAATTGACAATTTTTAAATATGGATACCTCTGTGTGTGAAAAATTGAAGAACCTATTTCTAGATACTGTAATCTGATATTTTAATGATTCACTAAATAAATTAGTAAATTAAAATGTTTATGAAGGGGTAATTTTTGATAATTTTTCTAGTTTAGGTATATTATTTTTAATGTTTTAAAAGCTCATGTGATTAAAATCAAAGAACAGCTGCATAGAAAATCAGTCCCTCCTAAAGGAGATCAGTTCTGGGTGTTCATTGGAAGGACTGATATTGAAGCTGAAACTCCATTACTTTGGCCACCTGATGCGGAGAGCTGACTCATTGGAAAAGACCCTGATGGTGGGAAAGATTGAGGGCAGGAGGAGAAGGGGATGACAGAGAATGAGATGGTTGGATGGCATCACCGACTCAACGGACATGGGTTTGGGTAGACTCCAGCCGTTGGTGATGGACAGGGAGGCCTGGCATGCTGTGGTTCATGGGGTCGCAAAGTATTGGACACGACTGAACGACTGAACTGAACTGACCTGAACTGGATATAAAACATTGAGTATATCAACTAGCCCAGTCTGGGCTTTTCTTAGGACTGACTCTGGGCTAGTGCTACCACTGGACATAAGCTGGCCTCATCTTTTGGCCTGGGTGCTCAGATTTTAGGGGCTTGAATTATCAGGTATCAGCGAAACTAAACAGAGCTTAGCACACCTCTATTTATGTATAGCAATTTAGCTCTATTTAAAGTTTTAGCAATTTAGTAGAGAGGTTAATCACATAGGTTGCTAGAGACAGACTGCTTGATGAAACCCTGGCTTTGCTTTTTACTAAATCTTCACTCTGACCTCTGTCGGTCTCAGTGTCATCATCTGAAAAATTAGGAAGATAACAGTACCTCATTTGTTACTATGAAGCATGAATGAAATGATGCTTGTCAAGCACTTAGCCCAACTCCTGGCAGTACTAAAGACTCAATAAATGTTGGATGCTATGATTATTGTTGATGATGAAGTTACTATTGTGGTTCTTCATCTTTTTGTTACTAGCATGAGGGTTTTTTAAATTATATAAACTAGAAAGTTAATAAATGAATTTATAATGAAGCATGACATAGTGCCTGGAATGCTTGTGTAACCTCTCTTCATTTCTTGGTTTATAGATAATTTAGATAAAGAATGAAAAGTTAGAAAGCTGCCTGATTAATGAGGAGAAAGTATCAGTTTACAGACAAATTAAAGCATCTTTTTTTTTTTTTTGCTTGAATTAATCTTACAATAGAAGTCCCTGCCTCTGTTGATAGAATGCAGGTTGTCAGTATATTTATTTTTGATTAATTCTTTCTATTGAGGTGAAATTCACATAACATAAACTTAACCATTTTGAAATGTACAATTCATTGGCATTTACAACATTCACAGTGTTGTGCAAGTGCTCCCTGTGTATAGTTACAAAACATTTTCATCACCCCAAACAAAAGCTCATACCCATAAACCGGTCACTTGTCATTTTCTGCCCATCCCCAGCTCCTGGCAGCCACCAATCTACTTTCTGTCTTTATGGATCTACTTATTTTGGGTACTTCATATAAATGGAATCATACCATATCTAACCTTTCACGTCTGGCTTCTTTCACTTAGCCTAATATTTTTGAGGTTCATCTATGTTGTAGCGTGGATCAGTATGTTATTCCTTTTTATGGTTGAATAATATTCCATTGTGTGTGTGTGTGTATATATATCTATATTTATCCATTTATCTGCTGATGGTCTTTGATTAAATTTATTTATTTANAAAAGAGAGAGAGAAAAAAAAAAAGCCACCAGAATTATTAAGAGACAACAGCCTCCGCCACAAGAAGACTATATACGGCGTTTGCTTTAAAAATAGGGTGGTTTTTTTTTTCTTTTGAAAAGTAATAATAGGTTATAAAAATAATAAGTAGAGATATAGAGGGCTTAAAAATTTAAGATAGTTTTAAAAAAAAGAGACGGGAAAGAAGAAAAAAAAGAGTCTTTTAAAAAAAAGAAAAAAAGAAAGAAAAAAATTACGCTTCCCTCTCAACCCCCCTCACCCCACCAAAAAAGAAAAAAAAAAGAAAAAAAAGCTCCTAAATGTAGTAAAGGTATATTTGGCCCTTTCTCTGGCGTTGTGATCTGTGTGGGGGCGCTACCAAGGCAANAAAAAGAAAGAAAAAAATTACGCTTCCCTCTCAACCCCCCTCACCCCACCAAAAAAGAAAAAAAAAAGAAAAAAAAGCTCCTAAATGTAGTAAAGGTATATTTGGCCCTTTCTCTGGCGTTGTGATCTGTGTGGGGGCGCTACCAAGGCAATTCCCTCTGTTTGATTTCCTCTGTTTGCTGGTCTCTTCCGTGTCTGTGGGCCTGCGCTTGCTCTGTGCCCTTCCCAAGTCTGAGTAGCTAGGGAGTTGGTCGAGCGCAATTGCTGCGATCTCTGGGCTTGTCGTGCTGCTCAGATTTCTGGGAGTGCCGCTGGGGCTCCTTCTCAGGCAGATGATGATTGTCCAGAGCCCCCAAGAAGTCGAGCAAAGAAACCTGCTTGCAATTTGGTAGGAATTGTCTCTTTTGACCTGCGCTTGCTCCCCTTGCAGCACTTATGGCTCTGTCTGCCTGTCAGTGGAGGGGGATGGTCTGCAACCAGCTATTTCCAATTCATCCTTTGTTCTGTGCGCAGGCCTGTCACGGTGTCTTATGTTTGAGTGTTCCGAGTGGTGGCTATCCCACAGTCTGGTTTGCTAGTCCAAGTTAGTTCGTTCTGGCCACACTGCGGACCCGATTCTGGCCGCATTACGACCCGATTCTCGCGAAAAGCATTGAAGCCTGCGATTCCTGCGGCCCGTTTCTTGGACCGAATCTGCCCGCGTTCCTCCGCGATTCTCGCGAAAAGCCCTGCAGAGCCTGTGTTTCCCCGCGGCCAGGTTCTTAGCACTGCACTGGAGGGTCCTGCTCCTCCCTGCCCAACCCCCACTCGCTGGTGTCGGAGGCGCTGCTTATCCGCTGGGGGATTTACTGTTGGGTTTGTAATCTGTTGGTTTTGATTATTTATTTTTCCTTCCTGTTATGTTGCCGTCTGTGCTTCCCAGGCTCGACACAGAGTCCACTGCGAGAATGTTTACTGGAGCTTGGCAACCTCTCTGTATAAGAGTCTCTTCCCGGGGGCTCCCTCCCTACCTCCTTTGTCTCTTTTCTCGTCCCTTATATTTATTCCTACCTGTTTTTGAAGCCAATAATCTGCTTTGCTGGATGCCTGATGTCCTCTGCCAGCATTCAGAAGTTGTTTTGTGGAATTTATTCAGCATTGAAATGTTCTTTTAATGAAGTAGTGAGGGAGAAAGTGTTCTCCCCATCCTATTCTGCTGCCATCTTTTCCTCTCCCCCCTGATTAATTTTTAAAATGAAAAATTACTTAATAAATAGAGCTCAATTAAAAACACACTTAGAACATGGGATTCAAAAGGGAAAATAATTAGGATTAGGAGACATAAACTCTACATTTACATAGCAACCACTGGATCTCCAATGACTAGTATAGTTTGTGGCACATAGTAGGTACTCAACAGCTATTTATTGTGTGCGTGAATGAATAGACCATTGTAATATTATGTTAAAAACTGACATATATAGAGTCAATGCTCTCTATCACACAAACTCAACTGAAAGGCAGCAGGCAAGGAAGTTCCATGATAGCGTTCAACCAGGTCAATCATAAGGGTACAGAGCAGAATGGAGAAGGGAGGATGTGGAACTGCAAACTGAGAAAGCCAGTATATGCACCAAGAATCACTCAAGTCATATGTGGGCAAGTGGCAGCATCTCATCTCATTCAGGTCCATATAAGAATTAGTGTTAAATACCACAGACATGGGGCTTCCTTGGTTGCTCAGTATCTGCCTGCAATGCAGGAGACCCAGTTTCAATCCTTGGGTCAGGAAGATGCCCTGAAGAAGGAAATGGCAAGCCATTCTAGCATCCTTACCCGGAAAATCTCATGGATAGAGAAGCCTGGTGGGTTGCAGTCCATGTGATCATCAAGAGTCAGGTGCAACTGAACAGCTCATACTTTCAATTACTTCCCATGGACATATGGGCTTCCCTGCTGGCTAGGTGCATAAAGAATTTCCCTGCAATTCAGGAGTTACAGGAGACTCATGTCCTCTGGAGGAGGACATGGCAACCTGCTCCAGTATTCTTGCCTGGAGAACTCCATGGACAAAGGAGTGTGGTAGGCTACAGCCTATAGGGTCACAAAGAGTCGGACATGACAGAAGCGACTGAGCACACACGGATTTCATAGACATAACACCTCACTCTTGTGCTTTCCCTCATTAAACATCTTATGTTCTAGTTATTAAGGTAAAAAGTTAAAAAATAGCTTAGAAAAACTAATGATTTTGATTGATATTCATTTACATTTTTGGAAACTGAGGAATTTTAAGACCCACAGAGTGACAGTAATGTGAAACTTTAAGAAAAATGGAAACTTACTACACAATGAATATCATATGTCCTAGATTGCATTTCAAAGAAGCAAAATGAAATTAATAGAAATTTTGCCAGTTTAAGAAGTCCAGGAAAAGATCTTGTGCTGAAAGAACTCACTACATTTTGCAAACATAAATCAGCCTTTACAAAATAATTTATTTATTTGGTTATGCTGGATCTTAGTTGTGGCACGCAGACTCTCTAGTTGCCCCACAGCATGTGGGGTCTTAGTTCTCCTAACAGAGGTTGAAACCTTGTCCTGTGCACTGGGGGCTTCCTTGGGGGCTTCCCTGATGGCTCAGATGGTAAAGAGTCTACCTGCAATGAAGGAGATGTGGGTTTGACCCCTGGGTCAGGAAGATCCTCTACAGGCGGGCATGGCAACCCACCCCAGTATTCCTGATTGGAGAATCCCATGGATAGAGGAGCCTTGTGATTGAATGATTAAGCACGGCCCTGCATTGAATGGTGGATTCTTAACCACTGGCCCACCAGTGAAGTCTCCATAAGTCAGCTCTAAGACATAATTTTCCTTGAATGGCTAAAGAATAAATGTCCTTCTTAGCCTATTTTACGGGCATAATCAGGATACTTTCATTCCGAAGATTGAAATAAATTTACTTTGCCTTAGAATTGCCCAATGTCCCACATGGGCTTCTCTGGTGGCTCAGATGGTCACATCTACTAAGCATGTATGAATGTCCTACATTCTATAATTTTTTAAGCTTTTATTTAGCTAGCTTAATTCAAGATTTAAACATAAATGCTTTTATATAATTTTTAAATAGTAGTTTTGTGATTTATGAATTTTCCAGGAATTAGATATAGTCTATATACAGAGCAGTTTGACGTGTTTCATTGAGAGATAAAAAGTTAAGAGGTTGGGGGAGAAAAACATACATGAGTAAAAGACAGGAAAATAATAAATGGGAAATGGCTAAAGAAATGGATATAATTTAACTTAAATAAGGGATGTTTGAAAAAGAATATGGAAAGTGCTGACTAGCTAGATTGTTCTCTTTATTAAGGACACAGGATAATGAACTTAAAAAATATAATTAGGGATATGAATACTGGATTCAAAGAGACTTGGGTTAGAGTCCTATCTCCAAACTCTTGCTAGGATATTATAACTTGGAATTAGTAAAATCACTCCAGATGGTGACTGCACCATGAAATTAAAAGATTCTTACCCCTTGGAAGGAAAGTTATGACCAACCTAGATAGCATATTAAAAACCAGAGACATTATTTTGCCAACAAAGGTCCATCTAGTCAAGGCTATGATTTTTCCAGTGGTCATGTTTGCNCATGGACATATGGGCTTCCCTGCTGGCTAGGTGCATAAAGAATTTCCCTGCAATTCAGGAGTTACAGGAGACTCATGTCCTCTGGAGGAGGACATGGCAACCTGCTCCAGTATTCTTGCCTGGAGAACTCCATGGACAAAGGAGTGTGGTAGGCTACAGCCTATAGGGTCACAAAGAGTCGGACATGACAGAAGCGACTGAGCACACACGGATTTCATAGACATAACACCTCACTCTTGTGCTTTCCCTCATTAAACATCTTATGTTCTAGTTATTAAGGTAAAAAGTTAAAAAATAGCTTAGAAAAACTAATGATTTTGATTGATATTCATTTACATTTTTGGAAACTGAGGAATTTTAAGACCCACAGAGTGACAGTAATGTGAAACTTTAAGAAAAATGGAAACTTACTACACAATGAATATCATATGTCCTAGATTGCATTTCAAAGAAGCAAAATGAAATTAATAGAAATTTTGCCAGTTTAAGAAGTCCAGGAAAAGATCTTGTGCTGAAAGAACTCACTACATTTTGCAAACATAAATCAGCCTTTACAAAATAATTTATTTATTTGGTTATGCTGGATCTTAGTTGTGGCACGCAGACTCTCTAGTTGCCCCACAGCATGTGGGGTCTTAGTTCTCCTAACAGAGGTTGAAACCTTGTCCTGTGCACTGGGGGCTTCCTTGGGGGCTTCCCTGATGGCTCAGATGGTAAAGAGTCCACCTGCAATGAAGGAGATGTGGGTTTGACCTCTGGGTCAGGAAGATCCTCTACAGGCGGGCATGGCAACCCACCCCAGTATTCCTGATTGGAGAATCCCATGGATAGAGGAGCCTTGTGATTGAATGATTAAGCAGGGCCCTGCATTGAATGGTGGATTCTTAACCACTGGCCCACCAGTGAAGTCTCCATAAGTCAGCTCTAAGACATAATTTTCCTTGAATGGCTAAAGAATAAATGTCCTTCTTAGCCTATTTTACGGGCATAATCAGGATACTTTCATTCCGAAGATTGAAATAAATTTACTTTGCCTTAGAATTGCCCAATGTCCCACATGGGCTTCTCTGGTGGCTCAGATGGTCACATCTACTAAGCATGTATGAATGTCCTACATTCTAAAATTTTTTAAGCTTTTATTTAGCTAGCTTAATTCAAGATTTAAACATAAATGCTTTTATATAATTTTTAAATAGTAGTTTTGTGATTTATGAATTTTCCAGGAATTAGATATAGTCTATATACAGAGCAGTTTGACGTGTTTCATTGAGAGATAAAAAGTTAAGAGGTTGGGGGAGAAAAACATACATGAGTAAAAGACAGGAAAATAATAAATGGGAAATGGCTAAAGAAATGGATATAATTTAACTTAAATAAGGGATGTTTGAAAAAGAATATGGAAAGTGCTGACTAGCTAGATTGTTCTCTTTATTAAGGACACAGGATAATGAACTTAAAAAATATAATTAGGGATATGAATACTGGATTCAAAGAGACTTGGGTTAGAGTCCTATCTCCAAACTCTTGCTAGGATATTATAACTTGGAATTAGTAAAATCACTCCAGATGGTGACTGCACCATGAAATTAAAAGATTCTTACCCCTTGGAAGGAAAGTTATGACCAACCTAGATAGCATATTAAAAACCAGAGACATTATTTTGCCAACAAAGGTCCATCTAGTCAAGGCTATGATTTTTCCAGTGGTCATGTTTGCGTGTGAGAGTTGGACTGTGAAGAAAGCTGAGTGCCAAAGAATTGATGCTTTTGAACTGTGGTGTTGGAGAAGACTCTTGAGAGTCCCTTGGACTGCCAGGAGATCCAAACAGTCCATTCTAAAGGAGATCAGTCCTGAGTGTTCTTTGGAAGAAATGATGCTAACTTTGAAACTCTAGTACTTTGGCCACCTCATGCGAAGAGTTGACTCACTGGAAAAGACCCTGATGCTGGGAGGGTTTGGGGGCAGGAGGAGAAGGGGATGACAGAGGATGAGATGGCTGGATGGCATCACTGACTCAGTGGATGTGAGTTTGAGTGAACTCCGGGAGTTGATGATGGATAGGGAGGCCTGGTGGACTGCAATTCATGGGGTTGCAAAGAGTCGGACACAACTGAGCGACTCAACTGAACTGAACTGAACGGACTGATTCTTTATTCGTATAACTTATTCCTTATCTGACATTCAGTTTTCCCCTAAGAAGACTAATAACAGTAATTACCTTATTGAGAGTATTAAATGAGCTCAGATCTGTACCCTGATGAACAGTAAATAATCTTGTAAATGTCAGCTACTTTTATTGTTCAAAGTTAAGGACAATTTAAATATTGGAGTAGATCATCAAAGGAGTAAATCCTTCCCTTGAGTACAGCTGAGAATATGAGAGGGTCATCTCTGTCTGCAAGTGGCTTTCTTCTCCAGATGACCCATTTATGTATTTTTCTAGCCCACAATCCTAGAACTAAACTATAAATAGAAGCAACTGTTATAAAAATTCTTTTTATACTCTCTCAGTATTGGCTTGCTATCTCTGGGAAGAAAAATTTTGCTACTGAAATTTCATGTTCGTCCTTCTGAAACTGGGTTAGAATCTGATGGGACTATACCGAAGCTTCTAGCTGGTTGTCAGTGCCGGAGGCATAGGCTGTCATTTGTGGCATACTCTCATTTCTTGGGCAAGTCTTGCTATTTCAGTGAGACCAGCCATATTTTCCCAATGTTTCTTCCAGAGCCAAGAACATCTACTTTGCCTGGGCATGTGGCAGGTGAATGGGCCAGGGAAGTGACACTGCCAGAGCAGCCCTCACCAGTGTCTACTGGAGTTGGTAGATGAACTCTTCTTTCTGAGTGAGAAAATATTCATTTATACTGTTTTCTCATGGGAGCCCATCGCAGACACTCACAGAGGATTCACTTGATAATTCACCTTTATTGGCTACCTTGTCTTCCTTGATTCTTTTCCCCTACCTCTTCCTCTAGTGTTTGGGGTCATCTCTCAAGTAAATTGCTTGCATTCAAAATCTTTGTTTCAGAGTCTGCTTTTGGGGGAGCCAAACTGAGGTAGGGTGTCAGTGACTTTTGTAATTTTATTTATTAATTTTTCTAGCTTGAGATATAATTGACATGTAACTGTGTAAGTTTAAGGTGTAAAATGTATTGATTTGACACACAGACATATTGTATCTTTCGTGTTTTCATCACAATACAGATTATAATAGATTTGATGGGAATGGGAAAGGATGGGACTTATGGGAGGATTTGGAAAGATGAATGTCCATTTATTTTAGTTACAAACATCTTATTTAATACAGGCATACCTTGTAGATATCTCGAGTTTGGTCCCAGCTCACCACAATAAAGTGAGTCACACAAATTTTTTGTTTCTCAATGCATATAAAAGTTATGTTACATTATAGTCTATCAAACGTGCAATAGCATTATATGTAAAAAGAACATGCATACATTTAACATTACTTTATTGCTAAAAATTGCCAGCCATTATCTGAACCCTCAGTGAGTTCTCATCTCTTTGCTGGTAGAGGATGTTGCTTTGATGTTGGTGGATGCTGATTGATTAGGGTGGTAGTTGTTGAAGGCTGGGGTAAGCTGTGGCAATTTCATCAAATAAGACAACATTGAAACTTGCTATCATGGTTGACATTTCCTTTCACAAACAATTTATCTATTGCATGTAATAGTGTTTGACAGAATTTTACCCATAGTAGGACTTCTTTCAAATTTGGAGTCAATCCTTTCAAAATGTCTGCTTTATCGACTAAGTTTATGTAATATTCTAAATGCTTTGTTATCGTGTCAGTAATCTTCACAGCACCTTCACCAGGAATGGATTTTATCTCAGTAAACCACTTTCTTTGCTCATGTTCCTGTATTAAAATTTTATCATGAGATTGAAACAATTTAGCCACATATTCAGTCTCTTCCTTCACTGGAGTCTTAAAGTAATCAATGAGGGTTGGAATCAACTTCTTCCAAACTCTTGTTAATATTGATATATTGACTGGTTCCCAAGAATCACAAATGTTCTTAATGGCACCCAAAATGATGACTCTTCATTGGAAGGTTTTCAGTTGACTTTGACTTTGCCCGCATCATCAGAGGAATCACTTTTTATGGCAGCTTAGCCTTAAGAAATTTATGACTTAATAAAAAGACTTAAAGTTGAGATTATTTGTGGATTTATGAGATGCAGAGTGTATTTTTATTTGTTAATATTAATAGGCAGGAAAACAACAATCCATCAGAGCTGTTGGGTGATCACAGAATTGAAGAGAATTAGGGCTTTGCTCTGGATAGGCTTTGGCTTAAAGATATGTTCATGGCACCCTACAAACAATTACAATAGTTAAATCAGACTCAGCGATCACAGATGACCATAACAACAAATACAGTAATAATGAAAAAAATTGAAATATTTTGTTAAGTCACTTCAGTCATGTCTGACTCTGTGTAACCTCACAGATGGCAGCCCACCAAGCTCCGCCATCCCTGGGATTCTCCAGGCAAGAACACTGGAGTGGGTTGCCATTTCCTTCTCCAATGCATGAAAGTGAAAAGTGAAAGTGAAATATTTTGAGAATTGCCAAAATATGATAAAATGCTATTAAAATAATGGTACTGATAGACTTGCTTGAAGCATAGTTGCCGTTAACCTTTGATTTGTTAAAACTGAAGTACAATAAAGCAAAGTGTAATAAAATGAGTCATACCTTTACCAAGTCCCAGACACTGGGCTAAACCCCGGTGGCATAAGAGATGGGTCCTGTCCCAGAGAGACACACATTCAACTGGGAAAGACAAACATAGCAATTTATTAAATCCAAAGTGATCCATGACTTGAGCAAACTGAGGGCAAGGTGCTATGGGAGTACAGATGGGAGAGAAGCTCAGATGGCTGATGGAAGTATACTTCAAATTCAGTGATATTTGTACTAAAGGACTAGTAAGACTTTGGTAGATTAAGATTGAGAAGAGCCTTCTAAGCAGGAAAAACATCTTGCGTAGAGTTTGAAGTTGCATGGAATATTTGGGTGGAAAGCTGGAGAAAAATTCATCATGGAATGGAAAAGTTCACTGTGGGGTAGAAAACCCAGGAGATAGAGTTGAGGGAGTGGAAAAGCCTGAATGTGAAAAGTCTTCTTAAATTGTAGAACAGGTGATAGAAAGGGGAAGTACTTTATACAGCAGAAAAAGCAAGTGTGATTATGCTTTGTCTTAACACTTCCTTTTCTGTACCTCTCCAGGGCAAGGAGAAAGCGAAGAGAAGAAACTCAGAGAAAGGGTGTGTATTTTCAGCTACCATTCATGACAAGCGACGTCGCTCAGTCGTGTCTGACTCTTTGAGACCCCATGGACTGTAGCCTACAAGGCTCCTCAGTCCATGGGATTTTCTAGGCCAGAATATTGGAGTGGGTTGCTGTTTCCTTCTCCAGGGGATATTCCCGACCCAGGGATTGAACCCAGGTTTCCTGCATTATAGGCAGACGCTTTACTGTCTGAGCCATCGGAGAAGCCCATTCATGAATGATGATCATTTGCCAGGTCCATTCCAAAACGTATCCCACTTCAATCTCATGATAAACCTGTGAGTGAAGTGAAGTGTTAGTTGTTCAGTCACGTCTGACTCATGGGGACCCCATGGACTGCAGCCCACCAGGCTGCTCTGTCCATGGGATGTTCCAGGCAAGAAGAGTAGAGTGGGTTGCCATTTCTTTCCTTTCACTTGTCATGAATGGTAGCTGAAAATATACACCCTCTCTCTGAGCTTCTTCTCCTCTTCCTTTTCTTCTTGCCCTGGAGACATTCAGAAAAGGAAGTGTTAGGACAAAGCATGATTGCACTTCTCCAGAGGATGGCTTCCCTTCTCCAGGGAAGCCCAACCTGTGAGATAGGAATATTAATCAGTAAAAATGTCACCTTTTACTGATGAGGACACTGAGGCTTAGAAAAGAGCTGTTTTGTTTTTTTTTTTAAACTCAGAGTTTACAATTGCCTGATTCCAAATCTATTACTCACTGCATTACACTACTACTCTTTTGGAAGAAGCCCGTGTGAGGTGGACAGCAGTTACTGTGATTGTTATTATCTGGACTGGTACAACAGCTAGGAGGAGTCCCCTGAAGGGAGAAGACCAAGTGCTGAGTTCTGCTTACTTGGGGCATCTAAAATCAGAAGAAACCAGAAGGAGCAGTCATCATACTGAAAGTCATTTGTTTTTATTATTGACTTTGGTGAAGTCTCCAAAGAGTATTTTGAATTTGGAGTATTTTGTTCAGTAAATTCATCCTTAGCAGCTTCTAAGAGCATCCAACAGAGGAAGAAAGAATAAAAAATTAATTTAAATCACAACAATACCAATGCCAGAGCTATAGAGTAAGTGTTTTGGCCTGTGGTTAATCATTTCCTCTAAGAGTCCCCATACAGCACCACCATAATTCTATAGTACTTCAAAGTTTATCTTTTTAAATAAAAGCCTTATATAAACAAAATCATAGCTTTTCTGCTATACTCCCAGCATTTTTGAACTGTTTTAGTTTATTCGAAGTTTAAATTTTTTGTCTTTATAACCTAGTTACTTGAATAAAAATGTTTGTAATTAAATTAACAGTTGGGAAGAAAGTTGGCCTAATTGGCATGACTTAAAAATTTTTTTTCTATAAACACCATTTTAAATCTAGATAGAATGGACCAAATCAATAATGAAAAACTAGACATTTAAAAACCAGACATTTAAATACTTTTGAAAATGTTAAACACCATGCATTCTCATGCTATGCCAGAACAGAACAGGTAAGGAGTACATTTCTGTGTACTAGGAAATGGGAGGTGTGTGTGTGTGTGTGTGTTCAGTTGCATCTGACTCTTTGCTACCCCATTTTCTGTAGTCTGCCAGGCTCTGCTATCCATGGAATTTTCCAGGCAAGAATACTGGAGTGGGTTTCCATTTCCTCCTCCAGGGGATCTTTCTGATCCAGAGATAAAACCTGCATCACTTACATCTCTTGCATTGTCAGGCAGATTCTTTACTGCTGTGCCGCCTGCCAGGAAATGGGATGGTCTATTTTAAACATGTGAGCTCAGCATCAATGAAAAAGCTCTGCAAATTCCACTATAATCCATTCTTAATCTTCTTCTTGTAGACTAATAGTTTTATTTATACTCAAAATCTACTATAATCAGTGCAATGTTAAACATTTTTTCAAATAAAACATCATTTGAAGCATTCCATCTTTATAATAGATTTAAAAATACCCACATCATCAGGGGCCCTAAAAATACTGCTCCAGAGATAAAAGAAGAAGATCATAGAATGCAGTGACTGGACGTTTTGAGCAGTGATTGTTTCAGATAACATTCTTATGATCAACTTTAAGACATTTTCCCAGCAGCCACTTGAAATCCTGTTTCTCCTTTAGACCTGGAACAATGTTTACTCTATACCGCAGACTCCCAACGGTCTTTGAGAAACAACCTGGAAATGTTAACTTGCTGCTCTTGGTGGTGGCTGATGGTAATTCCTCTTTAGGCTGAAGAGGAAAAAATCTGATGCGTTCATCTAAAAACTTTATTTGCTATGGGAATTGCTTTGGCTAATGCAACTTTTAAGACCTGTTGGTTCACTCAAAGGTCAAGGAACATTTATATAAGGAATCTTCAATAACATTCTTTCTGCTTGGCAAGCAGTGAATGCCCTGATGCCAGTTTTTCCCTCTTCTGAGTATTAAATTTGTGTATGCCTTCATTTGAATTCCCACTAAATCCTTTGCAAAATATGCAGATAACTTCCTGTAAAGTTAGAGACAGTTACTCTACCTTTGTTCTTTGTGGTTGTTCAGTCACTAAACTGTGTCCGGCTCTTTGCAACCCCATGGACTATAGCACGCCAAGCTTCCCTGTCCTACACTATCTCCAAGTCTGTTCAAATTCATGTCCACTGAGTCGGTGATGCCATCCGGTTATCTCATCCTCTGGCGCCCTCTTTTCCTCCTGCCTTCAGTCTAACCCTCCTGAATCAGGCGCTGGTAAGAGTCCCTCTGCCTGGTGTCAATGTTGTTTGAGCTAATAGAACAAGACTGCGTTCTGTTCAGAAGCAAAGGCAATCTTTCTTCTTTAGTCAGAGGAGGGAGTGGTCTGAGCTTGCCCTCTGCAGCACAGCTCTGTCCCACTCTCCCTGCTCTACCTGGCAGGCCATGAGCGGGGCTGCTCGTGATGGATCTCGCCAGTAGAGTGGAGTTCTTGTGGGGCCAGCACAGCTGTGCTGCCCCGGCTTCACACAGCAGTGCTGGGTGCCGCTTCTCTGCACACAGCCTGCCGCAGCCATCTTGAATTGCCACCTCATTTGCGGAGCTTTGGCACATGCCCACCAAGCTACAGTGTCAGGCACAACTCTGCTTATGGCCTCCAGGAGCAAGTGAAACTAAGAAGCACAAAGGAAAAGAAAAAAAAAAAAAAGAGGGTTGGACTTTATTTTATTACTTAGATTCTATTTTGATTTCCTGGAAATTGCTAATGGGCTTTGTTGGTGACAACCCCCCCCCGTCTTTTGTCTTGCTCTCATTCTTGAGGTGCACAGTTCTTTCTGTAGTGGCTTCCTGATGGTTTGGGGGTGACTGTCATCATGATCCCAGGGAAAGAAACAGAGCTTCTCCCCAGCAGCCTTTAGATGTTTGTCCCCAGACCTTTGCCCTGATTGTTTGCATCCTTGAGAGACCACTTTTTGGAGACAGAGGACACATTGGTCATTTTAAAATATTATGGCTCCAATATTAGCGAGAGAATAATGATGACTTGATAAATTATTCTAAAAATGTAGGTATCTATGTCTTCTGCCTGTAGGCACAAGTGTGCCTTGATGTGGAGGCTCACTGCCATGGCCTGAAGATCCATGCTCACACTTCAGTTGTTTTTCAGAAGCAAAGAGAGGTTCACAGGAGTACTTCAGGTGGTCCATTGCCCCAGGTTGTCTCTCCACTGTTTGGGGCTTAGGGGCTTTCTTTCCTGGAGTGTGATGTACCCGCAAAGTGAACTACTGCAACTTGAGGGCAGAATGAGCAGTTGGGATCAACAAGGAGGGTCAGTTCCCCATAGGAGAGATGATCTTGGAGGCTGCCAGCTTTCTAGGTTTTTAGGTTCACTGTCTTCTGGCCAGAAGTGGTGGGGAGGCAGGTCAGTGGGTGCAGGTGGGGTGGTTACCAGTATTCCGTGAAGGCTTTCATGGTTTCTCCCACCTGGATGGCACACTTGAGTGGTGCTATTTTGAGGAGTAAGGTGTCCCTTCTCGTGGGCTTGGGGAATGGGTCTACCATATATAAATTCAAATGCACCTCTTTTTAAAAATATTTCCTTTTATTTATCTTGCTGCACTGGGTCTTAGTTATGGCCCATGAGATGTTTTAGTTGTCGTATGCAAACTTTTAGTTGTGACATGTGGGAGCTAGTTCCTTGACCAGGGATTGAACTTGGGCCACCTGCATTGAGAGTCGGAGTCTTAACCACTGGAACACCAGGGAAGTCCCTCATTTCAGTTCAGTTCAGTTCAGTTCAGTCACTCAGTCGTATCCGACTCTTTGCGGCCCCATGAATCGCAGCACGCCAGGCCTCCCTGTCTATCACCAACGCCTGGAGTTCACTCAGACTCATGTCCATCGAGTCAGTGATGCCATCCAGCCATCTCATCCTT
>SJYW01046125.1:75025-110549 GCA_006410735.1 Raphicerus campestris | reverse complement strand
TGAGAGTTGGACTGTGAAGAAGGCTGAGCACTGAAGAATTGATGCTTTTGAACTGTGGTGTTGGAGAAGACTTTTGAGAGTCCCTTGGACTGCAAGGAGATCCAACCAGTCCTTTCTGAAGGAGATCAACCCTGGGATTTCTTTGGAAAGGAATGATGCTAAAGCTGAAACTCCAGTACTTTGGCCACCTCATGCGAAGAGTTGACTCACTGGAAAAGACTCTGATGCTGGGAGGGATTGGGGGCAGGAGGAGAAGGGGACGACAGAGGATGAGATGGCTGGATGGCATCATGGACTTGATGGATGTGAGTCTGAGTGAACTCCAGGAGATGGTGATGAACAGGGAGGCCTGGCGTGCTGCGATTCATGGGGTCTCAAAGAGTCGGACACGACCGAGTGACTGTACTGAACTGAACTGAGGAGTCTAGTGTGTTATAGTCTGTGGGGTTGCAAACACTGGGCACAGCGGAACACAAGCACACACACACATTAATATTATCACTTGTGCACTTTGTCTAAGGAGACGTCCATCTCCAGTTTGTCTCCTATTAGGTGGATAGTAGTCCCCAGTTTATGTAAGCTGTCCCTTCCTAGCAAGAGTAGAGAGCATTCAGGAATGCATAGGAAGGAATGGATGAGAGTGTGTTCATCTGGTTTGTGTTCTGATGGCTCTGTGAATGCCCATTCTTGAACCTTTCCTGATATCCTCATAATTCTGTGACTACGTTTGCCTGATCTGGTGTTCAGAACTAACTAAGCTCCACTAGTGTCGACTAAGAATTTGACAGGCTTGCCCCCAGCGTCCAGTGTCAGCTGGATCTCCTCGAGGGTCATTTGGAGTGTCAGCTTAGGAGCCGACTGACCCATCATTCTTCATCTGTTTAGAACATCTGCCATCAAGGCTAGAGGTTGGGATCTGCCATTTACATTCTTCTTTGGGGGCAATGAGGACATTCTCTTTTCCAGTGTCTCTCTTGTTTATATGCGGTACACTGACTGGGTCCTAGTTTCCTTGGTTTGTTATCCCTTGGAGGGGACTGGAAGGGGGTCATTCACCAGAGCTGAGAGTCTTCGTGAGCAGTTAGTCCACATTCCTGTGCCAAGGGTTGACACTGGAAGGCAATAAGCTGGTAGGTGGGCTTGCTGCTGGGCCTTTTTATCTTGTACCTTTTCTCCCTCTATATCTTGGTTATTGAATACCTGGAAGGCATTGCCTGGAAGGCAACCTCAATTAAGTAAGATGTAGGTTGCGTTATCTGGGTCTATTTACAGTTTCTGAAGTTTATGCCTAATGTAGGGGGCACCTTGGGAAATGAAATACAACCTCAGGATTGTGTTTTCTTCCAGTGACTCAGGGTCAATGGTAGACCAACTTGGTCTGTTAGGTAAGTGGTACAGCTGTCTGAAACAGGGTCTTCTCTTTCCTCTTTTTGGACAAAAAGGAGGAGTTTTCAGTCTTCCTGCCAGGTGAGGGCTAAAAGCATGAGGGATTCCCACGGGGTAACTCACTAGATTGCTGGGACAGCTGGTATTCCATGCCGATAGCAGGAGAGGAACCCATGGAACCTTGGTTGATAAAGAATCACCCAAGTTTCGCCACACAAGCATAAAGCAGCGGGGAGGTCAGGTGGTGGGTGTTTCCTGTTCTGTTCACCATCGCTTCCTGAAATGGGGTTCATAGTCTTGTGGGCAGTTCATAGGGCTTCTCAGCTCATTTCAGAGAAACTAGTGTTGACAGGAAGAGGTCAAGTTGCTACCTTAAAACACTTCTGCACTTAGGTGTCCTAGATGCTTTTTCCTGAGCTCAGATCCTGCAACCTCATTCATTCATTTTGTCATTATCTGGACCTTTTCGCTATTTGGCTTCTTGGCTCACAGGGGTGGCCTTTATTCCCTTACCAAACAGAAAGTGACTATGGAGAATGGTACTGTTGACTTCTAGAGGCCAGAAAGAAGAGCAAAAAGCCTTGTAAAAAGTGTGGCTGCTATTGCCTTGTACAGAGATCAAGAGGATGGCCCAACTGGCAAGAGAGCAAGCCACACCACCAGGGCTCCCTCTTTTCCATAGGTCCTACCATCTCTGAGCATCTGGCACCATGAGAAGGCAGCAAGAGGCAGTAGCAGATATGTACGATTTTTAGTTTTAGACTCCCAGTGATGCCACAGTGTGATCTCCTTGAGAATCACGGTCTAGACTGCTCTGGGAGCTATACTGTGGGGGCACCACACCCAAGTACTGCATTGCTGGGTTGTAGTTGGTTGAAGGCTGTTGCTGTTCTGCCTCATCAGAGTGTCCTCAGAGAACAGAGTCGATCCTCACCCAAATCTTCCAAAGCCTCTACTGTCCTCCTGCTAGAGCAGGGGCAAGTCCAGACTTTAGTGGATAGGTGCTAGTGAAAAAGGCCATCTGGGTTGCCAAAATTTGTCATTAATCTGCTTGAATTGGGCTCCCAAAAGGGTCCTCCTGCCTGGTGTTGTTCCAGGCAATAAAATAAGACCAAGTTCAGTCCAGAAGCAAAGGAAATCTTTCTTCTTTGATCAAAGAATAGAGAAGTGTGAGTTCATGCTTTAGAGCATACATTCTCCCTGAAAGGCCATCAGCAGGGAAGCTTTATAGGGTTCTTGTCTGTGGGGAGGGGAAAGAGTTCTTGCAAGTCAGGTGCAGCTATTTTTCTTACAGCGCAGCACTCCAGATTGCAGAGATGGGTACACCATCTCTATACAGTTCTGCCAAACTAGAGTATTAGGCACAATCATTTCACACTAGAAACTCTGGTGTGAAGTGCCAAGTGCAAGGCCTCTGTACACAGCACCCTATGAGCAAGTAAAATTAGACTAAGCACAAAGGAAAAAAAATTAGATTTTATTTTATTACCTAGATACTATTTTTGTTTCCTGGGAATTGTTAATGGGCTTTAACAGTGACACATCTCATTGATTTCTTTCTTTTAAAAGGCATTTACTTTTGGACATTGATCACAAGAACAATCTGCTTTATATTTGTTTCACCAAACAAATCAGTTTGCATTAAAGATGCGCCTTAATGGAGTGCTTAGTTGCATATCCCAAAATATGTTCTGCAAATCTTTAATTCTGAACACTGGTTTTTAGGATGGGAATAGTTGTTATTTAATGAAAATCTTTTATGATTAAGTAAGTTTGAGTGATTCTAGGAATGTAGAATGTCTTGTCCTGCTTCCAATTAAAAGTTACTCTAAATAACTCTTGAGTTATTAAAGAGTCTCTTGAGCCAGGTATCTGTTGGGTGTGTGGGTCCTGGGGTGCGGGTGAGGCTTTAAGCACTGTTCAGTCCTTTTGGTTCAGGATTTGCTTGGATTACAGAGTACTTTGTAAGTACTTTGTCTGAAAGTCAGGCACTCAACCCTGGAAAATTTTGGGAGAAGATCTACCTTAATTTCAGGTGAGTGTGCTAAGTCTCCCTTCCCTGTGTCCATAGAACAAGAAAGAGCTGAAAGGCTAATCTGCACCGGACCTGCCATTCAGGGCAGGAGGTTGCAGAGAAATTCTGCGTGGCTGGAGCCCTGCCTTTTCTTTCCACTACAGGCCCCTGGTCTTAACACTTTTACTGCCCATGAGTCTCACTGTCATTAATGCTATCTCAACAATAAAATCTAAGTCCCCAAAAAGCTACAAAGAAAGATAGCAGCCCAGTCAAGAGGGACCAGCTCTCCAAGAAGGAAGGAACAAGTTGAACTTGCCATGGAAATATAGAAATAGAAATACTAGGGAGGAGATTTCAGTTCAAGATGGTGAGGTAGGAAGATCCTAGTCTTACTTTCTACTGGGAGGATACAGGAAATCTGTAGCTATATATGGAAGGGTATTCTCTGAGCAGCTGAGCAACTCCTACACATGTAGTGAATGAAGGAGGGCCCATATCAAAGCTAGTAGGAGAAGCTGGGACACAGTATTGCCATAAGCCCCATAGCCAGTACAGCAACCCACAAGCGGCAAGAAACTCAGAATCTGGAGTTTTCCCCCGAGGAGTGAAGGCATTGAACCCCACTTTAGGCACCCCAAATTTAAGACCTACCCATAAGAGATGAGCCCCAAGGCATTTAGCTTTGAAAATCACCAGGGCTCATGTCCACAAGATTCACAAAGCTAAGATGATCTGTGAAACAACTCTTAAAGGGCTGGCACGCTTGGACTCATCTGCACCAGGACTCAGTGCAGAGGCAGCCCTTTGAGGGGCCCTGACTGTATGAATGAGGCTCATTTAGTAACTTTGAAGTGTCAACCTGAAGGGCAGATGACTAACTCAGTACACACCTAGGGGCTTGCTGGCTGGTGGGCGCCATCCATACACTCTCCCTCTGCTTCATTCCTGCTGATAGGCACCTCTTTACACTCTCCATCTGCAGCTCCTCCATGCTCCAGAATACCAGTATCTCTCAGAGGGGAGATTTATATGCTCCTGGTGCCTTGGTTTTTGTGGCTGCCACTCAGGGGACAATTTTTGATTGCTTGTCTTTGGAGGCCGGGGGTCTTATGGTCTTGGGTCTCACAGGACTGTAATAATTGGAGAGACAGTGCTTGACAGACTACCATACCACTCACAACACTGCATAGATTGCAGACTGAAACACACTCCCAGTCTTTCTGTGAAAGAGACTTATTTGCTTATCCAAGATCTTGGGTCTGAAGGGTAAGCTTCTGGTTTAGCATACATCTAGAAATCTACAGAGGTGTCCTCAGGAAACAGGCTGGGGGACATCGTTTTTGCACCCTTCTTCCTCTTAAATACAGCTCTCTAGTCTTTCCAGAAAGGAGCTTACACACTCACCTGTAGTCCCTGTTTTTGCAACTGCTAAACAGGTGATGTCACCAGATTGCCCGGGTCTGGTAGCTGACAGTTCCACCGGATTGTATGTAATATTTAAAGTTGCTGCCTAAGAGTGGTTTCCTATCAGTCCTAACCTAGATGCTGACTGAGATCCTCCTCCTTTGGGACAGTGAAAGATCTTGGCCTTCCTCAACTACTGGGAGCTATTAAAAATAAATTACACTGCTTGGGAAATCACAAAGGTTTAAGAGACAGCCAAGACCAGGGCAGAGTTGAGTAATAAGGTTCACCTACTATATAAGGCTAACCCTTCAAGATTGGGCAAGGGTACTGTTTTAGCTAATGCATAGAAACCAACACAGAGATTCCAAAAAATGATGAAGTAGAAGAATATGTTCCAAAGGAAAGAACAAGATAAGCCCTCAGGAAAAAAACCTTAATGAAAGTCAGTTCAGTTCAGTCACAAAGTAGTGTCCGACTCTTTGCGACCCATGAATCCCAGCACTCCAGGCCTCCCTGTCCATTACCAACTCCAAGAGTTCACTCAAACTCATATCCATCGAGTCGGTGATGCCATCCAGCCATCTCATCCTCTGTCGTCCCCTTCTCCTCCTGCCCCCAATCCTTCCCAGCATCAGAGTCTTTTCCAGTGAGTCAACTNCGTGCTGCAATTCATGGGGTTGCAAAGAGTCAGACACGACTGAGCAACTCAACTGAACTGAAGTTTGTTATTCTTCCTGTGTTTTTTCATATGTTGCTATTATCCTCATAACATTTTATAAGAAATAAATAAACATATTCTTGGTAGATTGTGCTATATAAATAGTATATATATTTTTAAAATTTATTATTAATGGCTGCATCTTGGGTTAGTTGTGGCACTCAGATTCTTTGATCTTCATTGTGGCACGTGGGATGTTTAGTTGCAACATACGAGACCTAGTTCCCTGACCAGAGATTGAATTCAGGCCTCCTGCATTGGGAGCTCAGAATCTTAGCTACTGCACTACCAAGGAAGTCCCATTTGGAAGTCTCATTTTTAACATTATTTTCATCTGGTAATTTTTCAACAGGAAAGGGCAAGGTACATTCATTTTATAGAACAATAGNAGATTGCATTCAGGCCTCCTGCATTGGGAGCTCAGAATCTTAGCTACTGCACTACCAAGGAAGTCCCATTTGGAAGTCTCATTTTTAACATTATTTTCATCTGGTAATTTTTCAACAGGAAAGGGCAAGGTACATTCATTTTATAGAACAATAGAGAAATGTGGAAGTTGTTCAGATTTACTGACAAACATTATGAATAGTGAAGGTTCCCTTTTCTCTGAGGTCTAAATGAAATTTACATAATTTAGTAACATATGTCATAGAATAAAAATAGCTTGTGTAGTGCTGTAGTTTCCCTTGAAATATATATTCCAATAATATATTTTTATTGCTTATTTGATCATCTTGTTATCTGTGTCTTAAGAATTCTAGAGCTATCTAGATGTTAATATGCCTTTTCAAAAAAGGAGCATTTCATTGTGAAATGACATGCATGATACATTTGCTTATAATCACACCATACTACCAAATTCCCAAAGCAGCAACAGCAAAGTTTCTCAAGACCTCCTAACAACTCATTTGTATTCTTTCAACATGAATCCTTGATTAAGCACTATTTCCTTGTGTTGAGCCAAGGTTGTAACTGATTTATAATAGATTTTGCAGACTCAGGAAGAAGCCTGTATTTTATCTCTTAGGAAAAAAATGATGAATGAGAGTTTCAATATTTTTTAAGACTGAAAATATCTGACATAAAACTCTGGAATAGAGAGTAAAGATTTCTCATGCCCCCAAAGTAACTAAATTCAAGGAAAAAGGAATTGGTCAGGATGAGCAGTAAAGACAACAACCTGATGAGCAACAGTGCCCCCTCCATGTTTCAGGAAGTGGTCAAAGGGTGCTCAAAATATCACCAGATTTTTGGAAAAACATCACCTGCTAACCACCCTGGTTTTGAGTCACTTTAGAAAAGAGAATAGTGGCTCCGAGTTGCCCTTGAAATTGTTCTAGAAAAAACATTCACTTACTGCCAGAGGTTAAAGGAGAAAGGAACAGATTTTAAAAACTTGAATATATAGTGTTTTACAGTTGAGTTAGTATTTCTTTCGCAACAGCAATATTTCCTTCCCTTCTGCTTCCCAGATTTATTAAGACAAGGACTGTGTTTTATTTATTGTTGTGTATCTGGAACTTCACATTGGTGTTGGGATAGGATTGAATGCTAAAGAAACATTTATTAAGTTGAACGGACCAAATTAATTTCTTACTATTTGTATGTTGTATTTTTTCCAAATTTGCTTTCTGCTCTACTGAGGGATCATAGAGTCACTATGTCATTGTTTTAAAACTCAGAAAGTAGCAACTAAACAGCAGTGTCATATAAAGTAACACCATCTGCTTTTATGAATCAACATACAGAAGAAGACTTAGAGGCAAATTTCAGGCTTAAATATAGAATGTTCATTTCTAGCGAGTTCAGTGCATTACTTCCTCAGAATTTCTTTCCTAATCTTTCTCTTAAAGCCAACTAATGAATAGCTAGGCCCCTTTTGTACTTACCCATATAGTAATATCTTGCTTTATCACCTGCATTTGGTTATTTCCAAGGCTAACCTTATGAGCAGATAGAACTAGAAGCAGAAATTGCAAACTGATGGTCTGCACCCAAATGTGGCTTTCATAGTTGGTTTGGTTTTTTAAAAATTAGTATTTGAATTTGGAGGGGTTCCTGAAACCACTCTCAGGTTCTATGAGTGATTTACTAGGATTTACAGAACAAAGAAAAACTGTTATACTCATGGTTATAACTTATTACATCAAAAGGATTAAAGATTAAAATCAGCAATAAAAAAAAGTGTGTAGGACAAAGTTCAGGAGACACCAGGCACAAGTTTTTAGTTGCCCTATCCCAGTAGTCATGGGGACAGTGTTCAGTTCTTCCAGCAACAACTTATGACAGCCTGCTTGGTATATTGCTTTGTTGTTGTTCAGTTGCTCAGTCATGTCTGACTGTGACCCCACGGACTGCAGCACACCTGGCTTGCATGTCCTCCACCATCTCCTGGAGCTTGCTCAAACTCATGTCCATTGAGTCAGTGATGCCATCCAACCATCTTATCCTCTGTTGTCCCTTTTCCTTCCTGCCTTTAATCTTTCCCAGCAACAGAGTCTTTTCCAGTGAGTCAGTTCTTTGTATCACATGGCCAAAGTACTGGTGCTTCAGCTTCAGCATCAGTCCTTTCAAAGAATATCCTTTAGGATTGACTGATTTGATCTCCTTGCAGTCCAAGGGACTCTCAAGAGTCTTTTCCAACATCACAGTTTTCACCTTCTTTATGGTCCAACTCTCACATCCATACACGACTACTGGGAAAACCATAGCTTTGACTATGTGGACTGGACATTTGTCAGCAAAGTCATGTCTCTGCTTTTTAATATGCTATCTAAGATGGTCATAGATTTGTTCCAAGGAGCAAGCGTCTTAATTTCATGGCTGCAGTCACCATCTGCAGTGATTTTGGAGCCCAAGAAAAGTGTCAGTGTTTTCCACTGTTTCCCCATCTATATGTCATGAAGTGATGGAACCAGGTACCATGATCTTAGTATTGTAAATGTTGAGTTTTAAGCCAGTTTTTTCACTCTCTTCTTTCACCTTCATCAAGAGGCTCTTTAGGTCCTCTTTACTTTCTGCCATAATGGTGGTATCATCTGCATATCTGAGGTTATTGACATTTCTCCTGACAATCTTGATTCCAGCTTGTGCCTCACCCAGCCTGCATTTTGTATGATATACTCTTCATATAAGTTAAATAAACAGGTTGACAATATTTAGCCTTGACACACTATTTTTCCAATTTAGAAGCTGTCTGTTGTTCCATGTTTGATTCTATTACTTCTTGACCTGCATACAGGTTTCTCAGGTGGCAGGTAAGATGGTCTGGTATTTCCATCTCTTGAAGAACTTTCCACAGTTTGTTGTGATCCACATGGTCAAAGGTTTTAGTGTAGTCAATGAAGCAGAAATAGATTTTTTTCTGGAATTATCTTGCTTTTTCTATGATCCAAAGTATGTTGGCAATTTGATCTCTGGTTCCTCTGCCTTTTCTAAATACAGCTGAAACATCTGAAAGTTCTCAGTTCACTCTTGGTACTGCTGAAGGCTAGCTTGGAGGATTTTGAGCATGACCTTGCTATCATGTGAAATGAATGCATTGTGTGGTAGTTTGAGCATTCTTTGGGCATTGCCTTTCTTTGGTATTGGAATGAAAAGACCTTTTCCAGTCCTCTGGGCACTTCTGAGTTTTCCAAATTTGCTGGTATATTCACATCATTATCTTTTAGGGTTTGAAATAGCTCAGCTGAAATTACATCACCTTCACTAGCTTTATTTATAGCAATGCTTATCAGCATAGTTATCTGAACCTTGGTATCTAGTGCTTTTCTTGGGTGGTCATGTAGGTATGACTGACAACCTATGTGGCAGGCCTTATTCTCCATTCTCTAGAGGTCAAGCTGATATCACATGACCCTAGGTCCCTATCATAAATCATATTGTTAGCATGGACTATCTGATGTGGTCCAAGATCCTTAGATAAACAAAGCAGTTCTTTCAGACACAGTATTTCAAAGCTTAGAGGTTACTTTCTAGGAGCCAAGGGAAGCCAAATTCTTTTTTGGAATGTAAACAGTATAGTCAACCCAGATCTGTTGAGTCAATACTCTGCTGTACAGTATTAATTGTAAACATAGGCGCTTTAAGAGATTTCACATTAAGTATGGAGTTTTGTACTCTCTTGAAAAACCCATGATGATCTGGCCCATATGTTAATCTGGATGCCACTGATGGAAGCTGAGCCACATTTTTTGCTTTGGAAAAGGCATGTGCTTTCTAAAGATTATCAAAGTCCTTCAGTATTACACTCAGTTTGTTTCACAGAACATATTGTAACTGAAAGTGGGGGCTGACTGCTCACTACTCAAAAGCCAAAAAAGAGGCAAGCATAGTGCAAAAGAAAGTTTGCTTTATTTTGGATGCCAGCAATCAGCAGGGAGGAAAGACTTGTATCCAAAGGCTGTTCCCCTACCTGATAATCACTTGGCAAGAGCTTTCATAGATGGAGGGAGGGGGCCATATACAGAAACAGCACAACCAGTTCTGACAGTCATCTTGAAATTGGCCATCGGTGGTCTGACCAGCATCAGCTGATGGTTTTAAGTACAGTTAATGTTCAGTTCCATGGTTGGTGTGTTCCTGTTTCTTTGAGGCGAATTTTTAGAATGGTGGCAGCTTATGTCATGGCTTCAGTCTGGTCATGATGTAGTTAACTTCTTCCACGTGGTTGGGATTTCAGTATCCATCCAGGATATGGATTAGAATAAAATCTCTTGCCCTTGGGGAGGAACCTAAGATCCTTGACTACACTTAATGATTACACACTATTATAATTTAGTCTTGCTGAACTGTTTTCCTTTGTTTCTGCATTTTTTCACTTCTCTGATTAAACTTATTATTTGGCTATAGTCTTTCCACAGACTAGGTAGGAAGAGGACTTGGAGGAAGGACCAGAGGGTCTTATTCCATTTCAACATGACTTGCTTGGCTCTTAAAAGCATTGCGTTATAGATGGTTTGCAAACTAAGAGAACTGTTGAAGATTGCAAATCATATAAAAAAATATTATTTTTTTACCTCCTGGATTTGTCATGCATCTCTTCAGGGTGCTTTTCTATGCTACTCTTAGTCATTTCTTTGCCTAATCCATAGGGTAGATTGTTATTCTGAGAACATTGTCATTATCCAAATAAAAGAATCAGGAAGATTAGAGTAATAGTTTAAATCTTTTTTTAATCTGCAGACTAAAAATAATTTCTTTGCAGTTGTCTATTTTATATAAACTCATTCATTCCTTTCTCTTACTAAACTACTCTTATCAGAATTAAAGAAATCAATATTGTTGCTTATTTTAGTCAATATCACATAGAAGTTTTAGCTTGGGAACAAGAACATCAATTTTAGATTGCATATGATCACTTGTAACACTTTTTTGGGGACCGGTTATAAGTTCAGTTCAGTTCAGTCACTCAGTCATGTCCGACTCTTTGCAACCCCATGAACTGCAGCATGCCAGGCCTCCCTGTCCATCACCAACTCCCAGAGTTCACTCAAACGCATGTCCATCGAGTCAGTAATGCCATCCAGCTATCTCATCCTCTGTCATCCCCTTCTCCTGCCCTCAATCCCTCCCAGCATCAGGGTCTTTTCCAATGAGTCAACTCTTCGCATGAGGTGGCCAAAGTACTGGAGTTTCAGCTTCAGCATCAGTCCTTTCAATGAACACCCAGGGCTGATCTCCTCTACCACGAACTGGTTGGATCTCCTTGCAGTCCAAGGGACTCTCAAGAGTCTTCTCCAACACCACAGTTCAAAAGCATCAATTCTTTGGTGCTCAGCTTTCTTCACAGTCTAACTCTCACATCCATACTTGACCACTGGAGAAACCATAGCCTTGACTAGATGGACCTTTCTTGGCAAAGTAATGTCTCTGCTTTTGAATATGCTATCTAGGTTAGTCATAACTTTCCTCCTAAGGAGTAAGTGTCTTTTAATTTCATGGCTGCAGTCACCATCTGCAGTGATTTTAGAGACCCCTAAAATAAAGTCTGACACTGTTTCCACTGTTTTCCCATCTATTTCCCATGAAGTTATGGGACCGGATGCCACGATCTTCGTTTTCTGGACGTTGAGCTTTAAGCCAGTTTTTTCACTCTCCTCTTTCACTTTCGTCAAGAGGCTTTCTACTCTCGTACAATCTGGGTGCTGCTAAGTCACTATGGTCGTGCCCAACTCTGTGCGATNCTTCATTTTCTGGATGTTGAGCTTTAAGGCAGTTTTTTCACTCTCCTCTTTCACTTTGGTCAAGAGGCTTTTTACTCTCGTACAATCTGGCTGCTGCTAAGTCACTACGGTCGTGCCCAACTCTGTGCGACCCCTTAGACAGCAGCCCACCAGGCTCCCCCGTCCCAGAGATTCTCCAGGCAAGAACACTGGAGTGGGTTGCCATTTCCTTCTCCAATGCATGAAAGTGAAAAGTGAAAGTGAAGTTGCTCAGTTGTGTCTGATTCTGAGCGACCCCATGGATTTGCAGCCTACCAGGCTCCTCGGTCCATGGGATTTTCCAGGCAAGAGTACTGGAGTGGGGTGCCATTGCCTTTTGCAAAACAAAAATACTACACTTTCAAGTATTTGTTAAATAGGCATTCTTCAGAAAATAGGCACAAAACGATTGTTTGGTGAACTTGATGAGTCCCAGCTCTGTGTTCTTTCAGATTCTTTTCTTGCCTTAATCATAAAAACATTTTAAGGCACACACCTATCAGTACAGAGGCAGGTTAAGGCAACTGAATTCCTTCTAATCCAAGGCATCCAAGCAGGACATTTAGGGACCAAGACTGAGCCCTACTCATAAAGGTGCAGGCCAGAAGCTTCCAAGATTCTGTTTCTATTCAAGTATGTTTGAGGGTCATGAAAATAATTCAGTTAACACACGTCTTGAGTACCTTGAGCTCATTTCTAACGTTTGTCTTGCTAATTAACAAACCAGCAATTTCNTACAGAGGCAGGTTAAGGCAACTGAATTCCTTCTAATCCAAGGCATCCAAGCAGGACATTTAGGGACCAAGACTGAGCCCTCCTCATAAAGGTGCAGGCCAGAAGCTTCCAAGATTCTCAGTTTCTATTCAAGTATGTTTGAGGGTCATGAAAATAATTCAGTTAACACATGTCTTGAGTACCTTGAGCTCATTTCTAACGTTTGTCTTGCTAATTAACAAACCAGCAATTTCTCCAATAAAGACCATTTTCGATGCTTACTTCACTAGTTAACAAAGCCTCAGCTGTTGACGGAGATGTGGCCTACCAAATTGCCTGTAGTGGAGAGTGGCTTTTCTGAAATAACACCGACTGACTCTCCTTATAGTCTGAATTTTACAGAGTGATTGTAGAATTGAAGCTTGAACTGACTGGCACATTCATAAGAGCAAACTGTCTCTGCTGAATTATTGTAAAATAAATTACAAATATCTTAATACCTTTCCAGATTTCTAGTGGTAATGATTTCTAGATTATTCCTTGAAAAAGAGATATGACCTGTCTGTCCCCTACTCTGAAGCAGGAGTTGCACTTAAAATATTCACATCTATAGATATCTGTCATATTCTTAAATTCTGAGAGCCTTGTGAAGAAAGGAGAGACTGTGTCAGTGAGTTGGTGGTTTTTATACTTTAACTATTTTGCCGATATTTATTTTAAGAAAAAAAAAGCCAAATTTTTAAACTTAAAAAGTAATGATTAATAAAGGAACATGACTTCTATTACATAGAGCTTAAGGTTGTAAAGCAATAACTCATAATGAAAAACCAGCACCCAGAATGTAAAGGTAAAAAAATCATAGGTTGCTGTAGCTTATTTGACTGGCTTTGAGATTTGCTCTTCACAACAATGGGCAAAACAATTATTTAAAAATCTAAGAAATATTGTATTAATCTTAGTGCAGTAATGTAAAAGCAAGGTCTTTCCTGTGAGTTAGTAATTATCAAGAAATGAAAGTTCCCTTTATAGCTGTGTCCTTAGAGCCCTTAAAAAGTCAGCTTTATTACTGAAAGTCCTACAGGAAAGTTAAATTTGTTATTAAGGCTCTGGAATTCTCTAGCTCTCAATCTCTTTTTTCCTCCATTAAAACCGTTATTTTTACAGCATGGTTTTGGATAATTGTTTTTTAGGAACATAAGGATCACATTATAGCAGAAGAGATGGTATTTAATGCAACATTAACAGTATATATGGGACTAGAAAGAGGAGGAGGATTTCTGAATATTTAAGTCATTTCCTTTAAACCTTGTGATTTTGTCTTTCAAGTAGACTTTTATCTTATTAATGGTTCATTCTTTTGATGTTTAAAAACAGAATGATTTTTCTTTCTTAAAACTTCTATCACACAATGGGTACTTGAGCTTACTCTTTGTTATAAACACAGTGTTAAATATTTCATTTTGTATATTTGTATACTCAGTTGTGTATAATACACATATAGTTATACCCTTGCATATACCCAATTGTGAATCTAGTTTTCTTCTCCAAAGAGTTCTTCCTTCACATGTTCAAATTAAATCCATTTTAGTATTTCTCCTCTTTGCCCGCTCATTCAACAGCATTCACATTGAAAGATAAAAGTGATTTGGAACATCTATAAAACACAGTGGGTAAAGGAGCAGTGAAAAAAGAATTGGAAAGAAATTCTGTCAGGAAAAGGGATGCTTTATGTGCAGGAACTCCAGAAGGCAGTAAGATGTTGGGTAGTATTTCTCCATCATTTGAAGGAAAGTCGTAAAATGTGTTAATCATTAAGGGAACCAAACCCTTTTGGATACCTCATTCATGTGCTATCTTTAAATAAATCTGAAGCTGGTGCTTGTTCTGTTAGTGATTTCCTGTCTACAATGGGGAAAAGAGGTACTATTTTTAATTATATTATAGTGAAACCCTTGTTGGTAGGGCACATTGCCTTCATTTGAGAACCACTTTGCTATTTTGATTTCAGGGATGTTAACAGTGTATTTTATCAGTTTTGAAAGGTTTCCAGTTGAAGGTTTAATGAGGGCGAGGCTGAAGGGTGAAAGGGACAAAATAGAATAGGTCCCCAAATTCTCTTTCCAATGCTAGCTAGAAAGCGCTCTGTACTTTCAATTCTCCCTTTAGGAAAAAAAAAACAAAAACAGAGAAACTGTGATATGTGTTTTTTTTTTTTTTAATTCATCAACTGAATAGGAAAAAAACTCACGGAATTCCAGTTTTTTTTTCATATAAAGCTGTAAAGTCCCAGTATTTAGAAAAAAAGCCTCCAAGTTCATATTTAGATTAAGTCCAATAAATATATACTCATTGTTTGTATATTAAATTTTATTACGTTCCCAAGTACATCCGTTTATGTGATGCTGCTGCATAATCAGATACATCTCCTGAAAACTTCCGACACATACATATAACTGGTAGTCATCTGTAGGATGATGATGCTGATCTGAAATTTTATTTTTATAGGCGATCCATTGTAGAATCTGGTTATTATTAAATAGGTGATCCAGTGTAGAGTCTGGTGGTTATTAAGCTACTTAGTTTCACAAAGGTTGCGGAGAAGTGAACAAAATTGTGAGCTCTGAGATCTTCATCATCTTCATCTTTGAGGGTACCCTGTTATGGTTCCTGGTATTTACACTGTAGGGATTTAATAAATGTTTTAGCTTGAGTAACTGGAAAAGAGGAGTTCATAAACGGTGATCGACACCAGCATGAGACAAAAGCTTTGTCTCATTGAATGCTCACACCTTTGAGGCAGATACCGTTTTTATCTCAGTTTTATTAATGAGGAAACCTTAACTTGTGAGTTTCTGTAGCTTGTGCCGCATCACATAAGAAATGGTGGAGCTGAAATTTGAAGGCATGTTCTCTAACTGCCTGTTACACTAAATTGCTTTTGCCATGGCATTCTGAATACTTAAAAATTTTTAGAAGGAAAAAGTGAAAGTGGAAGTTGCTCAGTCATGTCCGACTTATAAAGTCCATGGAATTCTCCAGGCCAGAATACTGAAGTGGGTAGCCTTTCCCTTCTCCATGGGATCTTCCCCACCCAGGGATCAAATGGAGGTCTCCCTCATTGCTGGTGACTTTTTTTTTTTTTAACCAGTTGAGCCACATGGGAAACCCAAGAATACTGGAGCGAGTAGCCTATCCCTTCTCCAATGGATCCTCCTGATGAATCCTGCATTGCAGGTGGATTATTTATCAACTGAACTATCAGGGAAGCCCTTAGAATGAAAGGAGAATTTCAAAGTTGGCCCTGAGAGTGCTTTTGAGACCTAGTAGTTCTGCTATCCCAGCACAGTGATTGGTGCAGGAAGATTTTAAATGATGTTTGAATGCTTTGAGTTTTTGCTTTGGGCAGGAGTTTTTTTCTTTTTTTCCTTTTTTAATGCAAACATTTCCAAATGGGAAAGGCAGAAAAAAAATCTCAGAAATCTTTATTCTTTCTTGAAGAGTCTTTTGGAAACGTGGGAAGAAAATTTCCAGCCCTGTGAGGCAGGGGCTTGCATGTAAATACCAGCGACTCTTAGAGCCGATTATCTTACTACATTAATAATGACATCAACTTATTGTCTTTCAAATTTCTACTCAATTTTCTGTCTAAGTTTAGATTTTTGTTACATTAAACTGTTTCTGAAGCAGTTTCTAAGGAAACTTCCCAGGCAAGGCACTTTAGTTAATAATTAGAAAGTCATGATGAGTAAATTCAGTGAAACAGGCTGTGTGCCTAGAGGAAAATAGACAGGAAGGGGCAGTTTCAAAGGTATCAGCTAGAGTGGCTGCTATGTTTGATCCCTTACCCAGCAACCCTCCCAATAAACAAGTTTTCCAAGGTCCCCACAGATGTTTAACGTCAAAACACAGGAATAGTTTTTCGGTTATCAAAATGTGCGTGCCAGCTCTGACCCCCAGTGATCCTGGAGCCTGGCTTCATCCCTGAGCGCTCTCTCTTTTGGTCACCCCCTTCCTTTCCCTCCCCCCGCCCCCACACTGCACACAGGTGATTTCAGCAGTGGGGATGGGGAACACGTGAGAGTGTTAGGGCTTGGATATTCTCCAAGTATGCCAGCTCTGGGATTATTTTATCTGTTAAATTTCACTGAAATGCACGCAATCCCCCATTCTTTAACCTCTTATGTCTGGTGGGGATGCAAAACAGTTCCTAATGTTTTGGGCAAAATAATTTTTTTTTTTGGTTACCGGGCAATGGGATAGAGGTTTCAATATCCCTGACCACCTCTAGCTCTGAATTCCTGCCTCTACCCTTCTGAACTCTCTCTGCTCTGTATTTTGCTAATCTCCACTCTATTCTTTGCTGACTTTCCCCAGATCAAAAAACTACATCCTATTCTGTCATTCACAGCAATTCAATTTTCTGCAGCTATGATTGTGAATGTAATTTTAGACCTACTTATGCATATTTAAAAAAAATATCAACAAATCTTGCTAACGTAACTTCTGTGCTGTTAGCAGCATGAAGCACCCTCAGAAGCTTTGAAATCACAGTTTTTCCTTTATCTTGGGCCAGCTCAAGTTCTTGGACAGGACTTTCTCCTCCCTAGGAAAGCAAAAGGCCACAGTCAGTGTTGTTTATTTTGTTAATAAAGAATACTTATTTCCCAGGTTTCTTGTTTCCAGGCAGAGAAACATTCAGTACTGCAGGGGAGGAAATTTTTTTCCTCTCCCTTTCATTGGCTGGTATTATAATCAAATTAACAGAACAGTTTGGACCGATTAACAGGACCAAACCAATTTAATTACATATGTACAAGGCCTCATAAAAATATATGACCCTCAGGTAGTCAGACAGTTGAGGCTTATATGATATCCGGAAGGAAAAGTAAGTAGGGGTCTGGAACTTCAAAATGGAAGAAGACAATTCACAGGGAGATGGGAAGAGTAAAAATGTTTGGTCAACAAATATTTACCATACCATGCGGAGACAATGGAACACAGAGAGAAATTTGATCTTGACACTTAGCCAGCTCCCCTCTAGCTTACCACATCTAGCCCATATTCTTAGTATTATAGTTATCTATGGTGATAGTGCTTTTCCTGGACCAGGCTTCCTATCTAAATTCTAGGCAGTTAAGGGAGAGGTAAAAGTTTTTCTCCAATCTGCTGGGTCTTGGTTATTTTCAGCTCAAAATAGTTTGCATATCAAAGTGACACATTTTGAGGAGACTTGTTCTGATCCTCGTAGTTATGGTAATACATTTGACCTCTCTTTGTCCCTTCATTTTGTTCTTTGGTGAGTCTGGGACAGGCGACTGGGCTTGAGTGGCCCACGTCCTTCCTCTGAGTTTTGGTGTTTGTGTTTGCCTGCCTAGAAGGACTGTGCATCCTGCACTGGTCCCTCATCATTGATGTCATGTTCCATCATTACCAATATCCTAAATCCTGAGCGCCTGTTCCTCTCCCCTTTCAGTCTCAGAAGACAATCTAATCTCCTCTTTCAAAGGGAAAATCAAGCCAGTTGTGTCTTCCTTTGCCTTAAGTCATAAAACTCTTTCCTTTCTTTCTGCTAGCCTTCAAAGAAGGAGCTGCTCCACTCTTGGTGTAACCACTTTACATTGCTTTTAAATGAGGTTATTGATTGCTTTAAATTAATATTATTTAAAGCAATAAATTAAAGCTGAGGTTATTGATACTGCTTCTGGAAATCTTGATTCCAGCTTGTGCTTCATCCAGCCCAGCATTTCTCATGATGTACTCTGCATATAAGTTAAATAAGCAGGGTGACAATATACAGCCTTGATATACTCCTTTCCCAATTTAATAGTTAGAAATTTAATATTTATGGCTTTAAATAACCTCATGCCCTCAAGCTTGCCCTCAATAATAGGACATTACTCCATCTAGACAGTATATTGAAAAGCAGAGACATTACTTTGCCAACAAAGGTCCACCTAGTCAAGGCTATAGTTTTTCTAGTGGTCATGTATGGATGTGAGAGTTGGACTGTGAAGAAGCTGAGCACTGAAGAATTGGTGCTTTTGAAATGTGGTGTTGGAAAAGACTCTNGCTCACTTGCACCTGTGATAGCCCTGGGGTACCTCGATATCAAGCCACTGATCCTGGTATCCCCTCGACAGCGACCCGGACCCTGTTGCTGCATTTGGGGAGGAAAGCGGCTGTGCATGTCCCCAGGAGAGACGAGGCCTGACTCCCCTATAGGGGCTCCATGGGAAAACCAAGACCTATGTCAGCATGGGCTAGGCAAGCACAGGCTCTGGCCTCAGCACCAGACGAGGACTGAGGACCCGGTGACGTCTTGGGAGGAATCCCCACAGGTGCCTCACAACTCGCATGGAGACTGGCCTCTCCTGAGGCCACAGAGGCGGGTCCCTGGGGTCCTCTTCGTAACTCGAGAGGTCCCTGCCACAACTCGAGAAAAACCGGAAGCTTCTCCCCTGCAGGGAGTGTGAGGCTCTCGTCTGCTGCAGCTTCTCGTGGGAAATCAACCCTTTCCTCTTGGACCTTGAAATGCTCCTTCACACCCTTGTTGTGACCTATGAAGTTCCCCACCCAAACCGTCCCCACTCGCGAGGAACCCCGAAGGTCCTGCCATGACTCATGAGAAGCCCAGTTTTCCCCTGCTAACCTACAGATGATGGGGCTCTTTCCCTGCTCCGTCAGGAAAGGTTTAGCGGTGCTTCCCTCGCATCTCAAGAGGAGGGGCTCCCACCTGGAAAGTCGGCAGGAGCCTCACAGGTGGGGCCACCATTCCCCAAGTCCCCCAAATGCCTCGTCCACTTCAGATGAACCTGACTGCCCTGCATTGCTTCGACTGTAACCCCGAGGCTCGACTCTGGCACACTGGCACGTATGATCGCCCTGGGGTACATCGAGTTCAAGCACTGATCCGTGTATCCGCTCAACAGGGACCCGGACACTGTCGCTGCATTTGGGGAGGAAAGTGGCTGCACACGTCCCCAAGCAAGACGAGACCTGACTCCCCTATGGGGGCTCCAGGGGTACCCCAAGACCTATGTCAGCATGGGCGANGAAAGAGGAGATTGAAAAAGCTGGATTAAAACTCAATGTTCAGAAAACAAAGATCATGGCATCCGGTCCCATCATTTCATGGCAAATAGATGGGGAAACAATGGAAACAGTGACAGACTTTATTTTCTTGGGCTTCAAAATCACTGCAGATGGTGACTGCAGCCATGAAATTAAAAGAGCTTGCTCTTTGGAGGAAAAACTATGACCATCTTAGACAGCATATTAAAAAGCAGAGACATTACTTTGCTGACAAAGATCCATCTAATCAAAGCTATGGTTTTTCCAGTAGTCATGTATGGATGTTAGAGTTGGACTTAAAAGAAAGCTGAGCACTGAAGAATTGTTGCTTTTGAACTGTGATGTTGGAGAAGACTCTTGAGAGTTCCTTGCACTGCAGGAGATCCAACTGGTCAATCCTAAAGGAAATCAATCTTGAATATTCATTGGAAGGACTGATGTGAAGTCCAATACTTTGGCCACCTGATGTGAAGACTCATTGGAAAAGACCCTGATGCTGGGAATGATTGAAGGAGGGAGAAGAAGGGGACAGCAGAGGGTGAGATGGTTGGATGGTATTACTGACTCAATGGATGTGAGTTTGAGCACGTTCCGGGAGTTTGTGATGGACTTGGAAGCCTGGCATGCTGCAGTCCAAAGAGTGGACTAAGGTTGTGTGCTGGGGTCGTAAAAAGTTGGACACAACTGAGTGACTGAACTGAACTGAATTCATTTATTCTGATAAAGTATCCACTGAATTCTTAATTATGAACTCCAGTGAATCATTTCCATTAATCATTCAACTTTCCTCTCTGCATCAACTCATTTACCAACTTTTTCTTGAAATCCCTTCTTGGGTTTCATGGCACTACTCCACTGTGTATTTTCTGGAATCTATTAGACTGGGGTTTCCATTCTACCTCTACCACTTGTTGTGAGACTTAACCTTTCAAAAACTCAGTTTCACCATTTGTAAAATAGTGGTAACAACAGTATCCTTCTAACAGTGTTGATGGGAAAATAAAATTGAAAACAATGCATGCTAAGCTGTCACCCTAGTCCATGGTATTAAAAATCTTCAGTCCTACTGCTCCACTGAAATGGTACAAGGTGGGGCTCTGTGTCATTGAATCCCACACATTTTTCATGGTTATCATGTTGAATTATCATAATATTCAATACTTTGGTCTACCTTTAAAATATTCTCTTCGCTTGGTTTCCTGGATACCATATGCTCTTGGTTTTCCTCTGTGCCCACTCCCACCTTCCCCTTCCAGTCATCTTTTCTGACTCATTTATTTAATATTTAAGTGGTTATAGTTTCTTTTTTGGAATGTATTATTATTATCATTTTGGCTGTGCTGGGTATTTGTTGTGGCTTGCAGGCTCTTCATTGCTGCATGTGGGCTTTTCCGAGTTGTGGAGAGGAGGGATTACTCTCTAGTTGAGGTGCAAGGGTGTCTCTGGTTGCACAGGCACTAGGGTGTGAGGCTCAGTAGTTTTTGCACACGGGCTTAGTTGCCTCATGTCGCATGGGATCTTAATTTGTGGACTAGGGATCTAATATGTGTTTCCTGCATTGTCAGGTGGATTCTTAACTGGACCATGAGGGAAGTCCTTGCTGCTACTGCTGTTTGGTCGCTAAGCTGTGTCTGGCTCTTTGCAACCCCCAGGACAGAGGAGCCTGACGGGCTACTGTAGCCCACCAGGTCCCTCTGTCCATGGGATTTCCCAGGCAAGAATACTTGGATTGCCGTTTCTTTCTCCAGGGGATCTTTCTGCCCCTGGGATTGAACCTGGATCTCCTGTGTCACCTGCTTCACAGGCAGATTCTTTACCACTGTACCACTTGGGAAGTCCCAGGGAAGTCCCTAGAGTTTCTTACAACCCTCTTGTCTTCCCATGCTCTATTTTCTACCTAGGTGATTTCATCCATATTCTTAAATTCAGTTCTCATCTATCCACTGATGACTCTTAAAGTTATTTTTTCTAGTTAGCCCTGTCCTCTGAGCTGTACAGCTATACATCCATGTACTCCTGCATATGACAGGGTGTCCATAGACTCTATGCCTCAAACAAAACTGAAGTTGTTCTCTTCCCTCACCAAACCCTGACTTATCCAGAGTTTTCTAATATCACTGTTTTTCCTCAGAAATCTTTCGCACACTCATTAGTCTAGGTCAGGCTCCCTGTTTCAGTGTTCATAGCATCCTTGTTTCTCTATCATAATATCATTACCGTCTTAATTGCTTAGTCATGTGATATCTTCTTTCCCAGATAGTACAAGCCGTATGACAGCAAACGTGTCTTCTTTTTAACAACTAAATAGCTTGCAGCATTTTACCTTATATAAACATTTTTTGTAAATTTGAAGGATAATTGCTTTACAGAATTTTGTTGTTTTCTGCCAAGTATCAACATGAATCAGCCATAGGTATACCTATGTCCCCTCCCTCTTGAACCTCCCTCTTATCTCCTTCTCCATCTCATCTAGATTGTTACAGAGCCCTTGTTTGAGTTCCCTGACTCATATAGCGAATTCCCATTGGCTATCTATTTTATATAAGGTATTACATGTTTCCGCTTACATAAATGTTTAATAAAGAGGTGGAATAATAACATATGAAAAGAAATTTACTAAGTTTCCTGACATACAGCTATTACTCAAAAATGTTAGCTATTACAATTTTAGCCTCCATCTTTTTTTTAGCCCCCAATTTTTAACTTTTATTTTCTTCTCTAGCCCTTTAAATATTGGCATTTTCCAAAGTTTTTTTTTTCTTTCTCTTATTTGATACTTTACATAACCTTTCTAAGCAGTATAATCTGCTCTGTGGTTTTTCTCTGTCCCCATTGTGCTGATGTTATGATAAGGCACTTAATTTATACTAAAAGACCAGAGAGAGATCTCTGAGGAGTGACAGTAAGTGTTGAGACCTACAAGCTAGAAGGTGTACAACCACTGTGGGAATTAGTAACTCTGGAAAAGGCTGCTTTGATTTTAAGTTAGCCACAAAATATGAGGATCTGAAACTCGGCATTCCAAATAAATCCCCCACATACTACTACTGCTGTTTCTCCTTGTATTAAATTCCTCTTCTCTCTGATTTGCTGAAGCAGTCCCACTCGGCTTGACTCTGGCTTCATCTTCTGTTGCCTTCCAGGCAGGTCATTCATTAAACTGCAGTGATTCTTCAAGATGCTGAGAGGAAATATGCATCTCACCCAGGCTCAGTGTTGTAAACAGTTAAGATGAGACACACCTATACGGTTCTGGGTTCCCACTGTTAAATCTTTTTTACTGAAAGTCACCCATTCAACCTTTTTTAACAAAGCAAAAGTTATTAATAATATTTCCTTTCACTCTCAAAAAAATGTCTAGATTTGAATGATGTGTTATATGACCACCCTCCTTAAAGTCCACCCAACCTAGAGTAGTAGTTGGGTGATTGAAGAAAGAGACAGGGTTCTATTTCTAGCCACTTAATATGCCCAAACCTAACCTCGCTCATACAACTGAGGTCCTGGCATTGAGCCAAGTTCATCAATCTTTGACCATCTCTTTTGTCAGTTTGAGTGCCTTCTTCAGGACCTTTAGTAAACTTTACAGACAGTTGGCCTCATCAGGGACCTCATCAGTGCTGTGGTACTCTGTTTACATTGAATCCTAAAAGATGGGGGATAAATTTCAATCTCTTTCATACATGGGAGTTCTCAATCTCCTAAAGTGAATTCAAGCACGTTTTTTTCCCCCTGGAATCCTTTAATTCTGCATACCTGGAAGCTTAGAAGTTCTAATTTTACCTTCTACTTATAAAACATGATTAAAATAGTTCACTGATAAGATTCAGCTAAGAATGAAGATCTGTCCAAGGTTACAGATTATCATTACAGAGAGACTTAGAGATGACTTACAACTTTTAAATGGCAAATTTTTAAGATTTTATTTATGCACATATATTTATATACCATACGTGCACACATTCATGTATAAGTATAGAAAGAAGCTTCAGGGTTATTTATGAACTGTTAAACTGGAAGAGCTGTTTTCAAGTCAAACTAAGGAATAAAGGCACACCTAGAGATCATCCTGGTTGCATTTTCCTCAGCAAACATTTTCTGAATACCAGCTACATGCTTGCTAGGCATTGTGTGAAGAACTGTCGTTTAAATAACATAAGCAATAAAATGCTATAATTTGGAGAAAAGCTGGTCTTTCTTGTATTTTGTAGTTCTCTGACCAAATGCTGCTGCTGCTGCTAAGTCACTTCAGTCGTGTCCAACTCCGTGCGACCCCACAGACGGCAGCCCACCAGGCTCCACCGTCCCTGGGATTCTCCAGGCAAGAACACTGGAGTGGGTTGCCATTTCCTTCTCCAATGTGTGAAAGTGAAAAGTGAAAGTGAAGTCGCTCAGTAGTGTACGACTCTTAAGACCCTATGGACTGCAGCCCACTAGACTTCTCTGTCCATGGGATTTTCCAGGCAAGAGTACTGGAGTGGGTTGCCACTGCCTTCTCCATCTGACCAAATGAATTGCACATTTATTTTCCTCCCATAGAACAGCATACCCACTCCCAGGATAACACATATCACAGTGTATTACAGCTATTTGCTTCCATTTCTATCGCCTCTGCCAGTCTGATCTTCTTGAGTAGAAACTCTATCTTTTCATCTTTATAATGCCAACTATGGGCTCAGTTATTGGACTATAATAGGTGTTATTTTTTCCTCTTGATGCTAGATTCTTGACTTTTCTTCATATAAATTTACAGATTAAATAACTGAGTGGAGTTGAAAACTGTGTGGAATAACTTTAGCAGCAAACTAAGAAAAAAGACACCAAAATAACTTATTAAGTTAACTGAATTGAAAATAAACATATAGACCATGATGTAAAATTAGTTTGGAGGACAATGTGTAAGTTTCAAAATAATGATGAAGCGTGAAAGTGTTAATTGCTCAGTCACATCCGACTCTTTGCGACCTCTTGGTCTGTAGCCTGCGAGGCTCCTCTGTCCCTGGAATTCTTCTGAAAAGAATACTGGAGTGGATTGCCCTTCTCTTCTCCAGGGGACCTCCCTGATCCAGGGATTGAACCCTGGTCTCCTGCAGATTCTTTACCATCTGAGCCACCAGGGAAGCCCCAGAATGATGACAGGTTCCAACACATTTATTAGAATTGACATATGATGAACTTTATTTTAAGTAAGAACCATATTTTATCATATCTGTTTAGTCCACTTAGATAATACCTTAAGGTAGGTGCTAAATAAATGCTCATAGAATAAATTGGCATACATGTAAAGAATTTGCGTTAAGTGTTCTGCTACAAGTAACAATTGTTTTGGTGTTAAATACTTATCTAATAATAAGGAGTGCTAATGTTGATTATTAAAAGATGCTTACTCCTTGGAAGGAAAGTTATGACCAATCTAGATAGCATATTGAAAACCAGAGACATTACTTTGCTAACAAAGGTCCGTCTAGTCAAGGCTATGGTTTTTCCAGTGGTCAAGTATGGATGTGAGAGTTGGACTGTGAAGAAAGCTGAGTGCCGAAAATTGATGNTCACTATTATGATAAAAATTCTATTATTGTGTAGTGCTTTAAACTGCTTATACTGAGTACATGTTATTGTTGGCTTCTAGAAAGTATGCTCAATGAAGCAATTAAAATAAGAACCTTAATACTGCGTAAAATACTTAAACATATTCAGATAATGTTAACAAATTGAATTGCATTTGATAAATACCAAACTGAAGACAATTAAGCTTGAAGAAAATAATTCACTAAATTCTATTCTTTTTTTTTGACTGTGCTGGATCTTTGATGATGTGCATACAGGCTTTCTGTGGCTGTGGTGAGAGGGGGCTGCTCTCTAGGAGTGGTGCATGGGCTTCTCATCGCAGTGGTTTCTCTTACTGCAGAGCACAGGCTCTAGGCATGCAGACTTCAGCAGTTGCAGCTTGTGGAACACTGGCTGGAACTTGCAGCTCTGGAACACAGGCTCAATAGTTGTGGCACATGGGCTTAGGTACCACACGGCATGTGGGATCTTCCTGGAGCAGGGATCAAACCCATGTCCCCTGCATTGGTAGGCAATTCTTAAACACTGAACCACTAGGGAAGCCCCCTACTCCACATATTCTATTTAATAAATTACTGAGAAGTTACCTAAAGAAATGGCTTTATCTTACAAAGCACTTGATGTTTTTACTTGGATATCTCTAGGAAATTAGGATTTATATTTTCATTTTTCCCCTCAAAAATCTCTTTTTTTACCACTGCTCAATTGCTCATTTCAAGATATTAGAAAGTATGCCTGATTCTTCCCTTTCCCTCACCTTCTACAATCAAGTCTCTAAATTTTGACAGCTTTACATTCATAATGCATATCAAATCCTTGTATTTTTCCTCTTCATTACAAACCACTATCACTTCTCACTTTTAGATGGTCCTCAACTATTGTTTGATTTCATCACATCTGTGTTGATTCCTATTCTTTACTCAGCAGACAAGGGGATCTTTAAAAGATTCAAAACTGTTTATGTAGCTGGAGTTTACAAAACCCTCCATCTGCTCTTTAATGATTATTAGCTTCCTAGATTTAGACCCTGATGCTTGGAAGGATTGAGGGCAGGAAGAGAAGGGAGACAGAAAATGAGATGGATGGACATGAGTATGAGCAAGCTCTGGGAAATAGTGAGGGATGGGGAGGCCTGGTGTGCTGCAGTCTATGGGTTTGCAAAGAATTGGACAGGACTTAGCAACTGAACATCAAGAGTTGGGGAGGCCATGTGACTAGTTATAACCAACTGACTATGGGTAGAAGTGACGTGTCAGTTTTAGGCAGAAGAATAGAAAAACTGGAGTCTGACTCATCAGCTGCCTTTCCTCTGCTGTGGGGACCATGCGGTCAGAACATTCCTGATGGTGAAGTTACCAGTCAGTCAGGTTTCCTTCAGCCTGAATTTTTGAATGACTCTGGGGAGAATAGTCCCTGTCAACCTGCAGTGGACATATAGTATGAATTAAAAATGAACATTTTTTACTTAAGCTACTGGGATTTGGGGGTTACTACAGCATAATTCAGGGCTTCCCTGGTGGCTCAGATGGTAAAGAATCTGCCTGCAATGTGGGAGACCCAGGTTTGATCCCTGGGTTGGGAAGATCCGCTGAAGGAGAGCATGGCAACCCACTCCAGTATTCTTGCCTGGGAAATCCTGTGGACAGAGGAGCTTGGTGGGCTACAGTCCATGGGGTCACAAAGAGTCAGACACGCCTGAGCGACTAACACAACACACAGTATAATTCAGTCTATACTGCATTCTCAGTGGTTATAGGATACAGTCCTGGATTACTAATGAAGCCTTGATTCATTCCGAACATACCTGCCACTCTCCATCATCATCACAGTTTGATCACATCAGTTTTTCTCTTTTTTGTTAAATATTATTTCTCCTTAAGCTACTGCACATCCTGGCAACTTTGAGGGTAACCAAGTGTTATCTTTTGTATACTGCCAGTCACTGTGATTGTGCTAATAGATTGGGTTAATTATAGCATGTCAGCACACATTGGGTGAAATTTTTACCAAATAGAATATTGTTCTTAGCTGGTATAGAAGTGGCCTCGTCAGGCCATGAATTGACTTAGGGGTAAACGGGAAACACAGTATAATATTAATTTTTAATCAAAAAAAGAGACTAATCTGAGGTAATTTTAAAAGTCAATAACATTAAATAATATTTATTGGAAAGATATTTGGGTATCTCAGGGAAGATATTTGGGTATCTCCTAAGAAAGTAGACTTCCCTGGTGGCTCAGATAGTAAAGCATCTGTCTACAATGTGGGAGACCTGGGTTCAAACCCTGGGTCAGGAAGATCCCCTGGAGAAGGAAATGGCAATCCACTCCAGTACTATTGCCTGGAAAATCTCATGGACAGAGGAACCTGGTAGGCTGCAGTCCATGGGGTCGCAAAGAGTCGGACACGACTGAGTGACTTCACTTTCCAACTTTCCGACTCATTTTTCCTAAGAAAGCTATTTGGGTATCTCCTAATGTGCTGGGATGGAATCAAAAAGTACATCTTATCTTAGGCAATACTTTTTCCCTTCAGTCTCTGGTCTCTGATTTACTCACTATACTGCTTTACTGTTTTCTGTCAAGTGAAATTATCTGCTTCTTTTTGTGCATGGGATGGATGGCTACCCCTGGTTCTCAGGTTGGCATTATCTTGGTTCTGGTCATGTAGCGGAAGCTAATTAGCAACCTCTGAGCCTTTTCCCCAAATTCCTAAGAAAAATATGTTTAGCCTAGTTAGGATCAGTTGTGTGTGCTTGGGAGAGGTATGTGTGATATGGGAAGTAGTTCTTAAAGAAATGGACTTATTGTGAACTAAGCAGAGACCCTAAAGTTTTTTCCATCCATTTGAAATCTGGGATGCAGTGTCAAGAGCAGATCAAATTGTTGGAAGGTAAAATTCACCAAGTTTTATCTAGGAAAAATAAAAAATCTAAAACCAGAAAGTTTAGTTAAGAATCAAGAGAATTACTGCTTTTTTTAGGCTGTTTATTTTGCATTGTAGTTGAATAATAATGTTGTGTTAGTTTCAGGTGTCAGGCAAAGTGATTTAGCAACCCATATACATGTATCTATTTTTTTTCAATTTTGTTTCCCATTTAGGTTGTTACATAATATTAAGCAGAGTTCCCTGTGCTATATAGTAGGTCAAGAATAAAGAGAATTATTGATTGAAGATATGGACAAAAGATGAGGAAAATGCTAGATTTTGCTTAATTTTTAAAGGCTTATTTTGATTAGCCAAATGCTTATTAATTTAATGAGCTATAATACACAACATGGACAGCTTTCAGGAAGCACTGATTATTCCACCTCTTCTCTCATAGGTTTCCAAATTAGGTTGCTTTAAAAGAAATGCATAAATGCTGGAAAGGTTATTGGTTATACGAAGAGTAAAAATCAAGGAGATAATAAAAAGACTAAAAGTTTTCAGAATTTCTAAAAAAGGAATTCAAGGTATCTCACAGGCAGCAAGAGGGTTGTTAGAGTGAAAGAGAGCTTGATATCTTATCCAGAGGGCTCCAAAAGGCATGCACACTCCCAAGGATGAAGTGCTGGAGTGAAGAAACAGAATATAATTTCTGCTTATACTTCTTCTTTACCTAAAAGTTAAGAAGGAAATGAAACTTTGTTAATATTTCATATGCAGATCAAAGTTAGTAGCCTAACTTGAACTGTATGTTAGACTAGAACTGCCATGTGTTATTCACGATAGAAAGAAAGGGGATAGGCAGTATGGCAAATATTTTGAACTTTGCAATCATACTCCCTGGGTTAAGTCTCATCTCTTAGACAAACTGCCTGTGTGACTTACATGAATTACTTAACCTCCTTCTGCCTCTTTTGCCTCATGAGTGAAATAGAAATGAAAATAATATCTCATAGAATTGTTCTGAAGAGAAATGAACCAATAGATGTAAAGTGCTTGGAAGCTTTGTTGATACACAAAAGCATGATATGAGTGTTAGGAACAACTATGAACTTGAAAAAAGAATGAGGTTCTTTGCCATGGAGAGGTTGACAGTGGCACCTTCCCTCTTTTGTTCAGTTTCAACACTATGTGATATATTGTGATTCAGATGCATTTTATCAAATGGAATCATACAGATTACATCATTTACTTTTAATGAGAATAGAAGGCTCCTTGGTATCTTTAACATATAGAAATTAGCAACAAATTATTATTTTTCATGTAAATGTAGAATAAGAACTCTTGATTTTGGCTCTCAGTGACTCTAAATTCTTTTCTTCTTTGAAGTGATAGTTTCTTGGCTATTTTTTGCTATCCACATCCAATTTATCTGAGCCATTTTAAGGCCTTTAACTTAATGCAAGAAACTGACCAGAAAAGTACTATTTGATTAATTGTGTTGGGCATTGGCACTATGATGGGATTTTCAATTGGAGTCAGATTAAAGAACCAACATCACCTTTAACTTGGAAAACTAAAAACAGACCCCAAAGGTAGAATGTGTGCTTATAATTGTTATAATTATTAGAAGGCCCTGAATAGGTTGGATTGTTCAGATTGTTTAGTCTGGTTGGGAACAGGAGCAGGTGATTGAGAGAATCTTAGAGGATGGATGGGTTAGATTAGATCAAGGGACTAATCATGTAATGGAACTTATAGATATAAAACCCTCTGGGTATCTGTGCCATTGTTGCATAGAAGGAGAGCTGAGAAAGTATTTCATGTTTTGCAGAAAAGGCAAAAACACAACTGAACTGATATTGAGAATGTTTACAAACAGTGGAAAGTGTTTTCACATGATTTCCTAGGATTTAGAACCAGGAAGACCATCCCTAGTTGTGGTCCCTTTGGCCTCCTGTTTTCCTTCACTATGCTTGGAGAGTCAGAATTTGGAGAAGAAAAACAACCGCATTGAAGGATGTGCTCAAATTATGTTATGGTTAGTTTCGTGTGTCAACTTGACTAGTCTATATGATACCCAGGTATTTGGTCAAACATGTTTTGGATGTGTCTGTGAGGGTGTTTTTGATGAGATTTACATTTGGAAATGACAACCCATTCCAATATTCTTGCCTGGAAAGTTCCACAGACAGAGGAACCTGGCAGGCTACAATCCATGGGGTCGGAAAGAGCCAGGCTAGACAGATCAAGCATGCACGCATGCACAACTGAAATTTGTAGACTGAAAAAAGCAGGTTGCCCTCCCTAAGTGGGTGGCCCTCATTCAATCTAGAGACTTGAATAGAACAAAAAGACTGATGATTCCCCAAAATAACAGAACGTTTCCTACCTGAGCTCTGAGCTGGGACAATGGCCTTTTTCCTGTCTTTGGATTTGAATTAAAACAGGTTTCTCTGGGTCTCAAGCCTACCAGCTTTCAGATCGGAACTCTCACCAGACTCTTATGAGTCTGCAGTAGAGTGCAGATCATGGGGCTTCTTAACCTTATAATCATATGAGTAAATGCCTTTATATGCTAAAAGTACAAATATAAGTTGGAAAAAACCTCCTATTGGTTTTGTTTCTCTGGAAAACCCTAATATAAGTTTCAATAGAATTAGGAGTATCAGAATGAATAAAAATGGCCCACATACAGGCTTAGGCAATATACACTTAAAAACTGAATTCAGTGGAGGAAAGAAATGTAGGTCAAACTTAAACAAAGTTTATATGCATATAAAAAGTGAACAACTGCATCTTTTAATAAGACAGCCTACTCTTCAGAATCATTCCTTACATTTCTGGTGTGTTTTATGGAGCTGAACGGTAACAATAATGTTTTCAAGGATTTTAAATTTGTCTTTGTCTTCTAAANTCACCTTTAACTTGGAAAACTAAAAACAGACCCCAAAGGTAGAATGTGTGCTCATAACTGTTATAATTATTAGAAGGCCCTGAATAGGTTGGATTGTTCAGATTGTTTAGTCTGGTTGGGAACAGGAGCATGTGATTGAGAGAATCTTAGAGGATGGATGGGTTAGATTAGATCAAGGGACTAATCATGTAATGGAACTTATAGATATAAAACCCTCTGGGTATCTGTGCCATTGTTGCATAGAAGGAGAGCTGAGAAAGTATTTCATGTTTTGCAGAAAAGGCAAAAACACAGCTGAACTGATATTGAGAATGTTTACAAACAGTGGAAAGTGTTTTCACATGATTTCCTAGGATTTAGAACCAGGAAGACCATCCCTAGTTGTGGTCCCTTTGGCCTCCTGTTTTCCTTCACTATGCTTGGAGAGTCAGAATTTGGAGAAGAAAAACAACCGCATTGAAGGATGTGCTCAAATTATGTTATGGTTAGTTTCGTGTGTCAACTTGACTAGTCTATAGGATACCCAGGTATTTGGTCAAACATGTTTTGGATGTGTCTGTGAGGGTGTTTTTGATGAGATTTACATTTGGAAATGTCAACCCATTCCAATATTCTTGCCTGGAAAGTTCCACAGACAGAGGAACCTGGCAGGCTACAATCCATGGGGTCGGAAAGAGCCAGGCTAGACAGATCAAGCATGCACGCATGCACAACTGAAATTTGTAGACTGAAAAAAGCAGGTTGCCCTCCCTAAGTGGGTGGCCCTCATTCAATCTAGAGACTTGAATAGAACAAAAAGACTGATGATTCCCCAAAATAACAGAACGTTTCCTACCTGAGCTCTGAGCTGGGACAATGGCCTTTTTCCTGTCTTTGAATTTGAATTAAAACAGGTTTCTCTGGGTCTCAAGCCTACCAGCTTTCAGATCAGAACTCTCACCAGACTCTTATGAGTCTGCAGTAGAGTGCAGATCATGGGGCTTCTTAACCTTATAATCATATGAGTAAATGCCTTTATATGCTAAAAATACAAATATAAGTTGGAAAAAACCTCCTATTGGTTTTGTTTCTCTGGAAAACCCTAATATAAGTTTCAATAGAATTAGGAGTATCAGAATGAATAAAAATGGCCCACATACAGGCTTAGGCAATATACACTTAAAAACTGAATTCAGTGGAGGAAAGAAATGTAGGTCAAACTTAAACAAAGTTTATATGCATATAAAAAGTGAACAACTGCATCTTTTAATAAGACAGCCTACTCTTCAGAATCATTCCTTACATTTCTGGTGTGTTTTATGGAGCTGAACGGTAACAATAATGTTTTCAAGGATTTTAAATTTGTCTTTGTCTTCTAAACTTTAATTAACACAGACTCCACCATTTACTTAACAATGTGGCACTGTGATTTGGCAGTGCAGGAAAGAAACACTTGTAGCATGGCTTTTTATTATTCCCTAAGCAGCCATGAAGCCAAATAAAGAAAAGATGAAACCCAGTGTTTTGAATTTCACTTCTTTTCCTGTGTGCAAAATAGTCTGAGTTTGGTGAGAAAACATTCCCTTAAAACCTTAGAAAATGTTTACTTGGATTGAACCTCAAGAAAAGTTAGAGCTGGAAAAATGAGAAAGATGCATTTAAATTTTCTGAATTAAAAAAAAAAACACATAAGTACGATAAGTTCTCAAGTGGGACACACTACATGTTTGTGATGAGTTCTGTTATCTTGGCCTTTGAAATAAACTGGGTAGGTGCCTGAGAAGCAGGGGGACATTGGTATTAGTGAAAGTGGTCAAGTGGCACTGAACCTAGCTCCGGCTTTACCAGTCTGTGTTTGCCTAGGTTTTCTACCCGTCTCAGGTATGCTTAAAATAGTTGGAGATTCTGGGATTGATTTCCCTGGGCTTCAAATAGCCAAAAGTCAAATACTATTCATATTTCATTCCCAGTTTCACCACAAGTCCAAGCTTTTGCCAAATATCCCAGTGCTTGAATCCAGAATATATTCCTTACACACTTCTTCTCATAAGGTGTTTTTTATGGGACTGTCTTGGGATCGTATAATATGACTTTTGATTTAACCAAAAGGTAATAACAATGCACTAGATGCTGTTTTGAAACAGAGTCTGTATGAGAACAGTGGTCTTTTGAGGAAGAATTAGATGTGCGTGTATGGGAAAGCCTGCCAATTTCTAACAATAAAATCAGACTTCTTGGCGAAACAAGTTCTGGGGAGTATGTAGCTCTTACTTACAGATTGGAGGGGTCCAGCTCTTGAGCACTAAGGAAAATAAATCCAGGAAGGTGGAGTGTGAGGGAGATTGTTACTATTTTCCCCAGACAAGCAATTTTCAGCGCCAGTGGGAGTGCACGGTTCTGAGAACTGCTTTGCTTTCTTGGTAGGGGCTAAGAAAGGAAGGTTAGAAAATGTATTTTGTGTCAACATATAAAATGAAGCTTTTAGACTGAAGCTTAACAGTTAGGTTAAACCTTATAGGGAAGGGGAATCAAGGGGTTTCAATTTCATATGTTAGAGAATTCCAGCCCTGTCTTTAAAAGCATGATATTTGTATGAAACCAGAAACAATAAAGTCACAGGTAACATAGTGAACTAATCAAGTAATTTTCCCATACTTCCTTCTTCTTCTTTTGCCAAGTTGCTCTCTCCTTTCCTGTTACCCAGAGTCTTTATCCTTCATCATAATTACTCCTCCTGTGTCATTTCCCCTAAGGCTCTTTCAGAGTCTAATGATAAAGCTAAAAATTCTATTTGGGTGATAATTCCGGTGACCAATTGTTGTTTGATATGCTACCCCTCCTAGGTAATATTTGTAGTTTAAATAATAGTTTTCTGCATCTCTATCCAAAGGAGCAACCCATGATAAACAGTTTAGGCTCCTCCTCATTCTAAATACTACTCTTTGACTCAAAAAGGCAGGTAGCTTAAAAAATTATTCTAGGTCTTAGAATTAATTCAACACATATTTAATAAAAATCTACTACTTGCCAGGAACTGTTCCAGCTCTTGGAGAACTAGACTGGAGAACATAGGAGAACCAAGATGATAAAATATAATGCTTGTCCTCAGTGAGCCACTGTTAGTGGAAGGAAAGTGTTAGAGTCCCCAGGTGAGAGGAGATCATTCACTGTAAGGGTGTGATGTGCCTAAGTTAGAGGTAAGACTTGGGAGATTCCTAAATGCCTTGGACAGCAAGGAGATCAAACCAGTCAATCCTAGAGGAAATCAACCTTGAATATTCATTGGAAGGACTGATGCTGAAGCTCCAATACTTTGGCCACCCGATGCAAAGAGCCAACTCTTTGGAAAAGACCCTGATGCTGAAAAAACTCGAAGGGAGGAGGAGAAGGAGGTGACAGAGGATGAGATGGATAGCGTCACTGACTCAATGGACATGAGTCTGAGCAAACTCTGGGAGATGGTGATGGAGAGGGAAGCCTGGCGTGTTGCAGTCAGTCCATGGAGTCGCAGAGTTGAACACGACTGAACAACAACAAAAGTGATACACAAATCCACCCCTCTGTCTCCTGCTGTACCACCCACACCTTGCCTTCCTGACTCCACTGTGAGGGCCTTGCTCAGGACACAGGTCTATCAGTACTTGTAGTCAGGAAGCCAATCAACAGTTCAGATTTTGCTACTACAACCTACCATGATCTGGAGCACACTCGTTTGCCTTCTCAAGCCTCAATTTCCTCATCTGTTAAAATGAGGGAACAGTAATTCTTAAATTGCCCATCTAGGGAAGGCTTTAATTGGATAATTCATGCAAGGCACATAGTGCAGTTCTTAGCACATAGTAAACCTTCAAAAAACATTGTCAAATGTAACATAAATAAAAACTGATGTACCACAATAGTAGAAGATATTAAGAAGAGGTGGCAAGAATGCATGGAAGAATTGTCCAAAAAGATCTTCATGACCCAGATAATCAAGATCATGTGATCACTCACCTAGAGCCAGACATCCTGGAAGGCGAAGTCAAGTGGGCCTTAGGAAGAATCACTACAAGCAAAGTTAGTGAAGTGATGGAATTTCAGTTGAGCTATTTCAAATTCTAAAAGATGATGCTGTGAAAGTGCTGCACTTAATATGCCAGCAAATCTGGAAAACTCAGCAGTGGCCACAGGACTGGAAAAGGTCAGTTTTCATTCCAATCTCAAAGAAAGGCAATGCCAAAAAATCCTTAAACTACCACACAAGTGCACTCATCTCACACGCTAGTAAAGTAATGCTCAAAATTCTCCAAGCCAGGCTTCAGCAATACATGAACTGTGAACTTCCAGATGTTCAAGCTGGTTTTAGAAAAGGCAGAAGAACCAGTGATCAAATTGCCAACATCTGCTGGATCATGGAAAAAGCAAGAAAGTTCCAGAAAAACATCTATTTCTGCTTTATTGACTATGCCAAAGCCTTTGACTGTGTGGATCACAATAAACTGTGGTAAATTCTGAAAGAGATGGGAATACCAGATCACCTGAGCTGCCTCTTAAGAAACCTGTATGCAGATCAGGAAGCAATAGTTAGAACTGGACATGGAATGACAGACTGGTTCCAAACAGGAAAAGGAGTGTGTCAAGGCTGGATATTGTCACCCTACTTATTTAACTTATATGCAGAGTACATCATGAGAAAT
>SJYW01046125.1:29673-70847 GCA_006410735.1 Raphicerus campestris | reverse complement strand
AGTTCTAACTGTTGCTTCCTGACCTGCATACAGGTTTCTCAAGAGGCAGGTCAGGTGGTCTGGTATTCCCATCTCTTTCAGAATTTTCCACAGTTTATTGTGATCCACACAGTCAAAGGCTTTGGCATAGCCAATAAAGCAGAAATAGATGTTTTGCTGGAACTTTCTTGCTTTTTCGATGATCAACAGATGTTGGCAATTTGATCTCTGCTTCCTCTGCCTTTTAGAAAACCATCTGGAAGTTCACGGTTTACATATTGCTGAAGCCTGGCTTGGAGAATTTTGAGCATTACGTTACTAGCGTATGAGGTGAGCCCAGTTGTGTGGTAGTTTGAGCATTCTTTGGCACTGTCTTTCTTTGAGATTAGAATGAAAACTGACCTTTTCCAGTCCTGTGGCCTCTGCTGAGTTTTCCAGATTTGCTGGCATATTGAGTGCAACACTTTCACAGCATCACCTTTTAGGATTTGAAATAGCTCAACTGGAATTCCATTACCTCCACTAGCTTTGTTCATAGTGATGCTTCCTAAGACCCAATTGACTTCACATTCCAAGATGTCTGGCTCTAGTGAATATTAAAAAAATTATGCATTTTAAGAGACATCATTTGCTGACAAAGGTCTGTATAGTAAAAGCTATGGTTTTTCCAAATAGTCATGTACACATGTGAGTGTTAAGTGCGAAAGATGAGACTTATAAAGTGTGTACTTGAGAATACTGTTTAGAGTCCATTGGACAGCAAGGAGATCAAACCAGTCAATCCAAGGAGATCAATCCTGAATATTCATGGGAAGGACTAATGCTGAGGCCCCAATAATTTGGCCACCAGATATGAAGAGCTGACTCACAGGAAAAGACCCTTATGCTGGGAAAGACTGAAGGCAGAAAGAGAAGTGGGAGGCAGAGGATGAGATGGTTGGATGGCCTCACTGACTCAGTGGACATGAATTTGAGCAAGCTCTAGGTGATAGCAGAGGACAGAGGAACCTGATGTGCTGCAGTTCATGGGATCACAAAGATTTGGATAGGATTTAGTAACTGAACAACAGTAACAACAAAGTCATGATTACAATGGCCATTTGTATTTCAGATACCATTCTTTATGTCTTATTCTTACACTAGTGTCTTCTCTGTCTCCTTTGCCAGTTTTTTTCTCATTTTCTTATATCCTAAACTTTCAAGTGCCTTGTGGCTCAGTCCTTGCATATCCAGTCTTCTCTTTCCATACTTGGTCCTCAGGTGAGCTCCCTAACTTCCTGGTTTTAAACATTTTAAATATCATCATCAGCACCTCCTTCTGGACTTCTTTCCTATAACCAAATTATACAGTTGTCTCTTCCACTTGGATGACATCTCCAAATGAATCCCTCATTCTCCTTCTAACAGTTCTTCCTCTGGACTTTCCTGGTGGTCCAGTGGTTGGGAGTCAACCTGCCAATGCAGGGGACATGGGTTCAATCCCTGGTCAGGAAAGATTGCACTTGTCTTGGAGCAACTAAGCCCGTGTGCCACAACTACTGGGCCCAAGCTCTAGGGCCCACATACTGCAACTGCCGAAGCCCACACACCCAGAGTCAGCACTCCACAAGAGAAGGCACCACAATGGGAAGCCTGTGCACCACGAGAGTAAGCCTCACTCTCTGAAACTAGCAAAAGCCTGTATACCGCAAGGAAGACCCAGCACAAAGATAAAAAACAATAAATAAAAGTTCTTCCTCCTGCAGTTATTTTTATTTCACAAATGCCCTTTCCATTTTTCTGTTCGCTTAGGTCAAAAACTTTGGTGTCCTCTTTGACTTCTCTGTTTCTCTCATCTCACACAACTAAGCCCTCAGTGAGCTCTTCTTACTCCACCTTCAGAATACTTTCAGAAACCCATGTGTCTCCATCTCCACCATGATGACCACTGCCCCTCACTTGGAGCTCAGTTGCCTCTCCTTGCTTCCACTCCTGCCACCCTAGCGCCCCTTCTCTAGCTGGTGATTACTGGTGATCAGGCCTTTAAAAATGTGATCAGCCTAGGTCACTTGTCACTTCTCTGGTTAAACCTCTCCGATGGCTTTGAAACTCTTTCAGAGTAAAATTCAAAGTCCTTACCATGATCTACAAGGTCCCACGTGGCCTTGGCCTCTGTCCTCTATGACTTCATCTTCCGTCTTTCTTGTATTGTCCTACACTGTTTGGTCACAGGCTTCCCTGGTGTGTTCCTAATACACTCTCCGGGCTACTGGCATAGGCTCAGCTGTGGCGCGGGAGGGGGTTGCTCTGTACATTGTAGAGTGTTTGATAGCATCCCGAAGGCTCTACTGAACAGATGACAGTAGCAGTCCTGCGTTGTGATGATAAAAAAATACATCCCCAGACTTTGCCTGATGTCCTCTGGGGGTGGCAGAGCAGAACAACCCTGGTCAAAACCCACTGCTTTGACATACCAAGAATGCTTCTCCCTCAGGACCTTTGTATCTGTTCTTTCTGCCCTCTCCCAGGTACCGCAGGACTAGCTCCCTCACTTGGGCAAGGTCTGTTTCAAACACCATCTTAACATAAACTCGCTGTTCCCGCTCTCATGCCTTATTGATCTCACTTTGCTTTATTTTTCTCTGTTCCACTTACTGTTGCCTTATTTTAGCCATGTGCTTTCCCCAGGAGTTTCCTTCAATGTGCAGGAAGCACAGTCAGTAAAGCTCTTGGCCTCTTTGTTCACTCCACCCCAGGAAAATGGATTGATTTATCTAATTGGCCTATTGGGTAAGAACAAAATGGGTATTTTTGGCTCATTGTTCCTTTTTTCTTTGCCCCTTGGAGGTGTATCTCCCTCCACGGCAGATGAGAGGACCTGCTCCACTTATGCTCTCTGTGGCAGTGTGGGTAAGTTTTCCTCAATCTGAAGTTCAATGACGTTTAGCACTTTTAGCAAGACTCTCTTATTTAGCCTTTATCAGTAACAAAGGTGCTATTTTGTGCTCTTTATTCTATGTCATCTTACATCTCAGTTTATTTGGAACTGAGGGATGCAGTTTTGATCTCTGGGTTGGAAAGATCCCCTGAAGAAGGAAATGGCAACCCACTCCAGTATTCTTGCCTGGGAAATCCCATGGACAGAGAGGCCTGGGGGGGTACAGTCCATGGGGTTACAAAGTGTCAGGCACGACTTAGCGACCAAACAAACAAACAAGAGATCCCTGTGCCCTTGCTGAGGCCCAGGCAGCCCTGGCTCTCTGAGGCCCAGAATCCACAGTCTTGACCCTGTGGAAACGGAGTGGACTGTGGAAACATCTGTCCACAATGAAGTCATCACCAAGGGTAAAATATTGTGGGCCCCAAGGCTTAAAGCCTCTTTCCCAGGCCACAGTAATTAAAAACTGCCCAAGTATAATCCTCTACAAATGGCTGAAGTCAGTATACCTACCCTCACAATAAAATCCCAAACCAGAAGCTGCATGCTCTCACCACACCAGAATCCTCCCTTGCTCACAAATTATTGCACTTCCCCAACTTCCAATCCTTTCTTTATTTCTCAGTGCATCAAGCATTAGGGCCTGAAGGGATCTGGTTAATATCTCTCCTTTTCCCTAGTGAAAGTGAAACTGTTAATTGCTCAGTTGAGTCCTACTTTTCATCAAAGTGAGTTCCTTCTCACTATGTGGTCCTGAGTTGGTTCTCGATTGGTTAATTTTGTATGAGGGAGAAAATGACAGCAAGCTGGGATTTTAGTTCTAAACAATCTCTTGATGAGTAGAAGAAACAGCCATTGTAGCCTTGAACCAAGAAGTAGCTATTGTAGCCTCGAACCACATTCACATTGCAAGGGAGTGTGAGCCTGAGGATCATGAATAGAGCCCACACTCGTTTTACAAATGGAGTGCTGGAACAGAGAAATGGAAATTGGAGAAGCACAGTGGAAATGTAAGGATCCTTGACAAAGAACTGGTGAGTGGTGCTCTCACCAATGTGAAATTTCAGTCTTGTACCCCACTCCAGTACTCTTGCCTGGAAAACCCCATGGATGGAGGAGCCTGGTGGGCTGCAGTCCATGGGGTCGCTAAGAGTCAGACATGACTGAGTGACTTCACTTTCACTTTTCACTTTCATGCATTGGAGATGGAAATGGCAGCGCACTCCAGTGTTCTTGCCTAGAGAATCCCAGGGATGGGGGAGCCTGGTGGGCTGCCGTCTATGGGGTCGCACAGAGTTGGACACGACTGAAGCGACTTAGCAGCAAGAAGACAACAACTTGTCAATGCTACATACTGAAAGAAGACACAGGAGGGAGGTGGAGTCCTTCCTCCACTGCATGCTGAATGTTCAATTAAAGCTAACTTGTCACCCAGTTGTGTCTGACTCTTGAAATCCCATTGACTGTAGCCCCCCAGGCTCCTCTGTCCATGGAATTCTCCAGGCAAGAATACTGGAGTGTGTTGCCCTTTCCTTCTCCAGGGGATCTTCCCAACCCAGGAATCAAACCTGGGTCTCCTGTATTGCGGGCAGATTCTTTACCAACTGAGCTATGAGAGAAGCCCTGTTCTAATCTTAAGTCCTCAGGCTTCTCTGATGTCTCAGCAGATAAAGAATCTGTCTGCAGTGTAGAAGATGCAGGAGACTCTGGTTTGATCCCTGGGTTGGGAAGATCCCCTGGAGCAGGAAATGGGCATTTCCACTCAAGTATTCTGGCCTGGAGAATCCCATGGACAGAGGAGCCTGGAGGGCTACAGTTCATGGGGTTGCAAAGAGCTAGACATAACTGAGCACAGCACACCAGCAAGATGAGTCCCAAGGTACTGGGCTTTGGGCATCTGGTTTAGACTGATGACATTCTGGCAAAGCTATCTATCCTTAGTTTTTAAAAAAGATAACATTGAGTCTCTGCAACATTAAATATTTGGTTTAAGATACATGGTTTTTCCTGAGATAATAGTTTTGGAGGGACTTGTTTATCTTCTAATTTAGTGAGTGTTGGCTGGTTCTGTGTCATACTTATGTGTCCAATTAACTTTTTGGACTCTATAATAAGGGAACTGCATCAAAAACTTGGCAGTGGACTTATGTAGCCCCTAGGCAACCACTTCTTAGAAGAGACAGAACACACTGCAGCTGATTAAAGGACCCCCAACTATACTCTGGCTACTAAGAACCCCTTTCGAGCAGAGTGAGAGACTTTGGTGAAAAATTTGGATCTGAATTTTATTGACCTTTAACTCTCATGGGCAAGAGTGTTTGATTTCTGTATTAAATTTCTCATATGTATTGTGGCTTGTAAATCTTCTATCTCTTCTTTCTTATGAGTAATGTGAAAGTACATTCTTGCTCCCTACCATCTTATTATTTTCTAAACTTCTGTGCACTTAGAATAAATAACTTTAAATATGAGCCTAACAATCTTTCCTTCAGTTCAGTTCAGTTCAGTTGCTCGTCCGACTCTTTCTGACCCCATGAATCGCAGCATGCCAGGCCTCCTTGTTCATCACCAACTCCCGGAGTTCACTCAGACTCACGTCCATCGAGTCCGTGATGCCATCCAGCCATNGGCAAATAGATGGGGAAACAGTGGAAACAGTGTCAGACTTTATTTTGGGGGAGCTCCAAAATCACTGCAGATGGTGACTACAGCCATGAAATTAGAAGACGCTTACTCCTTGGAAGAAAAGTTATGACCAACCTCAATAGCATATTAAAAAGCAGAGACATTACTTTGCCAACAAGGTCTGTCTAGGCAAGGCTATGGTTTTTCCAGCAGTCATTTATGGATGTGAGAGTTGGACTATAAAGAAAGCTGAGCACTGAAGAATTGATGCCTTTGAACTATGTTGTTGGAGAAGACTCTTAAGAGTCTCTTGGACTGCAAGAAGATCCAACCAGTCCATTCTAAAGGAAATCAGTCCTGAGTGTTCACTGGGAGGACTGATGAAGCTGAAACCACAATACTTTGGCCACCTGATATGAAGAGCTGACTCATTTGAAAAAACCCTGATGCTGGGAAAGATCGAAGGGGAGAGGAGAAGGGGATGACAGAGGATGAAGTGGTTGGATGGAATCACCAACTCAATGGACAGGGGTTTGGGTGGACTCCGGNCTCATTTGAAAAAACCCTGATGCTGGGAAAGATCGAAGGGGAGAGGAGAAGGGGATGACAGAGGATGAAGTGGTTGGATGGAATCACCAACTCAATGGACAGGGGTTTGGGTGGACTCCGGGAGTTGGTGATGGACAGGGAGGCCTGGCGCGCTGCAGTCCTTGGGGTCGCAAGTGTCAGACAAGACTGATCGACTGAACTGAAATGAACTGACTATTCAATTGCAGATATATACACCACATTTTTTTAAAATCCATTCATCCACCTCTAGTCACTTAGATTGTTTCCATGTCTTGGCTGTTGTAAATGATGTCACAATGAACATGGAGGAGCAGATACATTTTCAAATTAGTGTTTTCATTTCCTTTGAATGTGTGTGCATGCCTGTTCAGCCACTCAGTCATGTTCTCTTTGCAACCCTATGGACTGTAACCTGCCAGGCTCTTCTGACCATGGGATTTCCCTGGCAAGAATACTGGCGTGGGTTGCTATTTCCTTCTCCAGTTAATCTTTCCAACCCAGGGATCAAACTGGTTTCTCCTGCATTGGCAGGCAGATTCTCTACCATTGAGCCACTTGGGAAGCCTACCCAGAAACAAAATTGCTAGATCATATGGTAGTTCTATTTTTAACTTTTTGAGGAATACTGTTTTCCATCATGGTTACATCAGTTTACATTTCTACCAACAGTGCATGAGGTTTCCTTTTTCTCCACAACCTTGTCAACACTTGTTGACAAGGAACACTTTGTGTTCCTTTGGTAATAGCCATTCTAACAGTGATTTGCATTTCCTTGATGATGCTGAATACCTTTTAATATACCTATTGGACATCTGTATGTCCTCTTTGGAAAAACAACTATTTAGACCTTCTGCAAGTTTTTAAATCAGATTGTGGATTTTTATCCTATTGAGTTATATGAGTTCTTTACATATTTTGGATGGTAACCCTTTATCATTTATGTGATTTGAAAATATTTTCTTCCATTCTATAGGTTGTCTTTTTATTTAATTGATGGTTTCCTTTGCTATCCAGAAACTTTTTGTTTGATATAGTCCCACTTGTTTATTTTTGCCTTTGCTTTTGGTGTGAAATAGGAAAAGTCATCATCAAAACCAATATCAAGGAACTTACTTCCTGTGTTTTCTTCTAGGTAGTAATTTTGTGGTTTCAGATCTTCTTATGTTCAAGTCTTTGATCCATTTTGAGTTGATTTTTTGTATGGTATAAGATGGTGGTCCACTTTCATTCTTTTTCCTCATCTAATTTTCCCAGCACAAGCGTGAAGAGATTGTACTTTCCCCATTATATATTTTTGGTTCTCTTGTTATAAATTAGTTGATCATATATGTTTAAGCTGTATATGTTGGGTTATTTCTAACCCCAACATATGAGCTCTCGATTCTGTTCCACTGGTGTGTGTGTCTGTTTCTATGCCAATGCCATCCTCTTCTGCTTACTATAGCTTTGCGATATATTTTGAGGTTAGGACCTGTGGTGCTTCCAGCTGTATCCTTTTTACTCAGGAACTCTGTTTTTGGTGGAGAGGGAGTAACTTTCTCTCCTTTACTTGAGTTTTTACATAGTTGGTGTGCTTAGTCATTAGCATTCAAAATTTTTATCATGCTTAGATTGGTCTGTCTTTAGTTAATGGGAACCTCTTCATATTGGCTTCTGTGTTTTGGGTTTTTTTGATGTTCTGTTGATCATAAATCACATTGTGCAGTATACTAGAACTCATCAGTTCAGTACTGAACTAACTGAACTAGAACTCATAGGAAGTTGTAAATTCTGAGTATACAGTAATTTTCAATAAATTATACTAAAGTATAAAATCATACAACTAAAAAGAAATATAGTGACATGTTCAGTTCAGTTTAGTCATTCAGTTGTGTCCAATTCTTTGCAACCCCATGGGCTGCAGCACACCAGGCTTTCCTGTCCATCACCAACTCCTGGAGCTTGCTCAAACTCATGTCCATTGAGTCGGTGATGCCATCCAACCATCTCATCCTCTGTCATCCCCTTCTCCTCCTGTCTTCAATCTTCTTAACAGGCAATAAAATATAATAAATTTATTGGTAAATTGAGTTCCATACCACACATAAGACACATGTTGGCACTATATTTCAATAAACATTGGGGACTAAAAATCAAACCACAGATAAACTAAATGTAGCCAAACTGATGTAGATAATCCAGGGGAGAAAATATCTCAGTAAACATTGGTACAAGTTAAAATAGTAAATTAAATACATTTTCATGAATTCCTGCACAGGTAACAAAAGTACAATATGTGAAAATGAATCATTTAATTAAGTAACTGGTACAAAATATAAAGCAAGAAATACTATTGAAGGAATTACAATACATTTTCAAACATACACTGAAGACAAATTTTCCAAAATATATCAGAATATTTTATTATTGGTATGCAGCCAAAAGAGAAAACATAGAATTCTACTGGAAATTTATGTTCAAGGAAGACCATACTATGTAACAGATACAAACAATAAAAATTTTAACTATCTTTAAAACCTAGAACACAATAATCTTTAAAACTAGACATAATATCAATCATAAAGCTTGATAATCCATCATCTTTGTAGAAATTCTACACATTTTATTAGACTTAAAGTCATAACGATCTTTAAACTGTTGTTTTATAAGTACTGTTACTATGTTCATTTGAAGAATCTGTGCCTAATTTTATAGTAATATCTCATTACTTTTGAGAGATGGATTATAGAGATAATAAATATAAATATAGGAGAATAAACCAAAGTTGAATTCTAGTGAGTGTTTGGTTTGTGGCTTGCTGTTTTTCATGAAAACAATAATACAAATCTCTGTTAAAGAGTGTGCATTTCTTTCTTTGTTGGGATGCTTTCCATTGCTCTGCTCCACCTCTAGTGGTAACATTCCTATTGTTATTTTGGAACTAGTGGACTAAAGTCTTGGATAACCATTCTAGACTTGTCAGCCCTTCCAACCATAATATGGACTTTTCATATTCAGGTAAACTTGCAATTTTGTTGTTGTTGAAAAAACTGTCTGTATGCTGGAAAGTAAAATTTTCTTTGTAGTCAAATGTAGTCATATATACCCTGCTGCTGCTACTGCTAAGTCACTTCAGTCGTGTCCAACTCTGTGTGACCCCATAAACGGCAGCCAAACAGGCTCCCCCATCCCTGGGATTCCCCAGGCAAGAACACTGGAGTGGGTTGCCATTTCCTTCAATGCGTGAAAGTGAAAAGTGAAAGTGAAATCACTCAGTCTTAGCAACCCCATGGACTGCAGCCTACCAGGCTCCTCTGTCCATGGGATTTTCCAGGCAAGAGTACTGGAGTGGGGTGCCATCAGAACATACGAATTAGCTCTTATGTAAATTTTGGTTTATTCTCCTATATTTAGGTTTGTTATTTATTATCCCTAATCCATCTCTCAAAAGCAATGAGATATTACTATAAAATTAGGTTCAAGTTTATTGGTATAGATTCTTCAAATGAACACAGTATGAAGTTTGAAAGTCAATGTTCTCCAGAACAGTTTTAAAACAACTTCTTGAAACCTATGAATATTTAAAACATTATTATACAATCAGAACTTTGATGAGACTCAGCTTGAAACCATTTTTTGTACTTCAATGACTGTCTATTCACTTTGATTTAGGATAGGCTATCCTGAGGATTTTTAAGCTCTTGGATATTTGCTAATAAATTCTGAAGCTGCAACATGTCCTAAGCATTCAAAACTTCTTGGCTCTCAGTATCTTTGCAAACATGGCATTCTAGGGACACCCAGTGATTTATCAACTTTTGATGCAAGTTGAGTATTCTGAAATTACCAGTCTATATAGTGCTAATTTTTATATGTGTATCAAAAATAGTAGATTAAGGGAATTCATGTATTTCATCTTCATGAAGTTTATATCACTTTGGTTCTCAACTTTCTTTTGCATTTCAGACACATAGAATCTAAAAAGACACAACATTTTTTCCCTAGAGATTATTTTCATAAGTATATAAAGTCAAGTTATAAAACAGTTCAATAGCTTTGTGGGAGTATATACATTCTTCTGGGGGGTGGTGGAACATCATGCAAAAGTCAATGACTTCTCAGTGCAAAACATGGAATTAAATTCAAATTTTGCAAATGAAACCAAAATAAAAAAATAAATATTAGCAGTATGTTTTCAAAATAAGGCAGATACTATTTAGTTTATTGCAATGGACTCTGACATAGCAACTTATAAATCATCTTTGGCCTTGAATTAATTATGAATATATGTTTTTTTTTAAGTGAACATTTCTGACTCTCGATTGTATATAAAAGCAAACTGAATCAAATTTGCTTCTAAATTTTGCTTTGCTCAGGTATAGTGAGTTGGTGTTGGAGCATGAATACTGAATAAGGCACTTCACGTTGAATTTGGGTCACTTCATTCCTAAGTTCTCAAGATAATGGAGTCATTTTTGATAAAATTTGCACTAATATCATGGAAGCAAAGGATGGATTTGAAATGCCTATTTTATTACTAGGGTCCAAGAAGCTGAAGAAACCCCTGGAAAAGGTCTGCAAGATTTCCAACTCTGCCAGCTGAGAAACTGATGATTATCAGTCTCCACCTTATCCTGTGAAGCTCTTCCTTTGGCATCTTGGTAAAAACTTACTTATGGTTTTTTAGCCACAAGGCCTTAGATTAGATTTACCTTTTGCACGTGACCAAAAACACTGGCCAAGCAAGCCAAGCAATGAATGAATATCTCCCTTCCAGATTGTTCTGAGTGGGCTTTTTTCTCTTTTTCTCTGAAATTTAATCATGTACATTGACTTGTCCCTTCGAATACCTATGAGTGTCCATATAGTAGAAGAAAATTATAATCTTATTCCACTTTTGGACCAAATTTCTTTAAAAAATGGTGATTCAAGGGGCTGGCTCTAGTGAAGTTGACAACTTTCACAGCAGCAGAAAAGACTTCTTTCATTGGTATTGGCCAACTCTTTAACACCAACACAAGCCAATCTGCACAGCAATGCATTCCAGTGTCATGGCTTGCTTCTGCTTCACCAGAGCAACAAAACTAGGTGTATGTCCATGCATCACAGCAGTTCAATTTTGCACAAAATATCAGAATTTTCTTTGAGTTGAAGTGTTTCTTGGCAAAGAAATGATGTTGCAGATCCTAGGATTTCTAAAAGGGGCTTAAAAGAGCTTAAAGTTCTTAAAAGAGCTCATACAGATGTAGGTAGCTTTATCTGGCTGAGTGCTGAAAGAAAGTGATTTTTTTTCTACCGTGATTGGATTCAAAACCAATGACATTAGAGGAAATGTCAGTGATTTTGTACTGAATAATACAATTTTACAATGATAGACTTTTGATTTTAATTCCACAGGTCAGCTCAACAATTGTGTGGTACAGTTTGTCAACACAGCTTCTTTCATCAGGGGGGAATGTTTTCTCAGTCGCTCAGTCATGTCTAACTCTGCAGCACTATAGACTGTAGCCAGCTAGGCTTCTCTGTCCATGCGATTTTCCAGGCAAGAATAGTGGAGTAAGTTGCCATTTCCTGCTCTAGGGGATCTTACTGACCCAGGGATCAAACCCATGTCTTCTGTGTTTCTTGCATTAGCTGGTGGATTCTTTATCACTGGAACCACCTGGGAAATCCCTCTCTAATAATGTTTCTGTTTCTGGATGTGTGCTCATTCATCCAACTCTTTGTTGACTCCATGGACTGTAGCTCACCAGGCTCCTCTGTCCATGGGAGTCTCCAGGCCACAATACTGGTGTGGGTTGCCATTTCCTCCTCCAGAGGATCTTCCCAATGCAGGAGTAGATCCTGAGGCTTGAGTTCTTGAGATTCCTGCAATGGGAGACAAGATTCTTTACCACAACAGCATCCTTTTAAATTTGAGCCTTCTTTTCATGATGAGGGCTTCCCTGGTAGCTCAGAGGTTAAAGCGTCTGCCTGGAATGCGGGAGACCCAGATTCGATCCCTGGGTCGGGAAGATACCCTGGAGAAGGAAATGGCAACCCACTCCAGTACTCTTGCCTGGAGAATCCCATGGAGGGAGGAACCTGGTAGGCTACAGTCCATGGAGTCGCAAAGAGTCAGACATGACTGAGCAACTTCACAACACGACTTTCATGATGAAAATCTCTGGAGGTTGTGGAGGATCATTTCAGCTTCTTTGACTAAGTACCACCATTGGCAAGAACCATGGCATGTAAGGCCACTGAAGTTTTATGTTTCATTAAGTGCTGGGAGGGATTGGGGGCAGGAGGAGAAGGGGACGACAGAGGATGAGATGGCTGGATGGCATCACGGACTCGATGGACGTGAGTCTGAGTGAACTCCGGGAGATGGTGATGAACAGAGAGGCCTGGCGTGCTGCGATTCATGGGGTCGCAAAGAGTCGGACACGACTGAGCGACTGAACTGAACTGAAGTGCTAAAGCTAAACCAAAGGATATATAAACATCACTTTCCTTCCTTCTCTCCTCCACCCTCTTCATCTTTCCATTCTTCTTTCCTTACTTCCTATTTTTAATTAGGTATAATCATTTTCATCATAATTATAATAATGGTAACTAGTATTTTTTGTGTTCTTAGTTACCCTTGGTTAGGTATTATTATCACTACCTTTTTACTGATGAGGAAAACCAAGTATAGAGATTAAATAGCTTGTGGAAATTATGCAGTTAGTGAGTAATCAAGCCAGTATTCCATCCAAGTTGTCTGGCTCCTAAACTGAGCTGATAACGTTTCTGCAAAATCATTATTGTCATGGATAGTAGCATCCTCAACTATCCTCTATGTGTTTGGAATAAACATTATGGTAGTAGTGCAATTTACTTTAAAAGAGTTTTTCTAACAAAACAAGCTTTAAAGTAACAGGTGGGGGAAGGAATTTTTCTTTTTTTGTGTGGGAATTGCTATGGATTACAGATTAGAATTTTAACGCCATAGAATTTTTCTTTCAGGATATTCTCTTATTAATTAGCCTATGCTAAGATACAAGATTTTCTTGCCTGGAAAATCCCATGGACGGAGGAGGCTGGAAGGCTGCAGTCCATGGGGTCGCTGAGGGTCGGACATGACTGAGCAGATTCACTCTCACTTTTCACTTTCATGCATTAGAGAAGGAAATGGCAACCCACTCCATTGTTCTTGCCTGGAGAATCCCAGGGACGGGGGAGCCTGGTTGGCTGCCGTCTATGGGGTCGCACAAAGTCAGACACAACTGAAGTGACTTAGCAGCAGCAGCAAGGTACTGGAACCATGCAATGTTTTGAGATATGGCTGTGGACTTTCAAGAATCATGGTTAATTAGCAATACATTTCTACTGTTTGCAATAGATATTTTGTGATATTGCCTTTCTGACACTCTGTGAGTCTCCTTCAAATGCTTTCATTTATTTTTTTTTAAAAAGGCAATCCTAGGGAATTCCAGTGGTTAGGACTCTGCGCTTTCACTGCCAAGAACAGGAGTTCAGTCCTTGGTCTGGGAAACTAAGATTTTGTGAGCTTCACAACCAGGGGAAAAAAATAAAAGCAGTCCTAATGTTCCCAAAGAGAATTCAGATGTCTTCATCCTAGAGTGAAACAGTGTGTGAGCCTGTCTGATAAGCATTAGTGCATACGGCTTTCTCTGCTTCTATCGGTCCAGTAAGAAATGCCAGGGTATTCTCACAGCCTTGTTACATTTTTGTCATAAATCCCACAACTGATTTGATACAATCTGGAATAGAACCCAGTAAATAAGTACTGGTTCATGGAAATGTTTTTGTTTTATTATAACGATGACAACATGCATTCATTCTTTATTGTCTGAGCCACCAGGGAAGCCCATTTTTAATAAATGTCTTCATAAATAATGTCTACATTTTTAAAGAGGCCTAAATATCTCTTGCTTCTTCTAACTTTCTTAGGTTAGGCAACCCCAAAGTTGATAATGTGTTTCATCCAGTTTGTCCTTCATGAGTTTCATTCAGAACTTTATTTTTAAACAATATTTTGTCATTCTCTTTATCAGGGCGCTTTCATTTAGCAACTACGTTTTCATAGACTTTGGCCATTAAACCAGAAGAAATAAAATGTCCAAAACTAAAGTGTTGATTTTTGTCAGACTCTTGCTCCCGCTGTGGTCTCACCCATCTCAGTTGATGGCGGTTGAATCTTATTTGTCATAATTTACATCTAGTTTATTAGTTAATTCTGCTGCCTCCCTGCTTCAAGCAGAATTTGACCACTTCCCTCTTCCCCACAGTCACCTTGAACCATGTCTCCAAAATATCTTGCTTGATTTAAGTTGAGTAAACTCTTAAATCATGTTCTTGCTTTCACTGTTATCGCCTTAGTCTCTTCACCCACCAATAGGATTATATATTTTTTTAACATAAACCATATCATATCATTCTTTTGCTCAAAAGCCCCAGTGGCTTCAGGCACACTTTAGTGTAAAATCCAACATTCTTAGCAAGGAGTCATATATATGTTCTTGCTCCTGGTTTCTTTTGTTTAATTAAGTTTCCACTGGGACATTACCGTATAACAAACAAACTTCAAAATTTCCCAAATTGTAGCTCAACAATTTCTGTGGGTTTTTCTCCTTCACAGATATGCAGGACTGCCGAGGCAGATCTATTGCAGGCTATGGGGTAGATTTGGCTCTGATCTAAATGTCCCTCATTCAGAGATCAGTGCCTCCCCAGGGCCTGAACATTTTATGGCAGATGTAAGGAGAATTGAGAGCCAAAGCAAACCTTGAAAGCCTTTTAAATCCTCTGCTTAATTCTCGCTGGCTAATGTTCTATGACTTCACCTCTTAACACTTCTTTTCTCCTTTTAGTTGTCTTAATTGTTTTAATTAATGTACCTACACAGTAAGTTCTTAAAATCAAATAGTGATTCCTGCTACTTTATTCATTTTCAAAATGTTTGGGCTGTTTTAGTTCTTTTGTCTTTTTATATATGCATTAATATNGCAAGATTTCCAACTCTGCCAGCTGAGAAACTGATGATTATCAGTCTCCACCTTATCCTGTGAAGCTCTTCCTTTGGCATCTTGGTAAAAACTTACTTATGGTTTTTTAGCCACAAGGCCTTAGATTAGATTTACCTTTTGCACGTGACCAAAAACACTGGCCAAGCAAGCCAAGCAATGAATGAATATCTCCCTTCCAGATTGTTCTGAGTGGGCTTTTTTCTCTTTTTCTCTGAAATTTAATCATGTACATTGACTTGTCCCTTCGAATACCTATGAGTGTCCATATAGTAGAAGAAAATTATAATCTTATTCCACTTTTGGACCAAATTTCTTTAAAAAATGGTGATTCAAGGGGCTGGCTCTAGTGAAGTTGACAACTTTCACAGCAGCAGAAAAGACTTCTTTCATTGGTATTGGCCAACTCTTTAACACCAACACAAGCCAATCTGCACAGCAATGCATTCCAGTGTCATGGCTTGCTTCTGCTTCACCAGAGCAACAAAACTAGGTGTATGTCCATGCATCACAGCAGTTCAATTTTGCACAAAATATCAGAATTTTCTTTGAGTTGAAGTGTTTCTTGGCAAAGAAATGATGTTGCAGATCCTAGGATTTCTAAAAGGGGCTTAAAAGAGCTTAAAGTTCTTAAAAGAGCTCATACAGATGTAGGTAGCTTTATCTGGCTGAGTGCTGAAAGAAAGTGATTTTTTTTCTACCGTGATTGGATTCAAAACCAATGACATTAGAGGAAATGTCAGTGATTTTGTACTGAATAATACAATTTTACAATGATAGACTTTTGATTTTAATTCCACAGGTCAGCTCAACAATTGTGTGGTACAGTTTGTCAACACAGCTTCTTTCATCAGGGGGGAATGTTTTCTCAGTCGCTCAGTCATGTCTAACTCTGCAGCACTATAGACTGTAGCCAGCTAGGCTTCTCTGTCCATGCGATTTTCCAGGCAAGAATAGTGGAGTAAGTTGCCATTTCCTGCTCTAGGGGATCTTACTGACCCAGGGATCAAACCCATGTCTTCTGTGTTTCTTGCATTAGCTGGTGGATTCTTTATCACTGGAACCACCTGGGAAATCCCTCTCTAATAATGTTTCTGTTTCTGGATGTGTGCTCATTCATCCAACTCTTTGTTGACTCCATGGACTGTAGCTCACCAGGCTCCTCTGTCCATGGGAGTCTCCAGGCCACAATACTGGTGTGGGTTGCCATTTCCTCCTCCAGAGGATCTTCCCAATGCAGGAATAGATCCTGAGGCTTGAGTTCTTGAGATTCCTGCAATGGGAGACAAGATTCTTTACCACAACAGCATCCTTTTAAATTTGAGCCTTCTTTTCATGATGAGGGCTTCCCTGGTAGCTCAGAGGTTAAAGCGTCTGCCTGGAATGCGGGAGACCCAGATTCGATCCCTGGGTCGGGAAGATACCCTGGAGAAGGAAATGGCAACCCACTCCAGTACTCTTGCCTGGAGAATCCCATGGAGGGAGGAACCTGGTAGGCTACAGTCCATGGAGTCGCAAAGAGTCAGACATGACTGAGCAACTTCACAACATGACTTTCATGATGAAAATCTCTGGAGGTTGTGGAGGATCATTTCAGCTTCTTTGACTAAGTACCACCATTGGCAAGAACCATGGCATGTAAGGCCACTGAAGTTTTATGTTTCATTAAGTGCTGGGAGGGATTGGGGGCAGGAGGAGAAGGGGACGACAGAGGATGAGATGGCTGGATGGCATCACGGACTCGATGGACGTGAGTCTGAGTGAACTCCGGGAGATGGTGATGAACAGAGAGGCCTGGCGTGCTGCGATTCATGGGGTCGCAAAGAGTCGGACACGACTGAGCGACTGAACTGAACTGAAGTGCTAAAGCTAAACCAAAGGATATATAAACATCACTTTCCTTCCTTCTCTCCTCCACCCTCTTCATCTTTCCATTCTTCTTTCCTTACTTCCTATTTTTAATTAGGTATAATCATTTTCATCATAATTATAATAATGGTAACTAGTATTTTTTGTGTTCTTAGTTACCCTTGGTTAGGTATTATTATCACTACCTTTTTACTGATGAGGAAAACCAAGTATAGAGATTAAATAGCTTGTGGAAATTATGCAGTTAGTGAGTAATCAAGCCAGTATTCCATCCAAGTTGTCTGGCTCCTAAACTGAGCTGATAACGTTTCTGCAAAATCATTATTGTCATGGATAGTAGCATCCTCAACTATCCTCTATGTGTTTGGAATAAACATTATGGTAGTAGTGCAATTTACTTTAAAAGAGTTTTTCTAACAAAACAAGCTTTAAAGTAACAGGTGGGGGAAGGAATTTTTCTTTTTTTGTGTGGGAATTGCTATGGATTACAGATTAGAATTTTAACGCCATAGAATTTTTCTTTCAGGATATTCTCTTATTAATTAGCCTATGCTAAGATACAAGATTTTCTTGCCTGGAAAATCCCATGGACGGAGGAGGCTGGAAGGCTGCAGTCCATGGGGTCGCTGAGGGTCGGACATGACTGAGCAGATTCACTCTCACTTTTCACTTTCATGCATTAGAGAAGGAAATGGCAACCCACTCCATTGTTCTTGCCTGGAGAATCCCAGGGACGGGGGAGCCTGGTTGGCTGCCGTCTATGGGGTCGCACAAAGTCAGACACAACTGAAGTGACTTAGCAGCAGCAGCAAGGTACTGGAACCATGCAATGTTTTGAGATATGGCTGTGGACTTTCAAGAATCATGGTTAATTAGCAATACATTTCTACTGTTTGCAATAGATATTTTGTGATATTGCCTTTCTGACACTCTGTGAGTCTCCTTCAAATGCTTTCATTTATTTTTTTTTAAAAAGGCAATCCTAGGGAATTCCAGTGGTTAGGACTCTGCGCTTTCACTGCCAAGAACAGGAGTTCAGTCCTTGGTCTGGGAAACTAAGATTTTGTGAGCTTCACAACCAGGGGAAAAAAATAAAAGCAGTCCTAATGTTCCCAAAGAGAATTCAGATGTCTTCATCCTAGAGTGAAACAGTGTGTGAGCCTGTCTGATAAGCATTAGTGCATACGGCTTTCTCTGCTTCTATCGGTCCAGTAAGAAATGCCAGGGTATTCTCACAGCCTTGTTACATTTTTGTCATAAATCCCACAACTGATTTGATACAATCTGGAATAGAACCCAGTAAATAAGTACTGGTTCATGGAAATGTTTTTGTTTTATTATAACGATGACAACATGCATTCATTCTTTATTGTCTGAGCCACCAGGGAAGCCCATTTTTAATAAATGTCTTCATAAATAATGTCTACATTTTTAAAGAGGCCTAAATATCTCTTGCTTCTTCTAACTTTCTTAGGTTAGGCAACCCCAAAGTTGATAATGTGTTTCATCCAGTTTGTCCTTCATGAGTTTCATTCAGAACTTTATTTTTAAACAATATTTTGTCATTCTCTTTATCAGGGCGCTTTCATTTAGCAACTACGTTTTCATAGACTTTGGCCATTAAACCAGAAGAAATAAAATGTCCAAAACTAAAGTGTTGATTTTTGTCAGACTCTTGCTTCCGCTGTGGTCTCACCCATCTCAGTTGATGGCGGTTGAATCTTATTTGTCATAATTTACATCTAGTTTATTAGTTAATTCTGCTGCCTCCCTGCTTCAAGCAGAATTTGACCACTTCCCTCTTCCCCACAGTCACCTTGAACCATGTCTCCAAAATATCTTGCTTGATTTAAGTTGAGTAAACTCTTAAATCATGTTCTTGCTTTCACTGTTATCGCCGTAGTCTCTTCACCCACCAATAGGATTATATATTTTTTTAACATAAACCATATCATATCATTCTTTTGCTCAAAAGCCCCAGTGGCTTCAGGCACACTTTAGTGTAAAATCCAACATTCTTAGCAAGGAGTCATATATATGTTCTTGCTCCTGGTTTCTTTTGTTTAATTAAGTTTCCACTGGGACATTACCGTATAACAAACAAACTTCAAAATTTCCCAAATTGTAGCTCAACAATTTCTGTGGGTTTTTCTCCTTCACAGATATGCAGGACTGCCGAGGCAGATCTATTGCAGGCTATGGGGTAGATTTGGCTCTGATCTAAATGTCCCTCATTCAGAGATCAGTGCCTCCCCAGGGCCTGAACATTTTATGGCAGATGTAAGGAGAATTGAGAGCCAAAGCAAACCTTGAAAGCCTTTTAAATCCTCTGCTTAATTCTCGCTGGCTAATGTTCTATGACTTCACCTCTTAACACTTCTTTTCTCCTTTTAGTTGTCTTAATTGTTTTAATTAATGTACCTACACAGTAAGTTCTTAAAATCAAATAGTGATTCCTGCTACTTTATTCATTTTCAAAATGTTTGGGCTGTTTTAGTTCTTTTGTCTTTTTATATATGCATTAATATAAATTTTTGATAAAAATTGCATTGAGTACATGGATAAGTTAGGAGAGAAATGACATCTTTATTTTGTATTATTGTGTTATGTACTAAGGCGTCCATTCCATGACAAAATTCTCTGATTTCTTTCTTCAGGATTTTGTAATTTTTGGCATACAGATTCTTTTTGCATTTGGTTAGGTTTATATCTAAGTATTATTTCTTTGGAGTGACTGTAAATGATATTGTTTCCAGGTTTCAATTACTTAGGAGCTTATTTCTTAAAATTTTAGGATTTAAATATATATATATTTATATACACACATATTATATATTTATATATATATACACACATATGCATGGGCTTCCCTGGTAGCTCAGCTGGTAAAGAATATGCCTCCAACGGAGGAGACCCCAGTTCTATTCCTGGGTTGGGAAGATCCGCTGGAGAAGGGATAGGCTACCCACTCCAGTATTCTTGGACTTCCCTGGTGGCTCAGATGGTAAAGAATCCTCCTGCAGGAAGAGCTGGGTTTGATCCCCAGGTTGGGAAGATCCCCTGGAGGAGGACATGGCAACCCACTCCAGTATTCTTGCCTGGAGAATCCCCATGGACAGAGGAGCCTGGCTCATATATATGGTGATCATACAGTAAAGCCATATTTTTTTCCTTTTGAATTTAGTCAGATAACTTTTCCGGTTAAGTACATATAGCTATATTTGTTCCTCAGATGTTTGCAAAGAAGGTATAATTCTGTTTATAGGATATAAAATTGAACCTGATCATTTTTGAATCTGACATGATCACTTATATTAGAAAAACTTTTGTAGTCTTAAAATGGTCTTATTTTTTCTAAACAGCTATAAAACACTAAGAGTGATAAGTTCAAATACCTAATTAAAATTAGTTTTATTTTTTATATCAAATTATTTTATATAAAATTAATTTGCTCTCTACTTTACTTCTTTTTCACATGGTAATAACACCTACATTTCAACCAGTGAGTATCATTTGGCTTGTGCATGCTTCTTTTATACACATATATTTGGATTTTGTTCTTACCTTTCTCTTAAAGTCTCTGTCATTTACCTAAGAGTTTAAGTTCTTTATGTTATTATATTTATATTTATTATAAATATTTACACTTTAATTTTTTCTGTTTCTATTTAATTCTTTTTCTATTTTATAATGCCTTTCTGATTGATAAGCTTCCTTTCCTTTTATGCAGAAACAATAGTTTGCTTCTTTATTTTTGAGTAATTTGAAATATGTCTACTTGTAGTTCTCTGTATGATTACCGTTAAGTTTCATACAAATATAATTAAATTTACATTCTTCTAAATCTACAAGTGAAGTCATCCCTACAAGACAGATATTTATTCACACATCTATCTCTCTTTTTATTTTCCTTTACCCTCTGTTTCTTGGTCATTGTTAATTTAACCTGTAAATATATATCTAGACTATTATTAAAAATGTAATATTTTACTTTATGCATATTATCTTTTAAAATAACTATTTTATATTTCCATTTATTGTGTAACTAACCCAAATTCATGACCAAGACATTGTTGTTTACCAAGTACCATTTGCAAAATGAATTCTTCATTTTCGAATCCTTTAATTCACTCCTTGATTTGTAGAAGTACATCTTTGAGTAATTTATTTTAAAAATGTACTTATCTGGTGTGTTTATAAAGGCAAAAGGGTATATTTTTTTCTATTTGTTCCACACAATTGATTTCTCACTGAATATATCTTCTTTATAGCTCCTTGGATAACAGCTTTTTACCTTCTAAAGCAGTTATTAAAGGAAACATAGTGTTACAAAGTCTGGCTGTCTTGTATGTGTGTGTTTTTAAGATATGTGCTTAAAATAAACTTGCTTACTACAAAGGAACTGCAGCAAGAAAATAAAAAAAACTTTCCTCTTTTTAATTTTTGTAAACTTTAATAAATTTCTAGAATTTGTCTAATAATAGGTCACTTTCTGTCCTCAGTTTTGGCTGGTTAGTGGAAAGCGTTTCTAATATGGCCTCTTCTTAGCAAAGTTTTCTTGTCATTGCTTACCTATAATAACAATTATAGGTATTTGTTATATCATTGTATTTCATTAACATCTGGGGACTTCTCTAGGACTCAGAAGTATCTCACAGGTTGGTACTTTGCTCTCCTTTTCTTATATCTCCCAACTTCTCTCCAAGAAATTTTCTCCTTTCACTCTTGTCTCCTTTATCCTAGGAGAACTTTATAAGCTTTACATCCACATTATTTTTACTTTTAATGTATATAGTTTCTAGTCTTTGGTTTCTCTCATAAAGATTTTAATTATTGAGTGTACTTTTATTTTCTTGTGGAAATTCTTTATGATGTCTATCTTCTTTTTCATCTCTGTTTCCATCCTTTGTATCTGAGCCAGTGATCTCTTCTAATCTTGATTTTTCTGTGTAAACATTTTCACTTATTTTGGAAGGCATGCTTTCCTTTTCCTTAATTAAATAAGAAGCTGTTAATTTCTAAAAACTATTTTTCTGGGTTTTATAATAATTTTCAAAAGTGATCTTTTTGGTCTGAACCCTTACCTTACTTTCAATCCATGGTAGATTGTTTTCTGCACACTCATTTTTCTTCTTCTTTTAAATAGATTCTCTCTCAATTTAAAGTTATTATAAAACAATGGCTCATTTCTCTATGCTATGCAACATATTCTTGTTGTTTATCTATATTATGCATAGTAATTTTTGCCTCTTAATCTTATACCCATATCTTTTTTTCTACAGTGTTTAAAAAATAATTTACATTATATTTGGTTAGGGTAGGTCTTTGTTGATGCACACGGGCTTTCTCTAGTTGCGACCAGGTGCACAGACTTCTCATCATGGTGGCTTCTCATGTTGTGGACCACAGGCTCTGGACACACAGGATTCAGCAGTTGCAGCACAGGAGCTCATTAGTCATGGCTTGAGGGTCCTAGAGCGTGGGGGCTTCAGTAGTTGTGGTGTGTGGGCTCAGCAGTTGTGGTTCATGGGCTTCAGCTGTCCTTGACATGTGAAATCTTTCCAAATCAGGGATCGAACCCATGTCCCCTGCATAGGTAGGCAGATTCTTATCCGCTGTACCACAAGGGAAGTCCCATTCATTTCTTGTTTTGTTTTGTTTTTAATTTCACGTATAAGTGATCACATGTAGCATTTGTCTTTCTCTGTGTACACTCCCTCTTAATTGTCAATGAATGAGGAAAGGTTTACACAGACTTGGTGTTTGTCAAAACACAGGATTTGTATCTATTTCAAGATGGCCTGCTGCCGAGGTTACTGTGCATAACTTCTAGGCCAATTTCTTTTGCCCATCAAAGATTCAACATTTGCTGAGATATACAAACTTTCTAACTCCCAGTGTATAATTCTTTGAATCTGTGGGAAGATGAGGTGTGTTCAGTATCTCAGCCTGCAGGATGCATTGCTCTAAATACTCTCCCAGCCTATTCGCTAGGCTATCGTGCTCGCCATGTGGGGATGACAAGTCGCAGACTGGCACCACCTCTCCTGTTCCTCCATCACTGGCCCATAATGCCAGGAATGTGGTCTCTGAATGTGTGTAAAAGAGATACTGAAGGAACATGGAAAGGAAGAGAAATATAACATGGAATGTCCCACTGGTATAATTTTGATACAGTCAAGCAATGACTTTTCATTTTCCGGTTTGGAACAGATCCAGCACTGGAGTCATGATTAGATGGTAGATGGAGAGTGATGATAGGGTTTGGGTAGATGATGTGAACTGGCCACAACTTCCTTCAGCCTAACTCCAGGAGAGACAATCTTTACTTTTTGATTCTGTAAAGCAGGCATAGGCTGTTTATTGTGTTTCTCAATCTTGATACACCAGCCTTGTAACAGTTAGAAATTTATCCCAATTTCTGAATTAATATCTTCTTTTCATACACTTCATTGATGCAGTGAATATTCTTCATTATATTTTCTTAAGCATTTTACAGAAAATTTGGTATGGGTTAGCCAGTTACGGAAATGCAATTTTTGTTCAGATATCTTCAAAGGGTTAAAACATTTTTTCTATTTCTGAATTGAGACTTTTTTCCTAAGAGCTTCTAGGTTTGGTTCTTCTGCATTGCAAAGATTAATATCATTTTCTCTTAAAAAAAAGTTCATGATTGATTTACTGGGTGATTGAATTTAAATCTACTGGTCCTGGGCTTACATATCAATCCAGCACTTAACTTCTACTTGCCCTTTCTCAACAGCCAAGGGGCTGACTCCATAGTGACTTTGTCAGACTTGACTTTATTAGCTCCCCTTGGAAGCCTGGCACTAGCTAATTCAACCATGCCTTGCATCCCTGCTTCACTTGCTCGTTGCCCAAAATGTAACCTCCTCTCTTATCTCTTTTTTCCTATTTGCTTCTCTTCATATTACCTGATGCTCTGATGCTTTTTCTTTCTACCTGGCTTCTTGATGTTCAAGCTGGTTTTAGAAAAGGCAGAGGAACCAGAGATCAAATTGCCAACATCCGCTGGATCATGGAAAAAGCAAGAGAGTTCCAGAAAAACACCTATTTCTGCTTTATTGACTATGCCAAAGCCTTTGACTGTGTGGATCACAATAAACTGTGGAAAATTCTGAAAGAGATGGGAATATCAGACCACCTGACCTGCCTCTTGAGAAATCTGTATGCAGGTCAAGAAGCAACAATTAGAACTGGACATGGAACAACGGACTGGTTCCAAATAGGAAAGGGAGTGCGTCAAGGCTGTATATTGTCACCCTGCTTATTTAACTTATATGCAGAGTACATCATGAGAAACGCTGGGCTGGAAGAAACACAAGCTGGAATCAAGATTGCCGGGAGAAATATCAATAACCTCAGATATGCAGATTTATGGCAGAAAGTGAAGAGGAGCTAAAGGGCCTCTTGATGAAGGTGAAAGAGAAGAGTGAAAAATTTGTTTAAAGCTCAACATTCAGAAAATGAAGATCATGACATCTGGTCCCAATACTTCATGGGAAATAGATGGGGAAACAGTGGAAACAGTGTCAGACTTTAGTTTTTTTGGCTCCAAAATCACTGTAGATGGTGACTGCAGCCATGAAATTAGAAGACACTTACTCCTTGGAAGAAAAGTTATGGCCAACCTAGATAGCATATTCAAAAGCAGAGACATTACTTTGTCGACTACGGTCCGTCTAGTCAAGGCTATGTTTTTTCCTGTGGTCATGTATGGATGTGAGAGTTGGACTGTGAAGAAGGCTGAGCGCCGAAGAATTGATGCTTTTGAACTGTGGTGTTGGAGAAGACTCTTGAGTCCCTTGGACTGCAAGGAGATCCAGCCAGTCCATTCTGAAGGAGATCAACCCTGAAATTGCTTTGGAAAGAATGATGCTAAAGCTGAAACTTCAGTACTTTGGCCACCTCATGTGAAGAGTTGATTCATTGAAAAAGACTCTGATGCTGGGAGGAATTGGGGGCAGGAGGAGAAGGGGACGACCGAGGATGAGATGGCTGGATGGCATCACGGACTCGATGGATGTGAGTCTGAGTGAACTCAGAGATGGTGATGAACAGGGAGGCCTGGCGTGCTGCGATTCATGGGGTCGCAAAGAGTCGGACACGACTGAGCGACTGAAATGAACTGAACTGAACTGAACTGATTCTCCTAATTGCTACAAAACTGTGAGTTCTAGAAGCATTGCTTTTTAGTAGCAAATTCTCCTCTATGTGAACTGCTTCACTGAATGGTATGCATACTTAAAAAAATCCACAATATGAGGGTTGCCAGTTAAGTTTTATTTGGGGCAAAATGAGGACTGGAGCCTAGTGAGACAGCACCCTAGATAGCTTTGAGAAACTGCTCCAAAGAAGCAGGCAGGAAAGTCAGTATATGTGAGATTTTGGTGAAGGGGGATTACATGCAATCAAGCACATATTTTTCCAAAAGATTTCTACTAGTCTTATAAAGTTTTTGCTAATCATGAGGAACATTCATCATCATGAAGGATTTTAGTCATTTTCTAGGTATGAGGAGATACAAAAATTGGGTTCATATAATCAGCTCCTGAAAATATTTAACTATCTGAAGACATGTCCTGCCAGTTTTCCCTGGAGCACAGAGTGCCCCATTTCTGCTCTCCGCCCTGGACTCCTTTCAGCGGGTGTTGAAAATCAGTAGCTGCCGCAGCACATGATTTAATCCTTGTAAAGGTAGATGGCAAGTGATGATTTGTAGTTGACAGGTAGAAAGAGGAAAGATTTTTTTTTTCTTTCCTTAGTTCTTTAGCAGCATGCAAAGATGTTTTAAACACATTATCTCACACACTCACGTATTATTCATGTTAGCCATTTATGAACTTATAGAATGGTCCATCCACCTTAGCAATTTCCATAATGAAATATGAGTTTTTAATAATCCAAGAAATGGCTCTATTTCTCAGCATTAAGAGATATTTAAGGGACACATAGCAAAAGTAAAACAAGCCATGTGAGTCCTTCATACGCCTCGGTTTCGAATGTATGCACATGCATGTTCAGTCGTGTCTGACTCTCTTGTAACCCCATGGACTGTAGCCCACCAGACACCTCTGTCCATGGGATTTTCCAGGCAAGAATGTTGGAGTGGGTTGCCGTTTCCTCCTTCAGGGGATCTTCCCAATCCAAGGATTGAACCCACATCTCTTGTCTCCTACATTGTCAGGTGAATTCTTTACCACTGAGCCACTTGAGGAACACTCTGTATCGAAAGCTATGTTCTTATCTACTTTAGTCCCTTCTTGTTACACTAGTGAGTGTGCCGTGTGGCACTGGCAACAATCCTAACTTTCCCTGTTGTCTTAAGCAATGCTATGGCTTGAGTTAGCAATTACAACTAAAGTTAATTGGACTGACTAAGGGACTAGACTGACACCCCCACTCCCTCAACTATGATTATAATTGGGACTTCTTTTTTCTTTTTTTTTATTAAAGTATAACTGATTTATTAATAATATATTAGTTTCAGCATATGACTAGTGAGTCAATATTTTTATAGGTTGTACTTCATTTAAATTTATTACAAAATAATTACTGTATTTCTTTGTGCTTTACAATATATTCTTGTTGCTTAGTTACTTTAACCACAGTGGTTTGTGTTTCTTAATGCCATACTCCTGTCTTGTTTCTCCCGCCTTACCTCTCTGCACTGGTAAACATTAGTGTCTTCTCTATACCTGTGAGTCTGTTTCTATTTTATTACATACATTCATTTGATTTTACTCCTTATGTCATCTTATTTTAGAGCATTTGCATGACACTGTGATTCATAAGAAATACATATTAGGGTTTTTTTTTGGGGGGGGTCACTTCTGGCACAAAGCCCCTAAAACCTTCAGAATTTTTAAAATGAAGACAGCAAAGTATCTTTTGTTATGTTAATGAGGTGACTTTCAGGAAAACACCTGAAAATGAGGGCTGGTTGATAGTGGAGCCAACCAGGTCTTTAGAGGATTGAAACTTTCAGTCCTATCCCATGGCCTCTGGGAGGGAGAGGAAGGGGTCTGGAGGTTGAATCAGTCACCAATGGACAATTATTTACTCACATCTTACCTGAGTATTGAAGCCCTCATAAAACCCAAAGGAACACATTTCAGTGACCTTTGCAACTGGTGAAAACATGGAAGGGTGGACAGAGTGGTACACTTGGAGGGGATGTGGAAGTTCAGTGCTTCTTCTCTGTATGTTGCCCTGGGCTTCTCTTCAATCTGCTTGTTCCTGATCCTTTTCCTTATCCTTTCCTTATCCTTTTATAGTGATCCTGTTCCTTATCCTTTTATAGTGAACTGGTGGTCTATTCAGTAACATGTTTCTCTGAGTTCTATGAGCCATTCCAGCAACTATTTGAACCCAAAGAAGGAATCATGGGAACCTCTGATGTATAGCTAGTTTGTCAGAAGTATAAGTAACAGCCTGGACATGTGACTGGTTTCTGAAATTCAAGGAAGAGGTTCATTGGAATCTACCATCTATAGTTTGTCAGTCAGATACTGATAACCTGGGCTTCTGATTGCTGTCTGAAGAGGGGAGGGTCTTGTAGGGCTAAACCTTTAATGTGTAAGATCTGGTGCTATCTCCAGGCAGATAAGATCAGAATTGAGTTAAATTGTAGGACACCCAGATGTATCAGAGCATTGCTTACTTTATGTTCTGGTGGGAAAAGCCCCACCTCCACACACTTGAATTGGTGGCCAGAAACTTTTTAACCTGGCTTTGCATTATCCTTCTTTGTTGGGACCTGATGGCTGAATACTGATTAACTGCCAACTTAATAAGGACCAATACCTCACGTTGGAGAAGGCAATGGCAACCCATTCCAATGTTCTTGCCTGGAGAATCCCATGGGCGGAGGAGCCTGGTGGGCTGCCGTCTATGAGGTTGCACAGAGTCGGACACGACTGAAGTGACTTAGCAGTAGCAGCACCTCATGTATACATTTTCATCCTGGCTGAGAGAGACATCTCCATTAACTTGATGGTTAACCACTGCCTCCTTCTTGANACTTCATGGGAAATAGATGGGGAAACAGTGGAAACAGTGTCAGACTTTAGTTTTTTTGGCTCCAAAATCACTGTAGATGGTGACTGCAGCCATGAAATTAGAAGACACTTACTCCTTGGAAGAAAAGTTATGGCCAACCTAGATAGCATATTCAAAAGCAGAGACATTACTTTGCCGACTACGGTCCGTCTAGTCAAGGCTATGTTTTTTCCTGTGGTCATGTATGGATGTGAGAGTTGGACTGTGAAGAAGGCTGAGCGCCGAAGAATTGATGCTTTTGAACTGTGGTGTTGGAGAAGACTCTTGAGTCCCTTGGACTGCAAGGAGATCCAGCCAGTCCATTCTGAAGGAGATCAACCCTGAAATTGCTTTGGAAAGAATGATGCTAAAGCTGAAACTTCAGTACTTTGGCCACCTCATGTGAAGAGTTGATTCATTGAAAAAGACTCTGATGCTGGGAGGAATTGGGGGCAGGAGGAGAAGGGGACGACCGAGGATGAGATGGCTGGATGGCATCACGGACTCGATGGATGTGAGTCTGAGTGAACTCAGAGATGGTGATGAACAGGGAGGCCTGGCGTGCTGCGATTCATGGGGTCGCAAAGAGTCGGACACGACTGAGCGACTGAAATGAACTGAACTGAACTGAACTGATTCTCCTAATTGCTACAAAACTGTGAGTTCTAGAAGCATTGCTTTTTAGTAGCAAATTCTCCTCTATGTGAACTGCTTCACTGAATGGTATGCATACTTAAAAAAATCCACAATATGAGGGTTGCCAGTTAAGTTTTATTTGGGGCAAAATGAGGACTGGAGCCTAGTGAGACAGCACCCTAGATAGCTTTGAGAAACTGCTCCAAAGAAGCAGGCAGGAAAGTCAGTATATGTGAGATTTTGGTGAAGGGGGATTACATGCAATCAAGCACATATTTTTCCAAAAGATTTCTACTAGTCTTATAAAGTTTTTGCTAATCATGAGGAACATTCACCATCATGAAGGATTTTAGTCATTTTCTAGGTATGAGGAGATACAAAAATTGGGTTCATATAATCAGCTCCTGAAAATATTTAACTATCTGAAGACATGTCCTGCCAGTTTTCCCTGGAGCACAGAGTGCCCCATTTCTGCTCTCCGCCCTGGACTCCTTTCAGCGGGTGTTGAAAATCAGTAGCTGCCGCAGCACATGATTTAATCCTTGTAAAGGTAGATGGCAAGTGATGATTTGTAGTTGACAGGTAGAAAGAGGAAAGATTTTTTTTTTCTTTCCTTAGTTCTTTAGCAGCATGCAAAGATGTTTTAAACACATTATCTCACACACTCACGTATTATTCATGTTAGCCATTTATGAACTTATAGAATGGTCCATCCACCTTAGCAATTTCCATAATGAAATATGAGTTTTTAATAATCCAAGAAATGGCTCTATTTCTCAGCATTAAGAGATATTTAAGGGACACATAGCAAAAGTAAAACAAGCCATGTGAGTCCTTCATACGCCTCGGTTTCGAATGTATGCACATGCATGTTCAGTCGTGTCTGACTCTCTTGTAACCCCATGGACTGTAGCCCACCAGACACCTCTGTCCATGGGATTTTCCAGGCAAGAATGTTGGAGTGGGTTGCCGTTTCCTCCTTCAGGGGATCTTCCCAATCCAAGGATTGAACCCACATCTCTTGTCTCCTACATTGTCAGGTGAATTCTTTACCACTGAGCCACTTGAGGAACACTCTGTATCGAAAGCTATGTTCTTATCTACTTTAGTCCCTTCTTGTTACACTAGTGAGTGTGCCGTGTGGCACTGGCAACAATCCTAACTTTCCCTGTTGTCTTAAGCAATGCTATGGCTTGAGTTAGCAATTACAACTAAAGTTAATTGGACTGACTAAGGGACTAGACTGACACCCCCACTCCCTCAACTATGATTATAATTGGGACTTCTTTTTTCTTTTTTTTTATTAAAGTATAACTGATTTATTAATAATATATTAGTTTCAGTATATGACTAGTGAGTCAATATTTTTATAGGTTGTACTTCATTTAAATTTATTACAAAATAATTACTGTATTTCTTTGTGCTTTACAATATATTCTTGTTGCTTAGTTACTTTAACCACAGTGGTTTGTGTCTCTTAATGCCATACTCCTGTCTTGTTTCTCCCGCCTTACCTCTCTGCACTGGTAAACATTAGTGTCTTCTCTATACCTGTGAGTCTGTTTCTATTTTATTACATACATTCATTTGATTTTACTCCTTATGTCATCTTATTTTAGAGCATTTGCATGACACTGTGATTCATAAGAAATACATATTAGGGGTTTTTTTGGGGGGGGGGGTCACTTCTGGCACAAAGCCCCTAAAACCTTCAGAATTTTTAAAATGAAGACAGCAAAGTATCTTTTGTTATGTTAATGAGGTGACTTTCAGGAAAACACCTGAAAATGAGGGCTGGTTGATAGTGGAGCCAACCAGGTCTTTAGAGGATTGAAACTTTCAGTCCTATCCCATGGCCTCTGGGAGGGAGAGGAAGGGGTCTGGAGGTTGAATCAGTCACCAATGGACAATTATTTACTCACATCTTACCTGAGTATTGAAGCCCTCATAAAACCCAAAGGAACACATTTCAGTGACCTTTGCAACTGGTGAAAACATGGAAGGGTGGACAGAGTGGTACACTTGGAGGGGATGTGGAAGTTCAGTGCTTCTTCTCTGTATGTTGCCCTGGGCTTCTCTTCAACCTGCTTGTTCCTGATCCTTTTCCTTATCCTTTCCTTATCCTTTTATAGTGATCCTGTTCCTTATCCTTTTATAGTGAACTGGTGGTCTATTCAGTAACATGTTTCTCTGAGTTCTATGAGCCATTCCAGCAACTATTTGAACCCAAAGAAGGAATCATGGGAACCTCTGATGTATAGCTAGTTTGTCAGAAGTATAAGTAACAGCCTGGACATGTGACTGGTTTCTGAAATTCAAGGAAGACGTTCATTGGAATCTACCATCTATAGTTTGTCAGTCAGATACAGTGATAACCTGGGCTTCTGATTGCTGTCTGAAGAGGGGAGGGTCTTGTAGGGCTAAACCTTTAATGTGTAAGATCTGGTGCTATCTCCAGGCAGATAAGATCAGAATTGAGTTAAATTGTAGGACACCCAGATGTATCAGAGCATTGCTTACTTTATGTTCTGGTGGGAAAAGCCCCACCTCCACACACTTGAATTGGTGGCCAGAAACTTTTTAACCTGGCTTTGCATTATCCTTCTTTGTTGGGACCTGATGGCTGAATACTGGTTAACTGCCAACTTAATAAGGACCAACACCTCACGTTGGAGAAGGCAATGGCAACCCATTCCAATGTTCTTGCCTGGAGAATCCCATGGGCGGAGGAGCCTGGTGGGCTGCCGTCTATGAGGTTGCACAGAGTCGGACACGACTGAAGTGACTTAGCAGTAGCAGCACCTCATGTATACATTTTCATCCTGGCTGAGAGAGACATCTCCATTAACTTGATGGTTAACCACTGCCTCCTTCTTGAAACTTGATTCTTCTTGTTTCCATGATGCTGCATTCTCATGGTACACCACTCACTAGTAGGAGCATTTTTTTTTTAACATGTTTCTTTTCTTAAACATTGGTGATTCTTGGGGTTTGGGAAGTGTTACTCATGTCTTTTTCTAACGTGGCTTCTAATCCAATGGAGAAGTAGACACAGGATGCAGATAGAGATCAACATACTAGTTTTGCTACAGTAACGCTGAATTGAAGAGTACAACCTGGACCACAAATGGATGACTCAGTCTTTTGACAGAATTGGATGGGCTTTTTCACCCAGTTACAGGCAGTGAAGCAGGAAACCCTTAGGTCTCCCCAGTCAGGCCAGAGCCTGCTTCAGTAACTTCCTGCAGTAGAAATAAAATGAACCCACAAGGTAGGTCAACCAGTCTGAAGTTGAAGGGCCACACTTGTGCAAACACATTTTTCTGTTTTACCAATCTAATAAATCACTCTTCTTTCCTTAAAGGTCTGAGTGTTTGAAAATATGTTTTTTACTCTGTAGGCTATCCAGACTGATATGCAGATATCCTCCCAATATCTGATTAATTCTCCTCCTTGTTGCACAAATAAGTCATCAGTTCTTCATATGTTATTAATGATGTTGGTGACTGCCCTAGCCCTAACTCCTCATGTCTGCACCTAAGCCTTGGTTACTGTTCCCTTAGTTCTTGTATGCTTATTTAGTTCCCATTCAAGATTTTACAGGAAAAAATTAAAAAAAAANTTTGGCCATCTGATGTGAAGAACTGACTCATTTGAAAACAGCCTGATGCTGGGAAGGACTGAAGGTGGGAGAAGGGGACGGCAGAGGATGAGATAGTTGGATGGCATTACTGACTCGATGGACATGAGTTTGAGTAGATTCTGGGCATTGGTGATGGACAGGAAAGCCTGGCGTACTGCAGTCCATGGGATTGCAAAGAATCGGACACCACTGAGTGCCTGAAATGAACAGAACTGAACTGATTGAAGCCCTATCAAAGCCTATTGGGCCTCCCAGGTGGCACTAGTGGTAAAGAATCCACCTGCCAATACAGGATATGCAGGATATGCAGGAGCTCTGGGTCAGGAAGATCCCCTGGAGGTGGAAATGGCAACCCACTCCAGTTTTCTTGCCTGGAGAATCCCATGAACAGAAGATCCTGGTGGCCTACAGTCCACAGGGTTGTACAGAGTTGGACACGACTGAAGTAACTTAGCATGCATGATTTTTTTTTTTTTTTTTAGTTCAGAAAATAACTGTATGGGCTGTATAATGTTATTCTGTGCAGAGAAAGCTACTAATAATCAAATTTTACAAATGAAGTCACTGAGACTAAAAAAAATTGAGTAAATTGATTCCATACCTAATATTTTATTCTGAGAGACTGAATGTATCAATGGACAATGGCCAGACCATATATAAAAATTGATTTCTGATCTATTAATACAACCTGTAACAACTAGCCCAGAAAGCCAAGCCAATCTCTGCAGTAATGTAGACTAACAGAGACTTGCTCTCATATTTTATTCTAAAAGTTTTATGTCTTTAGCATTTATACTTATATCTATGATATATTTAGTTAATTTTGTGTGTGGTATTAGGAAGTATTTCTTTTTTTTTTTTTTTTGGCATGTGGATATCCAGCTTTGTTATTAGAATTTGTTGAAAAGAATATTTTCAACTTGCTGAAAATCAACTGACTGAAAAATTGAGCTTTTAAGTCTTCTGATCCATGAACATGAACTCTCTTTTCACTTATTTATGTTTTTATTAATTTCTCTCTGTAATGTTTCATAGTTTTCAGAGCATAAATTTTACATGTAACTTGTTAAATTTATTGCAAAGAATTTCATTTTTAATGCTGTTATTAATAGAAATTTTCTGGATTTCACTTTAAGGTTGTTTATTGCTAGATATAGAAATTCTGTCAATATTTGTATATGGATACTTTACCCTGTATGCTTGATAAGCTTGTTAATTCCAATTATGTTTTTATGGATCCTTTAAGATTTTTCATATAAACAATCATGTCATCAGTAAATAGAGATATCTTTACTTCTTCATTTCAAGTCTGGATGTTTTATCTTTCTTTTTCTTGTCTAATTTCCCTGGCTAGAACTTCTAGTAGAATGTTGATAGAAGTAACAAGAGTAGGCATCTTTGTTTTCTTCCTGGATGTAGTGTAAAACATTCAGTCTTTCAACACTAAATGTGACCTTAGTTCTGTATTTTTCACGGATTTTCTTTATCAGGTTCAGAAAATTTCCTTCTTTTCTGGTTGAATTTTTTTCTCTTTGCCTGTTTAATATCATGGAAGACTGTTCAGTTCAGTTCAGTCACTCTGTTGTGTCTGATTCTGTGACCCCATGAACCACAGCATGCCAGGTCTCCCTGTTCATCACCAACACCCAGAGTATACCCAAACTCATGTCCATTGAGTTGGTGATGCCATCCAACCATCTCATCCTCTGTTGTCCCCTTCTCCTCCTGCCCTCAATCTTTCCCAGCATCAGGGTCTTTTCAAATGAGTCAGCTCTTCGCATCAGGTGGCCAAAATATTGGAGTTTCAGCTTTAACATCTGTCCTTCCAATGAACACCCAGGACTGATCTCCTTTAGGATGGACTGGTTGGATCTCCTTGCAGTCCCAGGGACTCGCAAGAGTCTTCTTCAACACCACAGTTCAAAAGCATCAATTCTTTGGTGCTCAGCTTTCTTTATAGTCCAACTCTCACATCCATACGTAACTACTGGAAAAACCATACCCTTGGCTAGACAGACCTTTGATGACAAATTAATGTCTCTGCTTTTTAATATGCTGTCTAGGTTGGTCATAACTTTCCTTCCAAGGAAGAAGACTGTTAGATTTTGACAAATGCTTTTTCTGCATCTATGGAGATAATCATGCAATCTTTGTCCTTTGCTCATATGTATTATTACATAGACTAGTTTCTGGCTATTAAATAAACCTTACATTTATTGGATAAATTTCACTTGGTCATAGTATATAATCATTTACTTATAGTAAGAATATATTAATGTATAATAATTAAGCTATCTTGCATTATATGTTCATTCCCTTTTAAATAATCTGATGTTATTGAGGCTTATTTTAATTAAATTAATTTTTTTATTACAGACAGAGCTGAGTAAGGACAAATCACATTATTCTGTGTCATGTGTTTTTTAAAGCATTCTTTAGAGAGCAGAAGAGATTTTAAACCTAAAATAAAATTGAAACTCCTACTCGAAGGAAATACTTCTTACATTGTTAATATACTGCTGTGGATCATGAGCCTACAGATGATCAGGAGGAACATTCAAACAGAAAGAAGAAATAACTGAAAAGAGTGCTGGAGGAAATATCAGGTGTTGCTGAGTAACAAACTATGCCAAAACCCAGTGGTTTAAAACAAGTTAGTTATTATTTTTCATGACTTTGTAAGTCAACTTATCTGTGCTAAGGTTAGGTGGACAGCTTTGCCAGTCTTGGATGGGTTCACTGCAGTTGGCTGGCTACGTGGCTCTGCTCAATGCGTCTCTGGTTGTCCTCTTCCTATGACCAACAGATAGCGTCAATATGTTCTTCTGATGAGGAAAGAGATGTAGGAGAGAAATTGGGAATGTGCAAGGCCTCTTGAGGCCTAGGGTTGGATCAGGGCACTGCAACTTCTACTTCTCTCTTCTGGCCAAAGCAATTCGCATTGGTTGTGGAAATAAACTTTGCTTCAGTGGGAGGAATTCGAAACTCACAAAATAAAGTAAAGAATTAGGGTCAATCATGCAATCAATCTACCACACGGAATTAGGGAGGAAGTAAAGAGTTTTCCCAGTTTAGTTATTTCTGTCAAATGTAAACTGAGTTCTATTTTTGTTAGACTAGAAAAGAACAACCTTTTGAAAAATATACTAATTTTGTCTTGTTGAGGGAGTGTGTACAGTATAAAAAATGGAGGAACCTAGGATGGAATTCACCAGTCGTTTAAGTAAGCAATACTGGTCCTTACAATATGCGCTGTTTCATGATATGTGTGTGTGTATATATGTTAATTGCACAATCATGGCCAGTTCTTTGTGACCCCGTGGACTGTACCCACCTCTGTCCGTGGAATTCTCCAGGGAAGAATACTGGAGTAGCCATTCCCTTTTCCTAGGTATCTTCCTCACCCAAGGATCAAACCCAGGTCTCCCACAGTGCAGGCAGATTCTGTACCATTTGAGCCANTCACATAATAAAGTAAAGAATTAGGGTCAATCATGCAATCAATCTACCACACGGAATTAGGGAGGAAGTAAAGAGTTTTCCCAGTTTAGTTATTTCTGTCAAATGTAAACTGAGTTCTATTTTTGTTAGACTAGAAAAGAACAACCTTTTGAAAAATATACTAATTTTGTCTTGTTGAGGGAGTGTGTACAGTATAAAAAATGGAGGAACCTAGGATGGAATTCACCAGTCGTTTAAGTAAGCAATACTGGTCCTTACAATATGCGCTGTTTCATGATATGTGTGTGTGTATATATGTTAATTGCACAATCATGGCCAGTTCTTTGTGACCCCGTGGACTGTACCCACCTCTGTCCGTGGAATTCTCCAGGGAAGAATACTGGAGTAGCCATTCCCTTTTCCTAGGTATCTTCCTCACCCAAGGATCAAACCCAGGTCTCCCACAGTGCAGGCAGATTCTGTACCATTTGAGCCACCAGGGAAGTGCCACCTGCCACGTCCTCTCACCCCTACCCCCAACTTTCATGATAACAGTGCTTATTCTGTCCTTTCTTATTTGCCTCTCTCTTGTGTGGATATAGAGAAAATGATTCTAGAAAGCAGGTAACTAAGCATTTCTAGTTCTTGGGAGGTTTAATCTTTACTTTTCTCAGGAATGTGAAGCATCAGCAGGTTTTGTTTGTCTTTAAAATGAGGATTCTAGCGAAGCTGACTTGTTACTCCACAAATATCTTAAAAGTGTGGAACTTTCCCTCTGGAATTATTATATGTGAATGGATTCCTACATTTTACAATGGAAAAGCATGAAATCATAGCCGGCTTGGCTACTGCTATTATTCATTTAGCAGCTTTTATTCTTTTAACAGTTAAACTTCCATTATGTTTTACTATTTGTTACATACCATTTTTGTGTGTTTTATGCATTTTGCAGTTAACTGTTTGAAAGAACGTTTAGTCCTTGAAAGTAAGAGTGATTTACCATTCTCATGCTTTTGTCTTTTACCAATGCCATGTGTAATTTTAATGATAATAATAAGTTCTGCTATTAAAAAAGCCTAATAACACACTTTATTTTTCTTGCTACCTATAGCAAGTCCTAATGTTTCAAATGTTGGGGCATGTGCTTGGGAATGTATTGATGTTCAACATATATACCTACAAATATTAGATGCTGCGTCAAACAAACTGAACAGGTGAAAAGGAATAGAAAGCTCTGGCACTCAGTACACAGATTTTTGGACACATATACAAACAAAAGGCTAAGTTGAAAACAGTAAATGCTAAGTTTTGCAGAAAATGTATGCAATTTTGAAAGAGTTCTTTTTTATTTATCAGAAGTTTTATTTATTATTCATAGTGAAAAACAGACAATTTTAAAACCACATTAATTCCGGTATTAGGAGTTTATTTACTTGAAGAATATATGTTTCTATGCATTTGTAACAATGATTTGCAAAATTATGTGAAGTGATATTTTCTTCTATTTGATTTATTTCTATGTTTATATATATGATTTTAAGATAATGAGAATATTGTACATTGAAAGGAAACAGTTAAAATGTATGGAATGTATACTTCAAAATACATGTTGTCCATCAGGTCATCAAAAGAAGTTGTTGCTGTTCAGTCACTCAACTGTGTCCNTTCGGCATTGGGAGATCATGTACACCTGTGGCTGATTCATGTCAATGTATGGCAAAACCAATACAGTATTGTAAAGTAGAATAAAGTATTTAAAAAAATAAAAAAAATAAAATAAAATGAGGTCTTTAAAATCATCTTTATAATGATGCAAACATAGTAGAATTGAATGAACTAAAAAATAATATACTTAAAACAGGAGCTAGGGCATAGTAAGTGCTATAAACATTATAGTTACATGCTGACCTGTAGAACTTCTGCATTTGAACATCTAGAAACCTCTATTTATACCTCTGCAGCAGTATTTATCTTTGTTTCAAAGTAGTGCTTTGATTTATATTAGAGCTATTCTTGTTCTTGCCTTATTTTTTCCACTAGATTAAATGAAGTTCCTGAGGGCAGGAATTGTTTCATTCAGTTTTGATTCCCTAAGCACTTAGGCCTGCTTCACAGTAGCTGCTTAAAAGTATTTACTGAATAGTGTTGAAAAGTCAAAAGTACATGTAAATTGTATAACATACAATGAAATTAATTTCTGTATGTGTTGTAGAAATTCATATCATTACATTCTTTATAGAATGGTGTCATAGATAGAGACTGAGTTTTGGAATTAGATAGTCATGAATTCAGTTTTCATTCTTCTACTGTCTTTGCAAAAGAGACTTTACTTTCCTTAACCTCAGTTATAAAACTCAGGAAATAATAAATACTTTACAGAGCTATTCTGAGGGNTGTCATAGATAGAGACTGAGTTTTGGAATTAGATAGTCATGAATTCAGTTTTCATTCTTCTACTGTCTTTGCAAAAGAGACTTTACTTTCCTTAACTTCAGTTATAAAACTCAGGAAATAATAAATACTTTACAGAGCTATTCTGAGGGTTGGAGATAATATATTTAAAGCTTCTAGCATGATAGTAGTAGTCACAATATATGGGTAGCTATTATTTTATTTTTTGGCTTTACAAACTTTGAAGTTTATTTTGTATTAGAATAGCCTATTTACACATAAAATAGAAAAAAATTCCACTGATGGAATCCAAATACATGACTTCAATGAAAAGTAAATCTCAAAAACTTTTAAGTCAGCCAAAGTGAATACTTCAAAAGAAATGAAGCAAAATGGCAGCCAGGAGATGGTTCCATCTGTTTATCTGAGAGGGCTTATATCCTGAAGCCAATCTGAAGGCTTTCTCTATTTAAAACACATGGTTTTAATAGACTGAACTCTATGGTTCAAAAGGAATCAAGATCTCCTCCAGGGATTAGGGTGGTGGGGAAGACAAATGGAAGCTTTCAACTAGTATGAACTAGTATGAAGAAATAATCTCTCCGTTAAGTCACTGTTAAGTGACTGTTTTAGGCTAGAACAGCAACACAGCCTGCAGAGAAACACAGAATTATCAGTGACCAGAAGGAACCCACACTACCAAGAGTGCCTTACAGAAGGATGATGTAATAATTAGGAAGATCTCTAGCATCCAATGACAAGTGGAAGACCCAGGTTACTTATTATAAACTGAACATTAATAAAGAGCTTATTAATAAAAATTTGCCAATATATGGTTTTTCATAATAGCTGATATCACATCCTTAAGTTTCCATATGGGCTATTGAAAGGGCATTCTTTTCAAGTCATGAATCAAGGGGTATGAATAATGACTGATTAAACCATTATATATTCTAATAATAGCATCATTGCATATATGGTTATAAAACGGCTTAACTAAGAGTTTTCTGAGAATTTATTGCACAAAATTGTAATGCATGCTTGATTTGCATGTAATAGTTAATTCTCATCCAAGAAACCTTGGCATAAGCTTTATCCCATTGGTATTACTCAGTGATTTTTTTCTTTTAGTTGAAAGGAAGAGGAGGAAGCCAGCTGCAGCTTTGACACTTATAATTGTACCCCATATAATAGCAATAGTTATGTGTGAGCTGTTTAATTTGAAAGTACCATCAGCCATGCAAATTTCAGATCAACTAAAAGTAAAGGGAGAAAAATGTCTGTCAAATGGAAAAGGGTTTAATTATTACGATTAAAGAAAGGAAATTATTTCTAATATTCTGTGAAAGTATAGATAGGAAGTAATGCAAAAAATTGAAACATATAAAGTTAAAAGGTTACTTAAGTACTATTGGATTCATTTTCACTTAGCATTTCAGAAAGATCTGGTAACACTCTTGGTGGTGTGTGTTCAGTTCAGTTCAGTTCAGTTCAGTTGCTCAGTCATGTCCAACTGTTTGCGATGAATCGCAGCACGCCAGGCCTCCCTGTCCATCACCAACTCCTGGAGTTCACTCAGACTCACATCCATCGAGTCAGTGATGCCGTCCAGCTATCTCATCCTCAGTCGTCCCCTTCTCCTCCTGCCCCCCAATCCCTCCCAGCATCAAAGTCTTTTCCAATGAGTTAACTCTTCTTATGAGGTGGCCAAAGTATTGGAGTTTCAGCTTTAGCATCAGTCCTTCCAATGAACATCCAGGACTGATCTCCTTTAGGATGGACAGGTTGGATTGCCTTGCAGTCCAAGGTACTCTCAAGAGTCTTCTCCAACACCACAGTTCAAAAGCATCAATTCTTTGGCACTCAGCTTTCCTCACAGTCCAACTCTCATATCCATACATGACCACTGGAAAAACCACAGCCTTGACTAGACGGACCTTAGTCGGCAAAGTAATGTCTCTGCTTTTGAATATGCTATCTAGGTTGGGGTGCTGTGTGTAGCAACTCTCAATGAAAAATTTAAAATTTGTTTGGAAAAATACCAGTTGTCATGATGTGACTCAACCTCAAATGGCTGTGGACCATAAGGTTCTGAAGTTGGCTCAGCCTACACTGGTGTGAGAGTGATTACTGAGGACATTCCATTGTGCTCTGGGGGTTGGAAAGTGGTAGTAGCATGCATCTGTGAATCAAGTTTATATGTTCTGGTATGCAATCTTTTGTTTCCTTGCTCAGAAAGATAATTCTATTCTTCTAATTTTATAAGTGCATTTAGTTTGGCTAAAATTATTACATGTATCTGTAATATTCTTACAGGAAATCAGATCATAAAAAATAATAATAATAATGAAATCTGAGAGCTAACTTTGGAAAAACCAAATCTAGACCGACTAAGGTCCGTCTAGTCAAGGCTATGGTTTTTCCAGTGGTACAAGTACATGGCTCATTCAAGGTCACTGAGCTCCTTAGCATGAAAGTTGGGTCACTGAGCTCCTTAGCATGAGAGGATTTGGTTGCAGCCTCCTAAGCCTTTCTTTTCCTCTTTGCTACATGAACACTGAAATCCTTTCTAGCTCTCAAATACCACAGCTCCCAAAGTAAATGTCTCCGTTGTCTTATTTCTTCAAAATTTTATTTTGGAGGGAAATTGTTTTGAAAGAAATTTTACTTAGACTGTATTTACTATAAAATAACACTTCAGTTTCTATAACTTAGGAAATAGATAGAAAGTCTGGTTATTAATTTTGGAACATAGAATGTGCAACAAACCAGTGTCCTGTATTTAGAATACCATAGCTAATCACATAATTCAGCATAACCAAGGAAATCACTTTATTGGTGCTACCAATATCTAGGTGAAACTAAACTGAAGAAAACTCTAAATAATTTTTCTTAGAAACATGATGGTTTAGGAATATTCATTCTGGTTCTACAAAGACTTTGTTTCTTTTGAAAATCATTTCCTGATAGCTCAGTTGGTAAAGAATTCACCTGCAATGTAGGAGACCTGGGTGTGATACCTGGGTTGCGAAGATCCCCTGGAGAAGTAAAA
>SJYW01046125.1:0-29066 GCA_006410735.1 Raphicerus campestris | reverse complement strand
CAACACCACAGTTCAAAAGCATCAATTCTTTGGCACTCAGCTTTCCTCACAGTCCAACTCTCACATCCATACATGACCACTGGAAAAACCATAGCCTTGACTAGACGGACCTTAGTCGGCAAAGTAATGTCTCTGCTTTTGAATATGCTATCTAGGTTGGGGTGCTGTGTGTAGCAACTCTCAATGAAAAATTTAAAATTTGTTTGGAAAAATACCAGTTGTCATGATGTGACTCAACCTCAAATGGCTGTGGACCATAAGGTTCTGAAGTTGGCTCAGCCTACACTGGTGTGAGAGTGATTACTGAGGACATTCCATTGTGCTCTGGGGGTTGGAAAGTGGTAGTAGCATGCATCTGTGAATCAAGTTTATATGTTCTGGTATGCAATCTTTTGTTTCCTTGCTCAGAAAGATAATTCTATTCTTCTAATTTTATAAGTGCATTTAGTTGGGCTAAAATTATTACATGTATCTGTAATATTCTTACAGGAAATCAGATCATAAAAATAATAATAATAATGAAATCTGAGAGCTAACTTTGGAAAAACCAAATCTAGACCGACTAAGGTCCATCCAGTCAAGGCTATGGTTTTTCCAGTGGTACAAGTACATGGCTCATTCAAGGTCACTGAGCTCCTTAGCATGAAAGTTGGGTCACTGAGCTCCTTAGCATGAGAGGATTTGGTTGCAGCCTCCTAAGCCTTTCTTTTCCTCTTTGCTACATGAACACTGAAATCCTTTCTAGCTCTCAAATACCACAGCTCCCAAAGTAAATGTCTCCGTTGTCTTATTTCTTCAAAATTTTATTTTGGAGGGAAATTGTTTTGAAAGAAATTTTACTTAGACTGTATTTACTATAAAATAACACTTCAGTTTCTATAACTTAGGAAATAGAAAGTCTGGTTATTAATTTTGGAACATAGAATGTGCAACAAACCAGTGTCCTGTATTTAGAATACCATAGCTAATCACATAATTCAGCATAACCAAGGAAATCACTTTATTGGTGCTACCAATATCTAGGTGAAACTAAACTGAAGAAAACTCTAAATAATTTTTCTTAGAAACATGATGGTTTAGGAATATTCATTCTGGTTCTACAAAGACTTTGTTTCTTTTGAAAATCATTTCCTGATAGCTCAGTTGGTAAAGAATCCACCTGCAATGTAGGAGACCTGGGTGTGATACCTGGGTTGCGAAGATCCCCTGGAGAAGTAAAAGGCTACCCATTCCAGTATTCTAGCCTGGAGAATTCCATGGTCTGTATAGTCCATGGGGTCGCAAAGAGTTAGACATGACTGAGTGACTTTCACTTTCTAAACTCTAAGGGGTGTAGTTTCTTCATTTGTAAATGGAATCTCACATTACTTGACTTTAATCTCAAGGTAAAACAAAACACTCCCCTGCCCCCCACCCCACTCCCACAACCCCCAACCTCAAAAAACCAAAACAACAGATTTCAGTTTATCAGGATTTATTAGCAGGGTTTTTGCTTTTGGGATGATGGAGACATACTTTCCCCTATTTCTCCTACTAAGTACAACTAAAACTCCTACATGTTATAAATAAAACAAGCTCTTGCACATTACAAATAAAACAAACCTAAGAAGATTCTGATGGATGGAAAGAAGAAGCCAGACAACCTTGGACATCAAGACCTAAGAAAGGACACATTAGTGAATTTCCTAAATTTTCTTTTTGCCTCATCTCAGATTTGGAGCAGAAGCCGGCAATCCAATAATGCCAGTCAATGGCTGCAGATAAACACAGCTCCAACCAGCACGTTCTTTCTCTAGTCAAAGAATCAGGAAAGAGACTGCCAATCGAGAATAAGGCTTGTGGAGAGTATAGCTCTCTTCTATCCATGCACCACAAAAGACCTCTGGTTCTTCCCCCTATGTATGCCAGCAAAAGTTGAATGAATTAGACTTTCAGCCTAATGAGGCTATCATGAAGCATGACCAAGAATCAGAAAAGGCCAAGTAAGGAGCAGGGACTTTCATCTTTACTGGCTGATAATGGGTCCACCCATTGTGATGACAGTGGATCCCCTGTGGTGAACCTACTCCATCTCCACCCAGCAGTTAAGGAGGCACCCTTCACCCTCTCCCTGGGGTGTCAGAGGAGGCCTAGCAGAGACTCAGAACTTCTATAGTCACTCGTTCAGCACTAACAAGGCCACCCCCACCTAAGAGTCAGTGGAGGCCAAATCCCACCCCTGCCCAGCAGTAAGGAAGAGCACCACCAGCACCACCATTGTTGGATATCAACAGGGACCAAGTGGGGAATTTGAGCTTCTATGTCCTTCTGGCCTGTGATGAGGTGGGACCACCCTCCCATGCTAGAGTACTATCAAAAAAGGTCATTTAAAATAGGTTTAAAATAAAAAAAAATTTTTTTTTACAGGAAAAAACCAAAGAGTAAAATTAAAAATATAAAAAAAATTTTTTGAAGTGGCTTTGCTTTTCATAATTTAAAACCTTTCTTCTCAAAGACACTTTCAGGCTCAAGTGTTTTCACTATCAAATTAAACCAATTATTTAAAGAAATAACATCAAAGCACAGATCTGGAAGGAATGTTTATAATATCTCTTTTCAGAGGTAATGACTTTTAATTTTTTGACTATTTTCATCATATCTACTTTTAAAATACAAAATTGGAATTATACCACATGTATTCTTGTTTCATTTTTTCATTAGTGTTGACGGGCAAATAATTTCCTCCTTCTCTAAATGTACTTGTAGATTGTAATTTAACTGATTGTATAGATTTTATTGAATAGATATACCATAATTGATGTAATTAATTTCTTATTGTTAGGTAAGTGGATTTTTTTCTCATTACATTGTAATTCATGGCAAATAGAAGGGGAAAAGTAGAAGCAGTGAGATTTGATTTGGGTGCTCCAAAATCGCTGCCAATGGTGATTAAAGCCATGAAATAAAAGAGATACTTGCTCCTTGGAGGGAAAGCTATGACAAACCTAGACAGCATATTAAAAAGCAGAGACATTGCTAACAAAGGTCCGTGTAGTCAGAGCTATGATTTTTCCAGTAGTCATGTATGGATGTGAGAATTGGACCATAAGGAAGGCTGAGCACTGAAGAACTGATGCTTTCAAACTGTGGTGCTGGAGAAGACTCTTGAGAATCCTTTGGTCAGCAAGGAAACCAAAACAGTCAATCCTAAAGGAAATCAATCCTAAATATTCATTTGAAGGACTATTGCTGAAGCTGAAGCTCCAATACTTTGACCACCTGATGCAAAGAGCTGATTAGAAAAGACCCAGATGCTGGGAAAGATTGAAAGCCAAAGGAGAAGCAGGCAGCAGAGGATAAGATGGTGAGACAGTATCATGGACTCAATGGACATGAATTTGAATAAGCTCTGGGAGACAGTGGAAGACAGAGGAGCCTGGCTCCTCTGTAGTGCTATAACCATGGGGTTGCAAAGAATCAGACACGACTTAGTGACTGAAAACTAACAATAAAATATGGTTATTCATATTCCAAAATGTAAGAGTTAATAAGAAGGAGGCTTGATCTAAGCCTGATTTATGTCTCTTAAAACTGAAATTTCATCTTTTCCGGTGTTCCAGTTCACTCCGATTATGGTACTTTTATTTTCATCAGAATGTAACTCTGAATACAAATGGAAAGAAATTAGTTTTAGCTCTGCTCTCCCTCACTTCTTTCTTTCCCTCTCATCTCCCTCTGTCTCTCCTTTCAGAAATGTTTAAATGCAAATAATTGATTTCTGTTGTCAAAAATCTCAAACGAAGAAAGAGGAGGAGATAGAATTTTGGTTGTCACAGTAACTCATCTTGGAATCAGGAAATAGTACTTGAGTTTTTTGTCTTCAACTATAAAGTGAAAAAATTGAGTTAGTAGTTGTCTAAGGTTATTCCCTTTTGCTAAATTCTTATGTTTTCCTTTCTTCAGACTATCATAATGTTACTAAAGTCATGCATTCATAATTTTTCCATTTTTTCCTGTTCTTTAGCATGATTTTTCAGGGGTTTATTGTTTATCTTTGTTTTATTATTACTTTAAAATTTTCTGGCATTATTGTTTGGTGTGTAAAGAATATATGTATGTGTATGTTAGTCGCTCAGTATATAATATTTTATAAATGGTATTTATTTATTTATTTATTTATATGCTTCCCAGGTGGCTCAGTGGTAAAGAATGTTGATGATGATGATGCTAAGTCAATTCAGTTGTGTCTGACTTGTTGCGACCCTATGGACTGTAGCCCACCAGACTTCTGTGTCCATAGGATTCTCCAGGCAAGAATACTGGAGTGGGTTGCCATTTGCTTCTCCAAAAGAGAACACGGGGGGATACATTTTTCTCTTGCCATAAGAGTTCTCTGAGTAGCCTTGACTACTCAGAAGGGAAGGAAAGCATCTTGACCTGGAGAGTTTGGTCATTATCTTATCACATTAGGAGTCGATAACATAAAATTTTCTTACATATGTCCATATGGCTTGTCACTGTTTGAAGGTCTGACATCAAGGACATCCTGAGGGACTGAGTGTCAAGATAAAGAACACAGTACCCAGCACCTGGGGAGTCAGTTCACATTCACCCTGACCTCCCTGGAGTGGGGTGATTTAATACTTTATAGTGGATCACAAAGTCCTGTGTAGTTTATGTCTGATCAGAATAGTTACAAATACATTTCTTCACTGTTTGCTTTGTTTTCTTTAGATAAACAACATTGGAAATCCATATATAAAAAAGAAATGAAGTTGTTTCCTTTTATACTATGGTTAGAAAACTTGTGGTAACTCCAAGTCATGGAACAAGACTAAACACTCACAAGATTACTCCAAACACAGGGTTTTCCTTACAAACAGGGGGAGTAGATGTACTTCAAAGATATTGTCTACAAAACAGATGTTGAGAATTTCCTTTCTAAAAGTATCTTCCTCAGAGTCCAGCTGGGGTGTTCAAATTTCCCTTGTTTGGGTTTAAGGCATTATTACTCTTTGTGTGCCCCATAAAAGTGTGTGTCCCAGAGGGTTGTAATTTGATATGAATTTGTTTTTAGATTTACTGTGTTAGCATGAAGAACTGGATCCCATGGATCCAGTAAGCTAAGTAAACTAAGCTAAGTAATAGCTGAGTTCAATTTAAGATTCCTTAAACATAGTTAAAGTCTTTATTTTGTTGGAGTTGGAGCATAGCATACCTCAGAAGAAGAAGAGAGATCAGAGCAGCAGGTAGTATCCAAAAATATTGAATTTCCACAAGGAGGAAGAGTAGTGTAGGCCTAAGGGTTAGCAGAAAGTTAAATCAGATAATGTATATGAATTTTTTTTAGCCCAGAGCTTGATTCAAAGTATATCCTCAACAGTAAATAGAAGAGGTACTTTTATTTTTTAAAAAAAGAACAATAAAATCTAGAGAAACTGAGAAAAACATTACAATCACTACAATTTCCCTTGCAGACTGATGCTGGGCCACAAAAGAGAACAGTACAGGCTTGGTTCTTGCCTTCAGGGAACTAAACTTGGGTAGATGGGCAACTAAGTACAAATTATGAGAGAGTGTTTGGTAAATGCTGTGCTGGAGAAAGGTCAGAGAGGGTATCTGAAGAGTATATAGAGTTTTCTAGAGAAGGTGATTTTGTCTTCTTGACATGAATGAGGAATGGGGGGTGTGGGGAAAAGAGAAGAGTTTCAAACAGAGGAAACACATACATGAAAATCCAGAATGAAGACTGGGAAGGAAGGACATGTGCTAAGAGCTGAAAAGAATGTTATTATTGGAAGGTAGAGTCCTAGTGGGTCACTGTTTTGAAATGATGCTGAAGAGGTTGATGGAAGAAGGTAAAGTGGAAAGTGGTGGGCATAAAAGATGTAGTTATAGCTGTTTGAAGCTGCGACTAGCTCCTCCAAAGTGAGAAAATCATTAGTCAGCAGCGCAAATCTGCTAATTGCTTTTGGAGCATCGATGCTACAGCCAACTTTGATGAGTTTGGGAGAAAACTGAACATTCTTATGACCACTTTCATGCTCTGAATCAAATACAATTGGAATGCTGCTGCTTCTCTCCTTACAGTCTTCTCTTTCCTTCAGAAGGATCAGAGTGGTCAAAGGTCACTTACATTTCCTGATGTCTACCACTGTGTGGCATATATGATGGAAAAATTTTAATCTCCTGAGACTTGTGATGTCTTCAAAGGAACCACTGATGCACAGGTGGATATTTTTTTTCACACACATGTGGTTTTTTTTTGGGGGCGGGGGGGGCTTCCTTGGTGGCTCAGACGGTAAACTGTCTGTCTGCAATGCAGGAGACCTAGGTTCAATCCCTGGGTTGGGAAGATCCCCTGGAGAAGGAAATGGCAGCCCACTCCAGTATTCTTGCCTGGAAAATCCCATGGATGGTGGAGCACGGTAGGCTACTGTCCATGGGGTCGCAAAAAGAGTCGGACTACTGAGAGACTTCACTTCACTTCATTTCACTTCACTTCATTTCACCACTGTGTGGCACCACAAAGAACAAGCAAGGGCCACTGGGCATAGACGAGAAAAAAGCTGAATAAACAGGGAGTTCAAAATTTAAAAAAAAATAAGTATACAGGACAAGTAAATAATGCAATTCATGTCACATCCACTCCCACTCTCTTCCCAGATAACTAGTGTTAACAGATTGGTGTATGTCCTTTTCTACCTTTTGCTAAGGCCAAATACAAGAAAAGCTTGAAGTGAAGTTGTGAAGTTGCGACCCCATGGACTGTAGCCTAACAGGCTCCTCCACTCATGGGATTTTCCAGGCAAGAATACTGGAGTGGGTTGCCATTTCCTCTCCAGGAGATCTTCCCAACCCAGGATTGAACCCAGGTCTCCCATGTTGTAGGCAGACGCTTTACCATCTGAGCCACCAGGGAAGTCCAAGTAAAGCTGTACATACATACAAAGATATTCCCTTGTTTTTAAAAGGGGCTGTACTTCACACATTACTTTGAAACTTGCATTCTTATTTAATAATATATTATGGACAACATTCCAGTTTTAGAAACATAAATTATTAATCGAATCTTTAATGCTGCATACTCAGTTCAGTTCAGTTACTCAGTTGTGTCTGACTCTTTGTGACCCCATGAACCGCAGCATGCCAGGCCTCCCTGTCCATTACATTCTGTAGTATATTGTGCTGTAATTTAACCAACTGCTCCACTCTTGAGGGGGCTACAGAATGTTCTTAGGTCACACTGTAAACATGCTATAATAAATGTGCATATATATTTGCCAGTTCTTACAGATGTTTTCTATGGGTTGTCATAGTGGATGCCAAAAAGTGAGTTGAATGAATCAACGTGTGAATATGACTCTGTATTTTCTTTTTTGAAGATACCAAATGCTTTCTTTTTTTTCCCTGAATCCTTGAAAGCAACCAATTCTCAAATTTTGGGTAGAGAGAGTGGTGATTCTTAGCTTTAATGCTCTTTTTATCAAGGCCATCACCATTGAAACTTGTTGGTCTCAGGAAACTTAACACTACCAAATATGATTGAGAACCCCAGAGAGCTTTTTCAGTAATAGATGTAGTCTCTAGCAATATTTACCATACAAGCAATTAAAACTGAGAACTTTAAACATTTATGATTTCCTTCAAAAATAGCAATAAGAAATGCATCATATATTAATACATAAATATTTTATGGAAATTATTGGAAAGAAAAGCATTGGTTTTCTTTTTTGCCCATTTTGTTAATATCCAGCTTAATAGAAGACAGCTGGATTCTGATATCTGCTTCTGGATTCTAGTAAGTTGTTTTGGTTGAATGATACAAAGAATACTGTGACTCACAAATATGTAGTTGGAAACAGGAGTATTTTAATAGAATTTTCAGTTAATTGTGGATATTCTTCTTTGATACTATATAACACTTGACAAGAGGTAGTTTCATAAAGATTATATGCAATTTGGAATATAAAACCATATCAATAAATGTATATTCTTAATACATTACAGTTCATTGTCCTATCTTGCTTCTTGAATGAATCTTTTTTTTTCATATATTGATCATTTAAAACATATTGATTCTGTGAATTGTATAGGGTTTTCAAATGCAGTTGTTAACTTCACCAGCAATCTAATCTTTCAGTATTAGGAAAATATGAGGACCTTAGTGGTAAATATTAGTTTTCTAAAATCCTAATTTCCACTTTAAGTCTCAAAGGTTATCATTGGAAACATTGTTAATTATTTTCCTTGAAGTGATAGGTTTACTTCATTTTGAATAAAGTATTTCTGGCTCAGCTGGTAAAGAATACACCTGCAATGTAGGAGACCTGGGTTTGATCTCTGGATTGGGAAGATCCTCTGAAGAAGGGAAAGGCTACCCACTCCAGTACTCTGGCCTGGAGAATTCCATGGACTGTATGGTCTATGGGGTTGCAAAGAGTTGGACACGACTGAGAGACTTTNTTATTGAATAGATATACCATAATTGATGTAATTAATTTCTTATTGTTAGGTAAGTGGATTTTTTTCTCATTACATTGTAATTCATGGCAAATAGAAGGGGAAAAGTAGAAGCAGTGAGATTTGATTTGGGTGCTCCAAAATCGCTGCCAATGGTGATTAAAGCCATGAAATAAAAGAGATACTTGCTCCTTGGAGGGAAAGCTATGACAAACCTAGACAGCATATTAAAAAGCAGAGACATTGCTAACAAAGGTCCGTGTAGTCAGAGCTATGATTTTTCCAGTAGTCATGTATGGATGTGAGAATTGGACCATAAGGAAGGCTGAGCACTGAAGAACTGATGCTTTCAAACTGTGGTGCTGGAGAAGACTCTTGAGAATCCTTTGGTCAGCAAGGAAACCAAAACAGTCAATCCTAAAGGAAATCAATCCTAAATATTCACTTGAAGGACTATTGCTGAAGCTGAAGCTCCAATACTTTGACCACCTGATGCAAAGAGCTGATTAGAAAAGACCCAGATGCTGGGAAAGATTGAAAGCCAAAGGAGAAGCAGGCAGCAGAGGATAAGATGGTGAGACAGTATCATGGACTCAATGGACATGAATTTGAATAAGCTCTGGGAGACAGTGGAAGACAGAGGAGCCTGGCTCCTCTGTAGTGCTATAACCATGGGGTTGCAAAGAATCAGACATGACTTAGTGACTGAAAACTAACAATAAAATATGGTTATTCATATTCCAAAATGTAAGAGTTAATAAGAAGGAGGCTTGATCTAAGCCTGATTTATGTCTCTTAAAACTGAAATTTCATCTTTTCCAGTGTTCCAGTTCACTTCGATTATGGTACTTTTATTTTCATCAGAATGTAACTCTGAATACAAATGGAAAGAAATTAGTTTTAGCTCTGCTCTCCCTCACTTCTTTCTTTCCCTCTCATCTCCCTCTGTCTCTCCTTTCAGAAATGTTTAAATGCAAATAATTGATTTCTGTTGTCAAAAATCTCAAACGAAGAAAGAGGAGGAGATAGAATTTTGGTTGTCACAGTAACTCATCTTGGAATCAGGAAATAGTACTTGAGTTTTTTGTCTTCAACTATAAAGTGAAAAAATTGAGTTAGTAGTTGTCTAAGGTTATTCCCTTTTGCTAAATTCTTATGTTTTCCTTTCTTCAGACTATCATAATGTTACTAAAGTCATGCATTCATAATTTTTCCATTTTTTCCTGTTCTTTAGCATGATTTTTCAGGGGTTTATTGTTTATCTTTGTTTTATTATTACTTTAAATTTTTCTGGCGTTATTGTTTGGTGTGTAAAGAACATATGTGTGTGTATGTTAGCCGCTCAGTATATAATGATATTTTATAAATGGTATTTATTTATTTATTTATTTATATGCTTCCCAGGTGGCTCAGTGGTAAAGAATGTTGATGATGATGATGCTAAGTCAATTCAGTTGTGTCTGACTTGTTGCGACCCTATGGACTGTAGCCCACCAGACTTCTGTGTCCATAGGATTCTCCAGGCAAGAATACTGGAGTGGGTTGCCATTTGCTTCTCCAAAAGAGAACACGGGGGGATACATTTTTCTCTTGCCATAAGAGTTCTCTGAGTAGCCTTGACTACTCAGAAGGGAAGGAAAGCATCTTGACCTGGAGAGTTTGGTCATTATCTTATCACATTAGGAGTCGATAACATAAAATTTTCTTACATATGTCCATATGGCTTGTCACTGTTTGAAGGTCTGACATCAAGGACATCCTGAGGGACTGAGTGTCAAGATAAAGAACACAGTACCCAGCACCTGGGGAGTCAGTTCACATTCACCCTGACCTCCCTGGAGTGGGGTGATTTAATACTTTATAGTGGACCACAAAGTCCTGTGTAGTTTATGTCTGATCAGAATAGTTACAAATACATTTCTTCACTGTTTGCTTTGTTTTCTTTAGATAAACAACATTGGAAATCCATATATAAAAAAGAAATGAAGTTGTTTCCTTTTATACTATGGTTAGAAAACTTGTGGTAACTCCAAGTCATGGAACAAGACTAAACACTCACAAGATTACTCCAAACACAGGGTTTTCCTTACAAACAGGGGGAGTAGATGTACTTCAAAGATATTGTCTACAAAACAGATGTTGAGAATTTCCTTTCTAAAAGTATCTTCCTCAGAGTCTAGCTGGGGTGTTCAAATTTCCCTTGTTTGGGTTTAAGGCATTATTACTCTTTATGTGCCCCATAAAAGTGTGTGTCCCAGAGGGTTATAATTTGATATGAATTTGTTTTTAGATTTACTGTGTTAGCATGAAGAACTGGATCCCATGGATCCAGTAAGCTAAGTAAACTAAGCTAAGTAATAGCTGAGTTCAATTTAAGATTCCTTAAACATAGTTAAAGTCTTTATTTTGTTGGAGTTGGAGCATAGCATACCTCAGAAGAAGAAGAGAGATCAGAGCAGCAGGTAGTATCCAAAAATATTGAATTTCCACAAGGAGGAAGAGTAGTGTAGGCCTAAGGGTTAGCAGAAAGTTAAATCAGATAATGTATATGAATTTTTTTTAGCCCAGAGCTTGATTCAAAGTATATCCTCAACAGTAAATAGAAGAGGTACTTTTATTTTTTAAAAAAAGAACAATAAAATCTAGAGAAACTGAGAAAAACATTACAATCACTACAATTTCCCTTGCAGACTGATGCTGGGCCACAAAAGAGAACAGTACAGGCTTGGTTCTTGCCTTCAGGGAACTAAACTTGGGTAGATGGGCAACTAAGTACAAATTATGAGAGAGTGTTTGGTAAATGCTGTGCTGGAGAAAGGTCAGAGAGGGTATCTGAAGAGTATATAGAGTTTTCTAGAGAAGGTGATTTTGTCTTCTTGACATGAATGAGGAATGGGGGGTGTGGGGAAAAGAGAAGAGTTTCAAACAGAGGAAACACATACATGAAAATCCAGAATGAAGACTGGGAAGGAAGGACATGTGCTAAGAGCTGAAAAGAATGTTATTATTGGAAGGTAGAGTCCTAGTGGGTCACTGTTTTGAAATGATGCTGAAGAGGTTGATGGAAGAAGGTAAAGTGGAAAGTGGTGGGCATAAAAGATGTAGTTATAGCTGTTTGAAGCTGCGACTAGCTCCTCCAAAGTGAGAAAATCATTAGTCAGCAGCGCAAATCTGCTAATTGCTTTTGGAGCATCGATGCTACAGCCAACTTTGATGAGTTTGGGAGAAAACTGAACATTCTTATGACCACTTTCATGCTCTGAATCAAATACAATTGGAATGCTGCTGCTTCTCTCCTTACAGTCTTCTCTTTCCTTCAGAAGGATCAGAGTGGTCAAAGGTCACTTACATTTCCTGATGTCTACCACTGTGTGGCACATATGATGGAAAAATTTTAATCTCCTGAGACTTGTGATGTCTTCAAAGGAACCACTGATGCACATGTGGATTTTTTTTTTCACACACATGTGGATTTTTTTTTGGGGGGGGGGTGCTTCCTTGGTGGCTCAGACGGTAAACTCTCTGTCTGCAATGCAGGAGACCCAGGTTCGATCCCTGGGTTGGGAAGATCCCCTGGAGAAGGAAATGGCAGCCCACTCCAGTATTCTTGCCTGGAAAATCCCATGGATGGTGGAGCACGGTAGGCTACTGTCCATGGGGTCGCAAAAAGAGTCGGACTACTGAGAGACTTCACTTCACTTCATTTCACTTCACTTCATTTCACCACTGTGTGGCACCACAAAGAACAAGCAAGGGCCACTGGGCATAGACGAGAAAAAAGCTGAATAAACAGGGAGTTCAAAATTTAAAAAAAAATAAGTATACAGGACAAGTAAATAATGCAATTCATGTCACATCCACTCCCACTCTCTTCCCAGATAACTAGTGTTAACAGATTGGTGTATGTCCTTTTCTACCTTTTGCTAAGGCCAAATACAAGAAAAGCTTGAAGTGAAGTTGTGAAGTTGCGACCCCATGGACTGTAGCCTAACAGGCTCCTCCACTCATGGGATTTTCCAGGCAAGAATACTGGAGTGGGTTGCCATTTCCTCTCCAGGAGATCTTCCCAACCCAGGATTGAACCCAGGTCTCCCATGTTGTAGGCAGACGCTTTACCATCTGAGCCACCAGGGAAGTCCAAGTAAAGCTGTACATACATACAAAGATATTCCCTTGTTTTTAAAAGGGGCTGTACTTCACACATTACTTTGAAACTTGCATTCTTATTTAATAATATATTATGGACAACATTCCAGTTTTAGAAACATAAATTATTAATCGAATCTTTAATGCTGCATACTCAGTTCAGTTCAGTTACTCAGTTGTGTCTGACTCTTTGTGACCCCATGAACCGCAGCATGCCAGGCCTCCCTGTCCATTACATTCTGTAGTATATTGTGCTGTAATTTAACCAACTGCTCCACTCTTGAGGGGGCTACAGAATGTTCTTAGGTCACACTGTAAACATGCTATAATAAATGTGCATATATATTTGCCAGTTCTTACAGATGTTTTCTATGGGTTGTCATAGTGGATGCCAAAAAGTGAGTTGAATGAATCAACGTGTGAATATGACTCTGTATTTTCTTTTTTGAAGATACCAAATGCTTTCATTTTTTTTCCCCTGAATCCTTGAAAGCAACCAATTCTCAAATTTTGGGTAGAGAGAGTGGTGATTCTTAGCTTTAATGCTCTTTTTATCAAGGCCATCACCATTNTCTGTTCTGAGCCAAGTACTTGTTTCTTTTCACATCCTCTTTACTTTCTGGCACTTGAAACTTTGAGTATGCGAAAATTTCCAGCTGTTATTTTAAAAGTATTCTTAGACTTCCTCTCTTCCTGACTCAAAGTTTTATTTTCTTCACCATCTTCTATCTGTCTCTTTCATCTTGTTCTCCATTTCCACCTTTTTGCTTAACTCACTAGTAACCTGACAGCCTGCCATGTTTTTACTTCCTATGATTTAGCTCCCTCCCACCTCTCTCCCCATGCCTCTTTTCCATTTCTTCTTTAATTGGAACTTCCATATCTTTCTTGGTGACCTTTTTGTTTGTTTGTTTTTTTCCTAGGCTGTTTCCTGTCCATATCACTTAATTTTGCTTTCTCTAACATGGTCTGCTGCCTACCATTTCTTCAGTAAGTCCATATTAAAACAAATTTAATGTTTGAAGTTCTTATGTAGCTTAAAATAGTTTGACAATGTTGATTAGATTAAAGATGTTCCAAACATCATTATGAATGGTTAATCCTGCCAAACAGCAAAGCCTACATTTTTTTCCCTTCTTGCTTACTGGGGTTTCCATTGGTGTGTTTTCTTAAAAGAAAAAAAAAAATGTGAGCAACTGATATACTTGTCTACTTGCCTGGTTTTAATTGGGCAGTGACTGAGTAAAGACTGTAATTAAGTATGCTCTAGAAGTCCCAAATGAAAATCCAACCAAGTTAGATTTAGAGAAGATAATGAGACAAAAATGAAGATTCACATGAAGAGAAAAGCAAAGAATGTAACAGATTTCCAAAGTCCTTACATGTCAATAGATATTTAAGAGCCCCTTATTGGAAATTTCTGTCATTACAGATTCAGTAGGAATTATACTTTGAAATTGAACAAGTTCCCTTTTCCCCTATCCACTGTTAGAAAGACTGAAGTCAAATTTGTGGCCTAAAGTAACTTCTCTTTCTTTCTTTTTTCTTTGACCCACTATCAGAAAGAACTGTTCAGCCTCCAGAGCATTTCCTTTCCTTATCTACTGCTTATTTTTAATTTGTCATCTTGTTGCTTAATATTTATCTTTGTAAGCCACCCTAGTTGTTTCTGATGGGAGACTGAGAGATGAGATAGAAACACCCTTCCTTAGAAACACCTTTTCGAACCATTTGGTGTCGCTCTTCACCCTGTTTCTACCTCAGTCTTAACCGAATAGAATATGAGCCATTTGGTTAGAAAAGCTGTCACATTTGGAAAGAAGCAGCCAGTCAGAGAGAAATTAAATTGTTTTTCTTTGTCTGCCTGCTGTTCCAAGTTTCTGCTGGCGTTGCCAGTCATTTGGAGAGAGAAGTGTGGGGCTTGTTCAGCTGTCAGTGAGTGTGAAGGAGGTTGGGTGGATGCAAGCCAGCCTCTCCTTTCTGCAGTAGAGTTAATAACTAAAGGCTGGGTAGACCTAAGGGAGGCTCCACCAGGTCACCCTAGAGGAAAGAGCCAATACTTCGGAGGAAAGAAAGCTTTGTCACTGTTGGGAAGCTGATGGCATTGCTCTCAGAGGCAAAGCTCATATTTCCCACTTTGATATCTCTGACACTAGGAGTCTTTGTGGGCAAAACGACTTTATTCTATTCACCAAAGCTGAATTTGTCATAAGGTTAGTTCAGGCATTCAATAGGGGTGAGATGCTGAAATAGTAAGAATTTCTCTGTGTGAATCAGTCTCTTGAGACGGCCCGGTAGTGTTGGGTCAGATCACTTTGTATTTGTCTGAGAGTGATGGCAGAGATAGTGAGAGGTGTGGCTCTGAAGTGTGGTGCAAATAAAGAAGGCGTAGATGGAGTGAATCTATGCTTGCCTGAGAAAAGTTATTAAGGAAGAAAACTAATCCAAAGAACGGTGAAAGATATATAAACCATGGAGCTCTCTATAAAATACAGAAAGTTAATATGTGATGTTTAAATTCAGAAGCCAGCTTGCCAAACATTCAGTGTTAATGAGGATATATTTCCAGACTTATAGCAGAAATAAGTGACTCAACTGATGAGACATTTATTTAGTGGCCTTAGAACTATGACCCTTGGGAAAAGAACATGTTAGAGACAATAATAGGAAGAAATTTCTCTTTTCCTCATTTTGCTGTTTATTTAGTGATTGCCTGTGTTACTATCTGTACTAAGGGCTTTGAATGCATTGTACTACTACTTACAACAAGTTTATGAAGGCAACTCTTTATCACCTCTGTTTTGTGAATGGATTTCTTCACTGAGACTGAGAAAATTAATGAATTAATAAAAAAAATTTGTCCAAGGTTACACAGATAGAAAATGGTACGGCGAGATTCAAACCTAGGCACTGCTCGAGTTATTTACCATTCTACTGTACAGATTTCATTCAGGATGTGTATGTGTGTTCATTCAGTCATGTACAGGACTTTGCAACCCCATGAACTGTAGCTTGCCAGGCTCCTCTGTCTATGGAATTTTCCAGGTAAGAATACTGGAGTGGGTTACCATTTCTTCCTCCAGGGGATCCTGCCGACCCAGGGATTGAACTTGAGTCTCCTGAATCTCCTGCATTGGCAGGTGGATTCTTTACCACTGTGCTTCTGGGAAGCCCTCATTTAGGATATAGGTGCAAAAAAAAAAAAAAGTAGAAAGTTATCTTATCTTCAAATCTGTTATCGATATACAGACTAACATTTGAAAGGAATTATTGAGCCATTGACACATTTCTAAGGAACAGAGAAGACAGAAATAAATGCCTCCATCATAGAACTTTGCAAGAGGAGGTCAAACGTGACTGCAACAGAAAAACAATTTTTGAGCAGATGCTGGAGATTAGTAAGATACCATATGATGTTTAGTGAGATCTAGTCATGTACTGGGCTCCTTTTCATCATATGTCACTGGTTTAAAAACAAATTTTATTAGTTATTAATTTAACTCATTTCTCTGGATTTAATTTTTCTCTTAAAAAAATAAAGACAGTAACTGTACCTACTTTGTAAGTTGTTGTGATGATTGAATGAGTTCATATAGTAAAAAATGGTCTGGCACGCAGTGAGTTCTCAAGTGTTAGCCACCACCATTGTTAGCATCATCATCTCGTTGAAATCCTTTTATTTCTCACACCAGTATTGTAAGTACTTTATATTTATTAACTCAGTTCATGTTTGTAATGTACGTGAGGGCTTGTTATCATGTCCAGCTTAGAGTGAAGTCACTGAGGCAGGGCTTAGACTCAGGATGGTGGGCTCTGAAGTTGGCTTTCTTCATCATCACCCAAAGTCTTCTACGTACTGTAAGCAGTCAGCCCAACTTCAGACAGCTACCAAGGGCCAGAACTGGAATTGAGACTAGTACTTTCCCACCATGCGTCTAAATTCTGCAGTTTTTGGGAGGTGTAACTTGGAGACTGATTAGAGCTGAAAAACTGAAAGCAAGATGCTCTCTACAATCAGAGATGCATTAACATTGCATTTCAGCACATGAATACACTTTAACGTGGCAAAATCAGACTTTCTGGAAAATAGGAATTAAATATACAGAAAAAAGACTAATAAATAAAATACTCAAAATAAGTAAGAGAAATAATTTTAATGAAACAATATAAAATTTTAAAAAATGGATCAAAAGAATCTAAAGAGATAGTTTCCCAAATCTAAGCCATAAGAGCTCATGTTAACATGGCAAAACAAATTGAGAATAAAATACTGAATTACGTTTGTTTGCTATTATATTTTATGTTTCCAATGATATTGAAGGAGAAAACATTTTTAATTGTAACAATTTTACAGAGATACAAAATAATTTAGAATTTAAATTTTTGATTTTGGAACTGATCAGTTTTTGTATCAGTTCAAATTTTTTGAAAGTACCTTCTATCTACCCTTCTGAAGATTCAAATGGGAAATGTCAGCTCAATTATCATTCACTGAATGTTCAAAAGACTTAGAATTTTATACCTGAAATAAAGTACCTATAAAACCCAATAATATGTGAATACTATCTTTTTACTCCAGGTTTCTGCCTCTCTTTCTTTCTTTGCTTCTCACTCTGCAAAAGCAGGAAAGACTATTTATTAGGCCTTTTCCTTTGGATTGCTCTAGATGCTGAGGATACAGTGTTACAAAAATAAAAGCAAACTAACTACCTGCTCTCCTAAAATGAAGGAGAAAAATAAAACAATTACAAATGCCTAAATGTAAGATACCAAAAACAAAAATGGTTGTAGTCATCTTTTTAATGCTGTAACTACTACTGAAAATGAGCTTCCTAAGTGGCACTGGTAAAGAATCAGTCTGCCAATGCAAAAGAAATAAGATATGCAAGTTCTGTCCCTGAGTCTGGAAGATCCCCTGGAGGAGAGCACAGCAATCCAATCCAGTATTCTTGCCTGGAGAATCCCATGGACAGAGGTGCCTGGCAACGTACAGTCTATAGGGTCACAAAGAGTTGGACATGACTGAAGCAACTTACACACACACACACGCACACACACTACTGAAAATAAGAATAAAAGTAACAGCAATGATAATAATAATACATGATAGGTAGTAGTAATTGAGGACTTATTCCTGTGAAATACTGCTAAGCATTTTATTTGTATTCTATCTTTCAGTTCAGTTCATTAGCTCAGTCATGGTGATATCCAGAATAGAAGTGGAGTGATGGGAAAGGAGAGTTAATTTGAAAAAAAAAAAAAAAGATGAAAATGTTAGTTTATAATAGGTTGAATTTGAGGTTATAACAGGTCATACAAATGGAAATGCCTAGTTCCGTTCAGTTCAGTTGCTCAGTCGTGTCCGACTCTTTGTGACCCCATGAACTGCAGCACGTCAGGCCTCCCTGTACATCACCAACTCTTGGAGTCCACCCAAACCCATCAGTGATGCCATCCAACCATCTCACCTTCTGTCATCCCCTTCTCCTCCTTTCCTCAATCTTTCCCAGCATCAGAGTCTTTTCAAATGAGTCAGCTCTTCACATCAGGTGGCCAAAGTATTGGAGTTTCAGCTTCAACATCAGTCCTACCCATGAACACCCAGCACTGATCTCCTTTGGGATGGACTGTTTGGATCTCCTTGCAGTCCAAGGGACTCTCAAGAGTCTTCTCCAACACCACAGTTCAAAAGCATCAATTCTTTGGTGCTCAGCTTTCTTTATAGTTCAACTCTCATGTCCATACATGACTACTGGAAAAACCAGAGCCTTGACTAGACGGACCTTTGTTGACAAAGTAATGTCTCTGCTTTTTAATATGCTATCTAGGTTGGTCATAACTTTCTTTCCAAGGAGTAAGCGTCTTTTAATTTCATGGCTGCAGTCACCATCTGAACTGGTTTTGGAGCCAAAAAAATAAAGTCAGCCACTGTTTCCCCATCTATTTGCCATGACGTGATGGGACCAGATGCCATGATCTTCATTTTCTGCATGTTGAGTTTTAAGCCAACTTTTTCACTCTCCTCTTTCACTTTCATCAAGAGGCTGTTTAGTTCCTCTTCACTTTCTGCCATCAGGGTGGTGTCATCTGCATATCTGAGGTTATTGATATTTCTCCTGGCAATCTTGATTCCAGCTTGAGCTTCTCCCAGTCCAGCGTTTCCTATGATGTACTCTGCATATAAGTTAAATAAGCAGGGTGACAATATAAGGTCTTGACATACTCCTTTTCCTATTTGGAACCAGTCTGTTGTTCTACGTCCAGGTCTAAGTGTTGCTTCCTGACCTGCATATGTTTCTCAAGAGGCAGGTCAGGTGGTCTGGTATTCCCATCTCTTTCAGAATTTTCCACAGTTTATTGTGATCCACACAGTCAAAGGCTTTGGTATAGTCAATAAAGCAGAAATAGATGTTTTTCTGGAACTCTTGTGTTTTTTCTATGATCCAGTGGATATTGGTAATTTGATCTCTAGTTCCTCTGCCTTTTCTAAAACCAGCTTGAACATCTGAAAGTTCACGGTTCACATATTGCTGAAGCCTGGCTTGAAGAATTTTGTACATTACTTTACTAGCATGTGAGATGAGCACAACTGTGTGATAGTTTGAGCATTCTTTGGCATTTCCTTTCTCTGGGATTGGAATAAAAACTGACCTTTCCAGTCCACCACTGTAGCCACTGCTGTGTTTTCCAAATATGCTGACATATTGAGTACAGCACTTTCACAGCATCATCTTTCAAGATTTGAAATAGCTCAACTGGAATTCCATCACCTCCACTAGNTAGTAGTCTATGTATATTACATTAAGATTCCTTTAATCTATCTATAGGTTGTGAACGACTAGAAAACTAGAGAAATAATCAGAATAATCTTCCTCTTTCACTCTAATTATATTTATATTTTCAAAATAAACAAAAAGGAATTGACAGGCAGAACATTTCACAACAATACACAAGAGCTAGAATTTTTCTCCAAACCCGTAAATGGCATTCCAGTTGAAACCATATTTAAGGGCAAGCTAATTCCAATTATACTCTGAAATTCTTGTCCCATTAGGGGGTCCTTCAAGAAATATATATTTTTTAATTAATTTTTTTCTTACTGAAGAATAATTGCTTTACAGAATTTTGTTGTTTTCTGTCAAACTTCAACGTGAATCAGCCATAGGTATATATATGTCCCCTCCCTTTTGAAGCTCCCTCTCTTCTCCTTCTCCATCCCACCCTTCTAGGCTGATACAGAGCCCCTGTTTGAGTTTCCTGAGCCATACAGCAAATTTCTGTTGGCTCTCTATTTTGCATATGGTAATGTAAGTTTTCGTGTTACTTTTTCCATATGTCTCACTCTCTCCTCCCCTCTCCCCATGTCCATAAGTCTGTTCTCTCTGTCTGTTTCTCCATTGCTGGCCTGTAAATAAATTCTTCAGTGTAGTTTTGAACTGATAGAGGTACAAAAGCTGTGCTTTACATGCTAATACTTCTCCATATATTTAATTACAGGAAAGGTGGTAGAAGTAAGTGGTTCTAGAACACTGAGATATTTGGCTTTGGTAAAGCTTTGTTTCATTACTGCAAGGTTAGTACCAATTTCTGTGTATCCTCATGGTAATTAGCAGAGTGCTCTAAGGGTAGTAAATAATCATAAAATATATTTCAGCATATGAACAAAAAGAATATTGTCATATTTTAAACTATAGCAAGAGCAGTTTAAAAATTCCATAAAGAGATTGGACAGAATTTAAGATTTCAATGCCTGCGTGCATAGTTGCTCAGAGGTGTTCAACTCTGTGAGATCCCATGGAGGTCTCAATATATATTGCTAATTACAGAATGGTTATTATCCAATTTCTAGCTATTGTTGACTTGGGTATATCTTGAATTACAATTTTTAATGATGAAAAATTATATCCAATGTTTCCAGCTCAGTATAGTCAGAAAGGGGCCTCCCAGGTGGGGCCAATGCAGGAGAGTTGAAAGACATGGGTTCAATCCCTGGGTCTGGAAGGTCCCCTGGAAAAGCTCATGACAACCTACTCCAGTATTCTTGCCTGGAGAGTTCCATGGACAGAGAAGCCTGGTGGACTATAGTCCATGGAGTTGCAAAGAGTCAGACATGACTGAAGCTACTTAGCATACACACATGCGCAGTAAGAAAGATGACCTTATTTGAGAGAGTAACAGAGCTTCTGTTGGATATGAGAAGCCTATGGAAATACAATACATATGGCTGGATGCTGCGTTAAGTGTATGTAAACTGCCATTAGTTTATCAAGTTGTAGTATCTCTCCTTTCAAAATCTTAGACAGCTTATGTGTACCATCTGCTCTTTGTCTATTTTCCTTCTGAGCTTTTCTTTATCTGGAAGAATGGTTCTTGAAATTCTTACAGTACTCTTCATACCGTTTGCCACATATTTTGAGAAGCATCTGGTTGGAAGAAATCCCACTTTCTGTATTTGTTCCCAGCTGTCTAGTGTGTGCCATGTTTCTGGGGAATCTAGTTTTGTTAACTTTGGGGGTAAATGCTTTTGCATTTCCTTAAGTAAATATTTATGGTGAGACTAATAGCCCAAAGCAAGTTGCTAAGGTTGTATAAATGAAAGACTCAGCATCAGGAAAACTTGATTAATTTACCTGACATCTAATTTGCACAAGGTTACCTGAAAATTGGTGTTTGTTTCTTTTGCTTGATGATTTCAAGATGGACCTTGTCTCTTTAAGGGATCCTGGATACCTTGACTACTTTCTCAAACATCTGCTCCAGTTTCATCAGGAAGACTTTGGGCTAGCTATAATTCACATAGCTTTCCCTTCAGCAAACAAGGCACCTACCTGTCAGTAAGACAAATTTTCCAAGTAGCTAAAGAAATGAAGAGTGCTATAAAGGAGCTCTGAATGTTAATAGGGACAGAACTTTCAGTTAAGTGAGCTGTAGGATTGTCTGTTGCTATCTACTTTTTACTTATTTTTATAGCTTTAAAAAAAAATAACCCTCACATTAAAATTTGGAAATTTAAAACACACAAAGAAGAAAATTAAAATCATGCATAATGCCTAGAAATAATCTCAATAGCTACCACTTTTGTGGTGTCACTATGAAATCAGTACCATTTTAAGTGCTTCACTTCTATTAATTCTTTTAACTCTCATGATGATATTATGATGGAAACTATTATACTCCTTGTTGTTGAGATGAGGAAACTGAAGCATAGGTTAAGTTATATGTCCAAGGTCACTTTACTGAGAGGTGGCAGAGAGATACTGGCAGTCTAATTCCAAGGTCTAACTCTTAACTGTGATGCTGCGTCGACTCTTATTTATTCCTATTTACATTTAAATGAAATTCCTTCCAGATTACTTCCAATCAAGTTTTTAAAACAAAATTGAAATGAGACCATTGTTAATTATTTGCCTTAATTTTACTTACTTAACCTTATAAAAAGTGTTACACCACACTATCTACAGATGTTTGGTAGGTATCTTTGTATTGAAGATGCTTTAAATTAGTAAAGGGCTTCCCTCATAGCTTAGTTAGTAAAGAATTTGCCTGCAATGCAGGGAGACCCCGGTTCTATCCCTAGGTTGGGAAGATCCACTGGAGAAGAGATTGGTTACCCACTCCAGTATTCTTGGGCTTCCCTTGTGGCTCAGCTGGTAAAGAATCCACCTGCATTGCAGGAGACCTGGGTTCAATCCCTGGGTTTGATCCCTGGGTTTGGGAGATCCCCTGGAGAAGGGAAAGGCTACCCATTCTAGTATTCTAGCCTGGAGAATTCCATGAGCAACTTTCATTTCAAAGTTGCTGAGACCCCTGACTTCATTTATCACCTATTTCCAAAAATCTGCTTTGTCTATAGAGCAGTAACATAGTACAGAAGAAGAAGTGCAGGAAGCCAAGTTGGTGCAGGTCTGAGTGAACCACCTTTGGTCGGTCCCTTAGCCATTTTAAGTCTCAGTTTCTTCCTCTATAAAATAAGGATAAATATATTGATATAGGGCTACAGGGTTGCTATGATGACTAAACATAATGCATGTGAAGTGTGCTTACTAGGATATATATAGCCATTTATAGATGTCAGTGGGTGCTTTTAATGGTAACAATAATAATGATCATGTCCAGCTATAAGTGTCAATCCCTAGAGGAAATTCTTTCTTAGTCGAGGGAGGAGATAAGAGAGGTTTATCAAAGAAATGAACACAGAACTCTGTCACTGTCAGGAGCTATCGAAAAATCCTTTAATAATGGTGATGGAAACACTGAAAAAATTACCAGCATAAATAAGATTTCCATGTCACTTCCTTCTAGACTTTTGTCTATTAAGTTTTCTGTTTTAGCTTTTAATTTTGCCATTTGACTCCTTTCTATCCTAAGCTCAATGAATTGCTAAGTAAACTGCCTTCATTTTCCTTCCCTTTCTTTACAAATTATAAGTATATACACAATTAAATATTTATATATAAATATATATTTATATTTAACACCAAAAATGTTGTATATTGGTATAGAGCTGATTAACAATGCTGTTGATAGTTTCAGGTTCCTCCCCTTTCAATTTGCTACTTATTCTTTCATTTCTCTCCCTTCTACTTGGTTACTTGCTCGCTTCAGTTCAGTTCAGTTCAGTTGCTCAGTCGTGTCTGACTCTTTGCGACCTCATGAATCGCAGCACGCCAGGCCTCCCTGTCCATCACCAACTCCCGGAGTTCACTCACACTTAGGTCCATCAAGTCAGTGATGCCATCCAACCATCTCATCCTCTGTCGTCCCCTTCTCCTCCTGTCCCCGGTCCTTCCCAGCATCAGAGTCTTTTCAAATGAGTCAACTCTTTGCATAAGGTGGCCAAAGTACTGGAGTTTCAGATTTAGCATCATTCCCTCCAAAGAATACCCAGGTCTGATCTCCTTTAGAATGGACTGGTTGGATCTCCTTGCAGTCCAAGGGACTCTCAAGAGTCTTCTCCAACACCACAGTTCAAAAGCATCAATTCTTCGGTGCTCAGCTTTCTTCACAGTCCAACTCTCACATCCATACATGGCCACTGGAAAAACAATAGCCTTGACTAGACGGACCTTAGTCGGCAAAGTAATGTCTCTGCTTTTCAATATGCTATTTAGGTTGGTCATAACTTTCCTTCCAAGGAGTAAGCATCTTTTAATTTCATGGCTGTAATCACCATCTGCAGTGATTTTGGAGCCCCCCAAAATAAAGTCTGACACTGTTTCCACTGTTTCCCCATCTATTTGCCATGAAGTGATGGAACCAGATGCCATGATCTTAGTTTTCTGAATGTTGACCAATGTCTCCCTTTTCTCTTCTCTTTCCCATGTCATTGTACTAAGTGCTTCTGCTTGTAGACAAATTCGGTCCTGGGTGGGGGACTGGAGTCTTGCCATGACCTTTGAGAGGTGCCTGTTTTCCTCTATTCTCTCCCTTTGCACAGAACCACATCTGCATGGTTTCAGGCACAGAAACCTGGACACTTGAGGTTGAGACCTTCAGACAAGGAGATCCTGATTCCATATTCACAATACTGCAGCAATCTGCAACCTAAAACCGTTAAGAACCAAGTTGCTAAATGAACTGCTTTGTAACTGACCTGGCTTAACCACTTAAGAAGGAGATAATATTCAAAATGTGAATAAAATGATAAAGAGGGTAGATGATTCTTTTTAAACTCCCAGGCTCTTCTAAAATTGGTTGAAAATGTCTACAGAAATTGCACTGATGATATTTTATATGAAACTCTCTAATTCTCCAGCTTTTGCCATCTTTGGAAATTGTTGGTAGTAGCTCAGCACATACTGACAAATTTATGTATTTTCTTTTAATTTGGGGCTTGGCACTTACATTAGAAATCTTAGCAAGACTGAAAGGCAGATCCAGCTGAGGTGGAATACCTGCCTTATAAACTTGTTATGGAGATATTTTTGAGAATATGTGAAAAAATACCTATATTCTGAAAAGATATCACCAGCCCCTGCCCACTGCCTTAAATTCATGTTGCCCTGTCCAGAGAAAGTACCATAGAAAATTCTGCAGTGGATAAGTCTAGACAAAATATTTTTGGACAATTTGAGCATATCCCTCCAGATTAGAGTGTTGTAAGGGGTTAATTGGACTCAAAAATCACTCCCCATGAGAATGAGAGTCTGTGATATAAATTCCATCTGTTACTTGAAGCAGTTTATGGGTTTGGCAATATGATGTGTTGGCTTGACAATTGTTTAAAAAATCCCTCTTAGTCTGATACAGGTATAATTTTTTTTATAGTATCCAGATTTATTTTCCTCAACATCTAATTTTAAATTAGAAACCACTCCAGCTCCGTGTCTGGGATACCAAATTTGTTCTGAATGTGAATACTACATAGCCATCTCTTGACCAAAGAGGTGTAACTTTCAGACTGTAGTGGGAGTAGAACATTCTTCCCCAAGTTTAATGCTATGAGAACTGGAATGTTATAAATAGTGAAAGTTAGACCTGAAATATTTCCTGACTATACTTTCTCTGATTCAAGGGATTGTCTACAAACTGCCTTCAGTTCGCAGAATCTGAGATGGTCTCTAGGCTTATGTAGACTGTGTGCTCATTTTCTAGAATTAATTTTCATAGAGATAAGACCAGATTTAAGAAAGAAGAGAAGTAAATACAGTCTTAAATAATTAAAATAGGGAAAAGTCAGCTTTCACCTCAAGAAGATGAATGTTGTCCTAGTCATGGAAAGGTGGGATCTGCTTCCCTCTGGCCCTTTCCTTACCCACGACCCTGGTTTTGAATTTTATACAAAGGGCTTGTTGTTGTTGTTCAGGTCCTAAGTCATGCCTGACTCTGGGCAACCCCATGGACCATAAACCGCCAGGTTTCTTTGTCCATGGGGTTCTTCAGGCAAGTGTACTAGTGGTGGTGGTGGTGATGGTTTAGTTGCTAAGTCATGTCTGACTCTTGTGACCCTGTGGACTGTANCAACCCCATGGACCATAGCCCGCCAGGTTTCTTTGTCCATGGGGTTCTTCAGGCAAGTGTACTAGTGGTGGTGGTGGTGATGGTTTAGTTGCTAAGTCATGTCTGACTCTTGTGACCCTGTGGACTGTAGCCTGCCAGGCTCCTCTGTCCATGGGAATTCTCCAGGCAAGAATACTAGAGTGGGTTGCCATTTTCTTCTCCAGGGAATCTTCTGGGACCAGGGATCAAACCCACATCTCCTGCACTGGCAGGTGGATTCTTTACCACTGAGCCACACAGGTAGCCTAGGCTATATTCATTCATAGATAGGAAATGCCTTCAGATCTGTCTGCTTCAGCTACCTGATGCTCTATGAAATCGTTGACTTATTTATTTATTTATTTATTTATTTTACTTGACAATACTGTATTGGTTGACTTTTTATCATGCCTCCTATCCTCTTCTATAGACCTGTTTGATTACATGATTAAGTTATAAACTTTTATTCTGACCTGCTTCCCTTTAAATTCTACTTCGAATCTAATAATTTTCCCTGGCTCCACACTCCACCACTGTTGGCAAGGAAGGGGCTCTGTTCCTCCAGTCTGCACTAACTGCTCAGGAAACTTTATATCTGGGTGGATATTAGTACTTCAGCTTCACTTGTATGAAGAAAGAGATTGGACAACTTTCTCTAATTGTTGGTTAGCTCGCAGAGAAGACAGAGTTCTTGGTCCATGAAGACATTGCACCTACTCTACACTTGCCCAGTCTACCAACAGGAGATAAAAAGCCTTAGGCCTTGCTCTGCATGGAAGGAGATGTCATTTCCCATTATTTAGAACTAAGATAGCAGATTTCTGTCTCCAGAACAAGATGATGATGACCTCAGTAGCCTTAACTAGTTTTGTGGACCAAGTAAATAAACCTGAAATATCAATTTCTGGGAAAAAATATTTGACCCTAACCTTTACAGACACATAGGGAAACCCTACTTAGGACTAGTGCCCATGGCACTCCTGTCCCTGTCTAGCCATTTTGACTGACCTTTTCTTCTTTGGATTGTAATTTGACACTAGAAATATTTCCTCAACCTTTGTTCCAGGATTCCAGATTAATAGGTTTGGACTCCTTAAAAAAAGAAAACAGAGTGTCCTTAACTCTATGAAGACTATGAGTTAGCATCTGGAACTGCTCCTTGCTTTTGTGGATGCCTGATCTCTTGGGCTAATGTTTATTCCACCAGCTGCCCTTTTTTAACATGCCCAGCCTCCCAAGAGCCAGATAAAAAAGCTCTATGTCCACCTGCTTTTCCATTCAGAACTGTCTCCTGGCTTCATTTCTCATCATCTCCTCCAAACTGCTTTCTTATTAGCTATCAGTCTCCATGTTCTTTAAATGTCACTAGGCTCCCATCATTGCTAGTTCTCCTTTGAAATGGCATCTTGATATCATGCTGCTACTGCTGCTGCTGCTAAGTCGCTTCAGTCGTGTCCAACTCTGTGCGACCCCAGAGATGGCAGCCCACCAGGGTCCCCCGTCCCTGGGGTTCTCCAGGCAAGAACACTGGAGCGCTGGATCTCATTAAATATGCCTTTGAGGGAGAGTTTTGGTAAACACCTCCATCAAAAGGCTTCAGATCCATGACAATATAGCTATATCTTTGGCTTTCCTGTGACTTTAGACACTAACTTAATGCTGTATTCTTTGCTGGTTAACTAAAGAATTCTAGTGCTGAGAAACCATGTGGTATTTCCTGCCTCTAGATCTAAGTGACTATCTAATCCAGGGCATTGATTCCATGTGATGAGTTGCATCTAGTGTGAGCAGACATTAAGCTTCCATGTGGCAGGGACTTCCTTCCTTCCTTTCACTTTTAACTAACTTAATTCCTCTGTTTTTAAAATTTGAAATATGGTTGATTTACAATATTATATTAGTTTCAGGTGTGTTACATAGTGATTTCACATTTGTATACACTACACAATTAGCATCAACCTAGTTATCATCTATCCCTATATAAAATGATTACATTATTAACTGTATTCCTTATGCTGTATATGACATTCCATGGCTTATTACTTTTCTAACTTGCAGTCTGCACCTCTTAGTCCTTTTCACCTATTTCACTCAACTCTCACCCCCCTTCTCTCTGGTAATCACCCGCTTGTTCTCTATATCTATGGGTCTGGTTTTGTTTTTGTTTGGGTCTGGTTTGTAGAACACTAGATTCTACATCTAAGTGGCTATATTGCATTTGTTTTTCTGTTTTATGGCCTGGTTTATTTCACTTAGCATAATGCTGTCTGGAGCTATTTATGTTCTTACAAATAGCAAGATTTCAAGTTTTATGGTTGAGTAATATTCCAGTGGGCTTCCCTTGTAGCTCATTTGGTAAAGAATCTGCCTGCAGTGCAGGTGACCCAGGTTCGATCCCTGGGTTGGGAAGATCCCCTGGAGAAGGAAATGGCAACCCACTCCAGTATCCTTGCTTGGAAAATCTCATGGACAGAGGAGCCTGGTGGGCTGCAGTCCATGGGGTCACAAAGAGTTGGGCATGACTGAGTGACTAATACTATTTAGGACTTCCCTGGTGGCTCAGACAGTAAAGCATCTGTCTACAATGTGGGAGACCTGGGTTTGATCCCTGGGTCGGGATGATTCCCTTGAAGAAGGAAATGGCAATCCACTCCAGTACTATTGCCTGGAAAATCCCATGAACAGAGGAGCCTGGTAGGCTACAATCCATGGGGTGGCAAAGAGTCAGACATGACTGAGCGACTTCACTTCACTTCAATATTCCATTTATATATATACACATCTTCTTTATCCATTCATCTAGCAATGAGCATTCAGGTTGCTTCCATATTTTGACTATTATAAATATGCTGCAATAAACATTGGGGTACATATATCTTTTCAAATTAGTGTTTTTACTTTCTTCAAGTAAATAATCAGAAGTGAAATTGCTGAATCATATAGTAGTTCTATTTTTACTTTTCTGTGGATCCTCCATATTGTTTTACANCAATAAACATTGGGGTACATATATCTTTTCAAATTAGTGTTTTTACTTTCTTCAAGTAAATAATCAGAAGTGAAATTGCTGAATCATATAGTAGTTCTATTTTTACTTTTCTGTGGATCTTCCATATTGTTTTACACAGTGGGTGCACCAAATTACAGTCCCCTTAACAGTGAATGCATTGGAGAAGGAAATGGCACCCCACTCCAGTGTTCTTGCCTGGAGAATCCCAGGGACAGGGGAGACTGGTGGGCTGCCGTTTATGGGGTCGCACAGAGTCGGACGTGACTGAAGTGACTTAGCCTTAACAGTGAATGAGGGTTCACTTCAGTCCACATTCTCACCCTTGCCTATTATTTGTTGTCTCTTTGGTGACTGCCATTCTGAAATGTGTGAGGCAGCGTCTATTCCCAGGTGAATAGTTACGCTGAACAACTTTTCATGTGTGTGTTGGGTGTGTATATGTCTTCTCTAAAACTTTCTGTATTCAGAACCTGTGCTCATTTTCAGTTGG